>OZ020541.1:17604738-17655398 GCA_963971435.1 Lasius platythorax | reverse complement strand
GGTCGTCAAGGTATTGAGGATGAAGGAGAAGCTGGATATCGTGATGCGGTAGAATAACTTCTTCTTCTGATATGCACTTGAGCGTAGTGTAATTCAGTTTTATTTTTCTTGGTGGCAGAGACACTCGATTTAACAAATTGAGATTAAACGGATTTCGAAAACTAAATTCCAAGACAAACTGTATTTCGAACGCTGATAGATTATTAAGAGAGAGAGCTTTTCGTATTTCAAGCGCCCGTTATATATAGGTCAGCAACCTGTCGTGGGATAATCTGATTCGCGGAAATTCACAAAGGCGTTCTTAGTACGGAACGCAAGTTCTCCGTATCATCGTATCATCGAAAAACAGTCCGCTGTACGAAATAGCCGCTTTTCTACACAACGTCATAAACAACTCCGTACCAACTGCTAACAGCAGAATCGACAATAGCTTCCAACTTGTCGAAAAATTAAAAAATAAGCACTTTCCGGATAACCACAAGCTGCTATCACTAGACGTGGTCTCATTGTTCACCAACGTACCGATTGATCTAGCCTTGGAGAGCGTAACAAAAAGATGGAACTCCATCGAGGAAAAGTGTACCATACCACGAGACGAGTTCCTATCGGCAGTCCGGTTTGTCTTAGATTCTACTTATTTCACGTTTGACAACGTTTGCTATCAACAGACGTTCGGCACACCTATGGGCTCCCCGCTCTCTCCAGTCATCGCCGACATCACTCTACAAGATCTGGAGACGAGGGCGTTCGAGATTCTCCCAGTAAACCTCCCATTTTTTTATAGATACGTGGACGACATTTTGTTGGCCGCGCCTTCCTCCATGTGTAACAATATATTACAAACTTTTAATTCATTACACAATCGACTACAATTTACCATGGAGGAGGGTGAGGACAGCCAAATTAATTTTCTAGATGTCACTCTAATTATTAGAAACAACGTGATTAACTTTGATTGGTACCACAAACCAACGTTTTCAGGGAGATATTTACATTTCGAGTCTCGACACCCTCTCTGCCACAAAAAAGGCACTGTCATCGGCCTTATAGATAGAGCATTCCGTCTTTCGCACCCAGATTTCCACCAAAAAAACCTTGAGTTCGTAATTAACACGACACTCAACAATGGCTACCCGTTAAAATTCACTTTTGAGACATTAAATGAAAGACTCAAAAAATTAATTTTAGTACATAATAGGAACAACGAAAACTCGGGTACTATGAATTCCTTTGACATAAACGATTTGATCAAATTTAATTACTTCAACATCCCGTACATACCGACAATTTCGGAGCAGTTTGGACCTGTGATTCGTGATATACAAGCAAAGCTGTCCTATACTAGCTTGAATAAATTAAGGAAGTACATTCGCGTACAAAAAGATACCCTACCAAAAGAACTACACAACAACGTAGTATATAAAATAGCATGCAAAGATTGTGATGCATCGTACGTAGGCCAAACAGGCAGGCTACTTAAAACTCGCATCACAGAGCATCGCAATCACATTAATAAAAGAACGTAACAGCACTCTGTCATCACGGATCACAGGCTAAATGGTCACGAGTTCGCATGGGATGAGGTGGAAATTCTGGATGAGGAAAATACATACAAAAAACGTTTGATGTCGGAGATGATATTTATAAAGAGACAAAAAAACAGCCTCAATCTACAAACCGACACTGAAAGTATGCATGTGGCTTATCTCACGACAGTAGAAAGAATGCCAAAAATTTAAAAATATCGCGCGCCAGATTACGTCTTTCGATCGATAAAATAACCACCCCGACATCCATAGTGTTTATACACGTAGCACAATGTCACGCGTCGTCAAAATTTTGACATATATTAACCGACAGTTGTGTATCGTCTCCCACGGCTCACGGTCCTGTCACCACTCGACGAAGTAAGACACCTCTCCACCGTTACATCGACTTAACCAACAATCAAAATTCGAGCAATTAATTCTTACATATAATTACAGCCAAATGTCGACAACCCGTAAGAACCACGGTAATTTTTCCTTCACGACTGGAACCGGGAGAGGAATTATTTCGTTTAATAGATGGTGAGGCCGTGATGACCACGGAGAAACAAACGCACGAATATTGCATGTACGTAATTCAATTTTCCGGCAAATTTATAATCCGCAACACAAACGCCGATAAAAAACTAATTATCCACTAGATTTTAACCGTCAAAGACTATTTTGTAAAACTATAATTTTGTAATATTTTTTCATATTATTTCTTTGTGCATTAACAGTTAATTATTGACACCGCTGATGATGGTCCGATAGGAGGACCGAAACGTACGTCTTGAATAAAAGGTTTTTTTACAACAACCACCAGAAAAAAGAATTATTTGCGCACCCCTAACAGCGCCATGGCTCTTATTTAGCCCGTTATTTTCGATTTATAATTATTTGCGTTAAACAGAACAATCGGGCCCGACGGATATCGCCGAAATTACCCGAACGGGTAATTTTTCAGTATAAAAAGAGCGATCCGGCACCGAAAAGATCACTCCGGTTCCCGATCCGACAGAGCCAGCACGGCGCCTGATCCGAATCCCGAACAACTCTTCTACAGGAAGCAAGAGGTAGAGCGCACTCCGCCTCCGTCGAGAGATCTCGCAAGCTTCTCCGAGAGCCTCCTCCAACACCGTAACGAATGCACAGAGATTGAGCGCACTCCGTCTTGTCCGAGCGATCTCGGTAGCATTCGAATATCCGTCTATACCTTGCACGATCTAATAAACACCCGGTAGAGCGATCTCTGCCGCGGGCGAGAGATCTCGCCGATCGTTGCATCCCGGTGCATTCATCTTCACCCCGACACGAAGTATAAAACGCGAGCGAAATACGTAAGGAACCACACGGCTGTATTTTCGCACTCTCTCGCGCTCTCACGCGCCCCGCGCTCTCACGCGCTCTCGCGCCTCACGCGCTCTCACGCGCCCCGCGCACTCCCGCACACCCCGCGCGCCCGAACAGCTGACGCGACCGTAAACACGCCGGGACTTTAAATCTTTATACACGCACCGATTACACATTTATACACACAGACATGCCGAATCTATAGACACGCGCCGTCTATACATTTATACACGTATACACACCGAATTTATATCCAACGCATCGTACATACCTGCATACGCACGCATACACCGAATCATTATACACACCGCCTGTATATTTACACGCTCGTACACACCGACTCTGTATACCACGCACCGTACATACCAGCATACACACGCATGCACCGAACCATCGTACACACACTGGTTACGCATTTATATACACAAACACACCGAATCTATCTACACACACACCGCCTACGCTTTTATACACGCGTACGCGCCGAACTTACACACGCACCATACATACATTGATTCACGCATTTGTAAATACGCATCCACACTTCATCCGCTGTACATGCACTACTCAACTATTTAAATAAACAACTTATAACGTAACAACCGAGTCTATTGACTCGCCGACCCTTTCACGAATCCTGATCCCGATTGAGCGAGTCCGAGTCGAATATTCGCGAAAGCGGTACGTTACAAGTGTTACGTCCAGACTCGTAAAGGAGAGTCAACGGAAGGGCGTAAACAAAACTTACCTCGAACAATGCCGGATCATGCGTGGTTTCGAGGCGAGCGAACATGCGGAGGCCCTAAGCAGGTCACCGAGAAGGTCGCTTTTACGCTGTTAAAAGGGGTCCCACTCGATGGTCCCTTTTTGGCAAGAGAATTTAATCTCTTTTGCGCGGGATGGGACCTTGTACGATTTCGGAGTTCAGGAGAGAGTGCAGGGGGTTAAGGAGTGATTATTCAGTTTCATAAAAACTCTTATAATTTATTCAAAATAAAAGAAAATGAAGTAAAATCATGATTTGAATTATATCTAATATTTCGATTACATGTATACGTGCGAGTTTATTATTATAATTAATTACAATGTTTTAGTAATTTGAACTGAATGGGGAGTTTGTGTGCGTGCGTGCGTGCGTGTGTTTGTGTGTGTGTTACATATGTACGGAGGACATCGATCGGAGCAGCGTGGGGGAAATAGTGGAGGGTTTATAAACTTTCCAGAAGAATTGAATAGGAACGACCACTGGATATCTGCGGGAAGGGTGGTAACATGGTGATTGCTGTGTCAGGGAGAGATTCGATTAATATTTTCTTCAGGTCGGCGAAATTTACGGGACCTGGTCCGATGGTGAAAGCATTATCGTGGAGGGGATCCGTGTATGGGGGAAGTAAATTAAAGCAATAATCTAATAAACTTCTGTAAAACCGAGAAGAAAAATTTTCTGGGGGAGGTGGCGAGGGTGATGGAATGGGGGAATCTCCGAGCTCGATAGTACGAGGGGAAGGCGATCTCGGGGACTCGCGGAAAGGAGATTGTGAGGGAGAAGGGGAAGGAGAGTCTTCTAAATCAATTAAAATTGGTGAAGGAGATCTCGGTGGAGAAAGCGAGGGTTGTGGAGAGGGAGAAGGGGGAGTTGGGACTTTCGGAGACGGAGAGTCTTCGGGAGGAGGAGGAGGGGGGGGGAGTCGGGACTCTAGGAGACGGAGAGTTTTCGTGAGGAGGAGAGGGAGTCGGGACTCTCGGAGACGGAGAGTCTTCGGGAGAAGAAGAAGGGGGAGTCGGGACTCTAGGAGACGGAGAGTTTTCGGGAGGAGGAGGGGGAGTCGGGACTCTCGGAGACGGAGAGTCTTCGCGAGAGAGAAAGGGGGATGCTGAGGGGGAGGACGACCGTTCCGGGGACGAGATGGGAGAAAGTCGGGGGTGGTAGAGTATGTGTGGGCAATTGTCTAAGGTGTCATTAATATTAGTACTTATGCTAGCCGACAGATCGTTATTTATTTTAGTCGCTGAGTCGTTATTTATAGTAATAGCTGAATTGTTACTTATACTAGTCGAGGAATTAATATCTATGCTAGTCGCGAAATTCTCTGAGTGGTTTTCTGGCGAAGCCCGAGCCAGTAATTTTCTTAATTGCCTGTTGCGGCGATTACGCGACTGCTTGGCGATCGATCTAAACTTGCCTAGGTTTTTTCACTGGGGAAAACGGGTAAAGAAAACGGAATAAATAAATAACAGAAAGAGAAAATGGTATCTTTCTTTCTCGAGAAGAATTTCTCGAGATTGCGAAACAATTTTTGGATTTCGTTATTTAAGTAAAACGAGAAGACTGGAAATATTATGTATGTATATGAAAAGCAATATATATATATATGTATATACGTATATGTATGTATATGTATTAATATATAGTCATCTTAGACAAGGGAAAGCAAAAACTTGAAGAGGTCGAATGAGATGTTACGAATCATTGTTATTAATATTTAAAATTCCGGATATTGTTTTGGGAAGGATACGATGGGGAGAAAAATGGCGCGTTGAAATTGCGAGAGTGTAGGAGACTCTGAGCGACGGGTGAGAGATAAAGGAGAATCGCGAGTTTACGCTGCTATAATGCAGGAGACTCTGAGCGATCTATGGAATCAATAGACGAGAAGTTTCTCAAAAGAAAATTTCATCAGGGGAATGAGAAGGGAAGGAGGAATAATAAGAATTAAATTTTAAATAATTGATAAATAATATATTTGTTTGCAATCCAAAAATTATTTCAAAAGAGGGTAGGTCGAGCAGTGAAATTTACGCGTTAAAATGACTGCTTATAGAGTGCGCTGTTTTTCTTGTAGACGACGTCTCCGGTCTAGGATCCTCCTGGCTCGGTCTTAGCTTTCTTCTACCTTGGGCTTTTCTAGTTGTATGTGCTCACAGATTCACACGCTAACTATAATGTTCTATATACCACTCCGCGACACTGTATACTGTTTTACTGACAAAACGCTAAGACCGCGAGGCTTAAGACTAAGCACGAGGTACTCGTAACTGCAATAGTGATAGTGTTAGAAGTGCTACTCGAGGCAAAGTTTCGAGTATTTAAAACCCTTTGCTTCTCCTTTCCGTTGGGCAGTCGAAAACCTTTTTAACAAATCAGATTTTTCTAATGACGCCCTTATAGGGTTTGGAGGGATTCGATTTTTGATAAAGGAGTTTCCATTTCTTTGGTATTGGTGGAACCCTTTTGTTTCAACACCCAGATTTCGGCCAACGGAAAGGGTGGCGCATTTATGTGAGGTAAACACTTATTTTACCCTTTCGGGTCCGTCGCAACGCGGATATCGCGTAAGGGCGGTCTGTCAAGCGAGCACATGTGGTATCGGGTTTATCGCTAGCAGCCGTTTTCCTTTCAAGTTATCGCGCTAGTTTTCGGTAATAAATTGGTTTTGTTTTGCGAGTCTGACGGTCGTAGTCTGAGATTTTGAAATCGCTTGGTCGCATATGTTTTGAGAATGACATTTATTGGTCCGTTTGGTTTTTTTTTTGTTTTTCTTAGACTACGGTCCATGTTTCGAACTTTACGACTACGTTAACTTTCGTTTTCTTTTTTTTTTTATCATCGCGGTTTATGTTCCGACTCGCTTTCGTTCTTTTTTTATCATCGCGGATTGTTCGACACGTGCTTCGAACACCACGGCTCTGTTTAGTTTCATTTTGTTTCTCTAGGATTATTCGTCATGTGTTTTCGAATAGCACGACTCGCCTGACAGATGATAATATATTTTATCGCCACCTCGTGTATCGGGAAAGAAAAGAATCGTGGAATCCGCTGGACGTAACAATAGTATGAATGACTGAATTTATAATATTGAATATAATCAACATTATACAAATCATATTTTTGTTATAAGTATTACATTTTAAAAATTGTACGGTATTTCTGATAAAGGAAATCATTACTGTACTGTATAATTTGATCCTTACTTTTCCATTTCGTTTTGAATTGCAGAGATTTTCCGTAATGAGTGTTATAGCCTAATCCTTCTTACCTGGGAATTCATATAGGCCCAGACTTTTGGCGCTCTTTCGGCAAGCCTCTCGGTCTTTAACACATTGCGGACCAGAAATTTGATTGCTAATTATATCGAGTAGCCAGATTTTTCCTGAAATCCCTGCAATTCAAAAAGGAAAAGTAAGGGTCAAATTATACAGTACGGTAATGATTTACTTTATCAGAAATACCGCACAATTTTTAAAATGTAATATTCATAACGAAAATATGATTTGTATAATATTGATTATATTTTAGAGATTAAACGAACTTACCAAGTGAAGTTCGATCTTAATTATGCCGGGGGTCTCGTCCGGATGAATCACCATGTAGTCGCGCTCCTGCGCACGCTCTTGCAACAAATTAGATTCCGATTCAAAATACCCGCCTTTAGGGGGCGCAGCCCGCGGCGCTGCGTCGCCTCGTCATTATTCAAATCCCGGAGGTAAATCGCGAATGTACTATCAGGGGGGGGGTGTCCCTGACATTGGGTGGGAGGTTCATCCGGACGAGACCCCCGGCATAATTAAGATCCAACTTCACTTGGTAAGTTCGTTTAATCTCTAAATTATGCCAGGGGTCTTGTCCGGATGAATCACCATGTAGATGTTTAGCGGGCGATTTACCGTTCCGTGAGCGGGCAGAATCTGATGGCACTGGTGTTCTTTTTTTGAAGATTTTACAGATGAATTATTGACACTTTTGGAGAGTATGTTCTTTATTTGAGGAATTAATTTGACAGAATGGCATTCGCAAATTCGTCGGGGTTAACTAATTAACTAAATCGGACGGTTGTAGAATTTTGCGAAGACTCGTGATTCGTCGGTCCAGCCGGCCGCTCTCTTAATTAAATCTACTGATACGCCCTTTTTGGCCGCGAGGGATGTTGACGCATGGCGTGTACTGTGAGCGGCGAAAATGCTGTCCACCCCGCAGTCTGTCAGGGTTTCGCGAATCCATCTGCTTATGGTTTGTACACCGACCGGTTTATGTGGCTGTTTTAAGGAAATGAAGAGAGTATCGCAGTCTCTTGAGCGCAGGTCTTTTGTACGGTGCAAGTAATGTTCCAGGAGGCTGATGATGCAAGGTTGTTGCGTTCGATAAAGCGCGAGAACGATAAGAGTGGTTGGGAGCGTCCTGGAGCAGATGTCTTTATGCGATCCAGAACTCTGATAACCATTCTTTCTCCGATAATCGATATTTGTGAAATCCGTAGTGCTGCGAGTGTCTGGCAGCGCTGTCCCGAGCCGAGAGCGAGGAAGAGTACCAGTTTCTTCGTGATCTTTTCTAGAGACAGATCTTCGTGAGGAAAGTAGGATCCGAGTTTTGAAATAACGGGCGTGGGATCCCAGATGTGGTCGTATCGGGGTCGAGGAGGTTTCAAAACACTCGCCCCCTTGCAAAATCGTTTTATTAGCGGATCGTCTCCAATTGCGTCGCAAGACACCAATGAAACGGCGGATCTCGAGGTATTAAGGGTAGAGAAGGAACCCGCAGTTTTTAATTCTTCCGCCAGGAATTCGAGCACTTCTTTCGCCTTTGGAGAGAACGGTGAAGCTTGATGTTTTTGACAAAACGACCACCAGTCGCGTAGTGGGCGTGTGTATTGTTTCACCGTTGAATGCGTCTAGCGAGGACTCTGGCACCTGTCGGCTTCTAAACGCCTCCCTGATAACTTCGCGGCCCCCAGGGAAAGTGTTCTGCAGGCTGGGTGTTAATTCCTGAGAGGACAAGAAAGTAAAGATTCAGAAGGAGCTAGCTTGAGTGGTTCTGATGTTAAGAGGCGTCGAAAAAGAGGGAACCAGGGCTGTGAAGGCCACCAAGGTACTACTAGAATTCCTTCTGCTTTATCGTCGATAATTTTCCGCAATACTCGAGGGATAAGAATAAAAGGGGGGAAAGCGTAAAAATAAAATTCTTTCCAGGATAGGGTGAAAGCGTCCACTGCGAAGGAGTTTGGATCTGGGATCCAGGAAACGTACATTTCACACTTCGCATTGAGTAGCGAGGCAAACAGATCAATGTCGAAAGGTCCGAACTCCTCTGAAATGGCGTTAAACGCTTGGTCCGAGAGTGACCATTCTGTATCAGCGTCTGGACGTCGGGATTCCCTGTCAGCAATCGTATTTTCTCGGCGCTCCGGCGGGATCGCCATGGATTGTTGTTCCGAATTAAAGATAAATCCGAGGTATTTTCTTTTCTTCGCTGGTTCCAATTCAGATTTTTTAAAATTGATTGTGAAGCCTAGAGATGACAGTAAGTTAACGTAAGTCTGCACGTTGGTCCGACAGTTATCTTTTGACGAGCCTAGAAGGAGGAAATCGTCCAGGTAGACAATGGATTCGAAGCCTTTTTCTCGAAGAAACGATTACTGGGCGTAGAATTTTGGTAAAGATGAATGGCGCTGTGGAAAGACCGAAGGGTAGCACTGCAAATTCGTAGGTCACTTTTCGTCACTGAAATCTGAGAAATTTTCTATGTGAGAAATTAATTGGTACTAGTAGATATGCGTCTTCGATATCTAGTGTGGCCATTTCTGTATCTGGAAGCATTAGGCGTACAACCGTTCTCCTGTCCTCTAGTTTAAAGTGGGGGGGAGGGAGATATACAAATTTAGTTCTTTTAGATTTAGGATGAAGCGCATGCCCCCCGATGATATTTCGCGAAGAAAAAACGGAGAGAGGAATTGGTTCGTTGATGATTCCACAATGTTTATAGCTCCCTTGCGCAAGAGGCGGTTAATCTCCTCGTCGCATTGTGCGGCCTGACAGATTCGGTTCGTCACACTGGGATCTCGTCGGAGGAGGGGAGGAGAAAGGTATTTTATATCCCCGAATTGCGTTTAGCACCACTGGGTCCGACGTCAGCTTAACCCAGTTGTGGGCAAAGTCGGCTAGTCGGCCTGCCGTTCTTACCGTAGTTAGCGGCGTCGGGAGCGAGAGCGAGACGTCCGGTAGCGGCTCGTTGTGCGGGGCGCCCCTGCATGGCGAGCCGACGAGGAGGATTGGCGTGCAGGGGCTTTCGTGTTTCCCGTTGTCTTCCGTTGAAGTTGGTTCTGCTGCTTCGTCGGTGGTTGCCTGATCGGTTGTGTGTTGGACTTTGCTACTGCCGGCGCTGATCTCAGAAGATTTCGTGCCGCCTTCTCACAAGCTTGGGCCTCCTTCAAATCCTCAGCGAATGAGCTCCCAAAAGCCATTCGTCGACTGGGGCGTTGTCGGCTGCGTTTTTGCCGACCAAGCTAAGTGACGGCTTTATGAAAGCGCGTCGAGCTAACGAGAAATGGATGCGCTACGCTACTTGGTCGAGCCACTGACGCGCTACGCTACTTGGTCGACCAGTGACGCGCTACGCTACTTGGTCGACCAGTGACGCGCTACGCTACTTACAATTAGTCGAGCACGGCGCGGCGTCTCATTTATTAAAAATATATAAAAAATAGAATCTATCGGTTCTCCATAAAATAAAAAATATGTACACTTTTAGAATGATGTGGAGAATGAAAAAGTTTTATTTCGAAAATTTTAAAGTGTACTTTTTGATGAAAAAATTTATTAAACATTTCAATTATTTATAACAGTTGGAATTAAAAATTTATTGTAACTTAAACTATTTTTATAAAAAAGGTTGTCTCCTTAGCTTCAAAATGTATTTTTGAAAATATCTCTCCGACAAATATAACCAGAGATATTAATTTTTAAAGTTTACAACTTCTTTATTTTTCACGAAAATTTTGTTGTTTATAACTTCTTCAAAAATAATATTTCGGACAAATAAAAACATACGTATCTCCTTATTTTATGTATATTTCACGTGAAAAAGTTTCGTTCGATTTAAAAAATACGAGGTAAAAAAAGATCGATTTTTGTCCAATTTGACGTGGAATTTCCCATATATAAAATGTATTAACAAAATAAATTTGAATCACAAAAAATTGTTTACAGAATAATTTAACTTATCAAATTCAAGAAAATGAAAAATAAAGATAAAATATCTCTCAACAAGAAGAATATAAACATAAATATAAATTTTATTCGAAAAGAGAGAGAAAGAGAAAGAGGGATTGTACGCGAAACAGTTTAAGATAATGTCTATCTCGTTTCTTTGCTAGCTATGTCGTTTCTCTGCAGTCGCAAATTTTATATTTTTAAATTCTAATTCAATAACAGAAAGTTTCGAAAAATGATAAACGCTCTGTAACTGTTGAAGGATTCCTACTCATTATAAAATATTCGTTTGTGCTCAAAAACATTGAAAGATTTCTATTTTATTATAAGATATTTGGCTTTGCTGAGAAATAACAATTATATTTCCAAATTCCAAAAAGACACCATTTTATATTATTCGATTATTTTTAAAATCAATACTGACTACGTTAATTTTTATACTTTATATTTTATATTTATTATTTATATTTTCTTTCTTTTCCTTTTTTCATTTAGAAATGTCAATTTATTTCATTTAGAAATGTTCAATTCAAAATATCTGCCACTTAAACCTAAACTTATTTATCATATACTATTTTTATTATTAACAATTCAAGAATTTGTCTTATTTTATCTTTTCTCAATTACTGAAATCAAAGAGAGTTCTTATACATATATAATTATATATGTCAAGATGTACGATTTTGAAATTTTTAGAAATACTTATTTATATATACTCGATCATTGTATATAATTACCTAAAAGCTTATCTTTTTAAAAAAAGGTAAAGAAAGGCGTCAAGTACACGCGCCAATTGTGAAAAACTGTTATGTATATACAAAATAGTGTTATTTTAATCTGCAAAATTGTTATCTTTATTTGCACAAAATAGTGTTTTCTAAACCATTTAAAACCATTTAAAACTGTGCTACAAATTATTTTAATTGTGTAAAATATATTCTACAAAAATAATGTGATATCAAACAAGAGCGCCAACTGAAAATAAAAACTTTAAAAAATATTTTAACCAAAAAAGTTGTACAAAATAGTTGTTTTAATTCTCTACAAAAATTAAAAAATTTTAATTAAAAAAACTTGGCGCTGCTAAACTAAATAATATGCTTAAATTAACGTATTCTTTAATATATTTACATTGCAGTTATTGATGTAATTAAATTAAGCAAGGCAAAGATATGTTACTAAAAACTAAACTACTGCGGGCAAACTCAACGCGCCGAAGATGTAACGATTCAAGTTCTAACGTCTACTCTGGCGATAGTCTATTGGATGCCACCTAAGAAACTAAACTGCGTGACAGTGAACTATGAGTTGCATTGGATGTTAGGATTAAATATTTCTTTTCCAAATAACACGCGAATAATAATTTATCAACGCGACAAACAACTTATCAATCAGCCCGAACGTACGGTAGATGGTAAGTTTTTTTGCCAATTCAGCCGCTGCGACCAGGACAGGAGTACTTGGTATACGTGTGTATCCAATCAACTTCAGCAATTTATTCTCCGATAATTTGAACAAAAGCATTTACATGTATTCGGAACCGAATAATTTAATTTTGAGCGGGATCAGTACAAACAGTATAAATATCTCGTGGATTTCTATTGTCAATCTGAAAATCCACTGGAATACAAAAATGTTGGAAAATACTGGATTACACACTGGAATACAAAAATGTTGCGATGCGGAAGTGACAAAACGCGGACAACTTTGAGATGAATAATGACCAAATAATTTATTATGTGTATAAAAAATTTACTGCCGCGAACTCTATACCAATTCCGTTTGATCCTGAGATACATAGAAGATTACATAGAAGACTTCATATGACCGTCTGATGAAAGATTTATTTTTAAAACGCTTGGTAAACAAATTAAGACAATATGATATCATACGTTTACTTTAAGAATATTAAAAAAAAATATTTTTATTAGAAATTAAATAATAAAGTTTTAAGCAAAAGTATGTATTAGAATAAAACGAACAAAATTTAAATCGTACTCTTATGTAACAAAAGTGATGTAACAAAGATTCCGAGCTCTCCTGGGATACCTAAGGTAACTAGACTTCTAAACTTCATGTATCAGTTAAACTGGAAACTTACGCAAGCTCACGATTCACAAGTAATTTTGTATCAACTGAAGGGTTTAATTGTGGAAACTACAAAGGCAATCAGACCGACAAGAACAAATATTGGAACTTATATTATAATGGAACAAATAATTACTAGATAATTACGAGAGACATGAAGCAGAAATATCGATTTTACGTGCGGGCTGAAAACGCTTACGGGTTTGGTGTATAGAGTGGATCAAGCGCAGTCGTTGATTTGACAGAATCTATCGAAATATCAGTTATGCAATATTACCTACCATTAATATTAAGCCTTATCGTTATCTTTGTAATCTGTAATGTTTACTACTTTTACTGTTGTAAGTATATTTGATATAAATTTCGGACTTTGTGACTGCAAATTATTTTACATTTTATATATAGAGTTTCTGAAAAGTCAGTTTACTTGTTGAAAATGATATATAATACATATACTTCGCAATGCATAATATTAGATAATTGTATTATAACGTTTTCTATATAATAGCATACCAACGACGCAAAGAAAGTAACGAACAAGTTCTATCTCCGATCAACGCATTAGCAACTTTATACGAAATGCCTAACGAGAACGTTCAATTCAACGCGCTATACGCTCCTAAGTTGCAATGTAATCTGGAAGAATTTCTCTTGACCATAATCGAAAAATAGCAAATTGCCCTAGTAAAACTTCTAGGCAGCGGCGCATTCGGAAAAGTAAAAACTAATTTTTTATAACTTAAATATATCCTCGAATACTTTCCCTAATTTTTTAATCAGAAAATTTTGAGGTAAAAACACATTTAAAAAAAATAATTGCAAAAATTCAAATTTTTTATAAAAAGTTAAATAGTATATTTGTGTTAATTATGAAATATTTCGCAGGTATTTCAAGGAACCGTCAAAGATTTCGAAGGGTCGGACACAACGTCTGTCGCCATAAAAATGCTACGAAATAATGCTTCCTCGCAAGAGAAAAAGGAATTCTTGAAAGAAGCCAAGCTTATGAGTCATTTTCGCCACACATGTGTTAAGAATGTTGTGCATCTGCTTGGACGCGGATTCATCATTTCTCATATTAGAATTAATGGAAGCTGGTGATTTACTGAAATATTTGAGAGAGAGTCGGACATTGCAACCGTCAGATTCGCACGCTCTGCATCTACAAGACTTGCTCGCCATGTGCGATAATGTTGCACGAGGTTGTTGCTATTTAGAAAAACTGCACTTCGTGTAGAGATCTCGCGTGTCGAAATTGCTTAATATCCGCGAGAAATCGCGAAAATCGTATTGTAAAAAGCGGTGACTTTGGACTAGCTAAAGATATTTACAAAGATGATTACTACCGCATGTAAATACAATTGTTTAAAAAAGATCAATCATTTGTTTCTATTTTTTGCAGTGTAATAATATTATACATTTTTAAGCTTTTTTTAAATATGAAAAAATAAACTATTTATATATATTGTATATATATATATATATATACAGGGTGATTCAAAATAACCGTTTGTCCTTAAAATGTCGTATTCCTGAATGAATTCTGAGACGATTTTCCCTTTGCCAAAATTTTATCCGAAGCTTAGTTTTTACGTTATAAAAGGAAATAGTTAGCGAATTACGGCACGAGTACGGTCGGGAGTCGGCAGGAGCGGCGCAACTCATACGACGCGGGCGATTACGCGAGGCGCTCGTTGCGATCAGCTGTTATCTACACGCGATGTGTGTGTGTGTGTGTACATACACCCTCTTTCTCTTTATCTCTCTCTCTCTTACTTATTCTTACCTTACAGAGATGTCTTCTGATGAATAATTGTACGACTGGAATGGATTACAACGTCGACGTTGACACAGACGTTGACACACTGTGACACACCGAATAATAAACAATTCTTTTTTTATAAATTGTATTATCGACACTTTGACGAATACATTCACGCAATCAGAGAGAATTTTCTCTTAGAATTTACCCTGAGAATCATGATAATCATGGAACAATATGGTATGGAAAGAATTTTTTGAAAATTTCTCTGATTAATATTTATCACATTAAAAATAATACTATCTATCATAATAAAATATAAAATATGTTTGATTAATTTTACTATGCAGTTTAGTAAAATTAATCAAACATATTTTATATTTTATTATGATAGATATTATTTTTATTGTGATAAATATTAATCAGAGAAATTTTCATAAAATTTTTTCCATACCATATTGTCTCACGATTACCATAATTTTCAGTGTAAATTCTAAGAGAAAATTCTCTCAGACTTGATCAAATATTATTCATTAATCGATCACAACACTCAATCACAATTCGCGGTTACTACCGATTAATTATTAAAAATTACTTTAAAAAAACGCGTTAAATGCACATTATTCGTTGCGGACAACAATACAGTCTACGACAAGAGACTGCGGCGACGCCGACGCGACGCGTCGCGACGCGACGATAATAATCGCGCGGCGTTGCCGAACGTGATTGACGCGAGAACCGCGAGACGCTATCGTGTCTTGTGATTAATCGAAGCCTTTGCGTTATGAATGCGCTAATTTAGAAAATGTATAATAAAGTTATTAAAAAGAAACGTATTATAACGTATTATAATACGTTATTTAGAATTTACACTGAAAATTATGGTAATCGTGAGACAATATGGCATGGAAAAAATTTTATGAAAATTTCTCTGATTAATATTTATCACAATAAAAATAATATCTATCATAATAAAATATAAAATATGTTTGATTAATTTTACTAAACTGCATAGTAAAATTAATCAAACATATTTTATATTTTATTATAATAGATAGTATTATTTTTAATGTGATAAATATTAATCAGAGAAATTTTCAAAAAATTCTTTCCATACCATATTGTCCCATGATTATCATGATTCTCAGGGTAAATTCTAAGAGAAAATTCTCTCTGATTGCGTGAATGTATTCGTCAAAGTGTCGATAATACAATTTATAAAAAAAGAATTGTTTATTATTCGGTGTGTCACAGTGTGTCAACGTCTGTGTCAACGTCGACGTTGTAATCCATTCCAGTCGTACAATTATTCATCAGAAGACATCTCTGTAAGGTAAGAATAAGTAAGAGAGAGAGAGAGATAAAGAGAAAGAGGGTGTATGTACACACACACACACACACATCGCGTGTAGATAACAGCTGATCGCAACGAGCGCCTCGCGTAATCGCCCGCGTCGTATGAGTTGCGCCGCTCCTGCCGACTCCCGACCGTACTCGTGCCGTAATTCGCTATTTCCTTTTATAACGTAAAAACTAAGCTTCGGATAAAATTTTGGGAAAGGGAAAATCGTCTCCGAATTCATTCAGGAATATGACATTTTAAGGACAAACGGTTATTTCGAATCACCCTGTATATATATATACATACATATAGATGAAGAGAGATAAGTTAAGTTTATCTATACATAACGCTTGCTTCAAAAATGGACAATTTCGGGAAAAGACTTAACTGCGCTAAATTTGTGTTTTAGAAAGGAAAAGGCGTGCTTCCTGTTCGCTGGATGGCACCGGAATCTTTGGTGATCGGAATATTTACTTCACAAAGCGATGTTTGGGCATTCGGGGTACTAATGTGGAAAATTACGTCATTGGGTCAGCAGCCTTATTGTGCCAAAACTAATTTTGAAGTATGCCAGTATGTGTGTGCGGCGGGCAAGCTGTCGAAACCTCTGAACTGTCGACCCACATTGTACCAGTTGATGCTACGTTGCTGATATTCGGTGAACGAACTTTATATTTTGTCTGGAAAATATCATAAGCTTGAGAGACAACATAGAAGACGCGATGCTGAGTTCGGTGGATATTATCAGACGTGTACAGGTGAATTGATCATAATTCTTCCGCCTTTTGTACAGATAAAAAATGTCGGAAGCACAGGAACCTTCGAAACTTTAACCGTCAATGATGCTTCAAATGATGTCATAGAACCTTTGACGTAATCGCTTTCTTGACCGAGCGATTTTTGTGAGCTTCTGCCGACACTTGTTGACGATTAATCGATTTTACCGTCGCTATTACTTTATAATACTGTTATTCTATTTTATACTACTTTTTACTACTTTTATGTGCAGGATATGTCGGAGTGAAGTCAAAACTTTAGAGCACTTATAAACAAATTGTATCGCGGAGATAAGAAACAATGTAAGTATGAATCAATAATTAGGGAGAAGGAAGAAGGAATCAGCCGGATAAATAAAATTGTAATGGCAATGAAACAGAATAAGACCAAAGAAAATTCAGGAAAGTAGATTTAGAAAGGAAATGAAATAAGTTAAATCTTGGTAAAATGTAATTAAACCAAATTAAATATTAAACCAAAGTTACTAGATAAAAAACTATTAGATTTAGCGGCATTGTTATGTCAAACTTATATATTTTAATAATAAAATAAACGGCTAATAAGAGCCAAACCGCACAGATGAAGGCGCGAATGAATACAATTGTTTAAATTAAACTACGCTTTATTATAGAATTAGACGTTTTGGTCCCGCTTCGGGCTATCTTCAGTAACTGTATAAACAAGTAAATTACATGATATGAGAAGCGTTATAATCATAGCCGATGATCGGATTATATAAAAAAATATAAAAAGGATTAAAAAACATACGCTTGAATTACGAATAATGAGATAATTAATAATGTGTCAATGCGGCATCCAGGCTACCCCACGACCCCCTCTGGAGACGCCTCCCGATCGGTACCCGCCGGTAGGAAGGGGGATGTGCATTGACAAGTAATGTACATCGCTATGTTAAATAACAATATATCAATTGTTGTCACAAACCATTACAAGAGGCAACTCACCAAAGAACAATCGTAGAGACGCACAGAAAGCCGCGAGATCTTACCGCACAAGTCTAAGAAATTGCTTTGACTCGCACATCAGTCATAACAATGTCTGTACTGTCAGATATAAATGTCAAACAACAACTGTGGTTCGCGTAAACAAGTTTTTGGATTGTTGATGACAAAAAAAGAGAAAAAAATTAAACAAACCGTAAGCTGTCTAGAATTGGGGTGTAAATTTGATCTAATTGTTCTGTGTCGGTCTGCAAATTAATGCTGTTTTTTTGTCTTTTTATGTATATTATTTCTGACAGTAGTCTTTTTGTTAAAATCAGTTCTTCGTCTAAAATTTTAACATTTTCCCAATCGAATTCGTGGTTCGTCAATCTGTGATCCGTTATCACTGAGCGTTGCGATGTGTTTCTATTAATATGGTTGCGGTGCTCTTTCATTCTAGTTTTTAAAAATCTACGGGTCTGGCCAACATATGAGGCATCACAATTATTACACGAGATTTTGTATACAACATTATTTCGGAACTCGTTGCTTTGCTTGTCTTTGTGTACTTTAATATAATTGTTAAGCTTGTTTATTCCCGTGTACGACATTCTTATATCTAAGTCACGGATTACTCTGTTGAAATGATCCGAGATTCCTGCCACATATGGAATATTAAAATATGAATTTTTTTCTTTATTGAATTTGTCTTGAGTGTTTTGGGTAGTGTTCTTGTCATTATTAAAAATAAGAAATTTTAGTCTGTCATGAATAGTATTAAATATGAAAGTTAATGGGTAATTATTGTCAAGTAGTAGATTAATGATAAAATTTAAATTCTTCTGGTGGAATCTCGGATTAGAGAGAAGAAACGCTCTGTCAGTCAGACCAATTATTGTGCCTCTTTTTTGACAGAGAGGGTGCTGTGACACAAAATTTAAGTAACGTCCAGAAAACGTCGGCTTGTGATACCAGTCAAACTCTAGCGTATTATTGTTTTTTATAATAGTAACGTCTAGAAAGTTGAGATTGTTGTTGGTGCCCTCCTCCATGGTGAATTGTAGTCTTGGATGATATGAGTTAAAAATCTTTTTTATCTCAACAATCATGGAGCAGGGCGCCGCCATCGCAATATCGTCCACATAACGGACATAAAACGGAAGAGTTACAGGCAAATTTGCAATCGCTTTCTTTTCCAAATCCTGCAATGTAATGTCCGCAATGATTGGTGACAATGGTGAGCCCATGGGGGTACCAAAGGTTTGCTGGTAATATTGATTGTTAAATGAGAAAAATGTGGAATTTAACACAAGCCGGACTGCTGCTAAAAAATTGTCTCTCGGGATGTCACAACTTTTTTCTATGTAACACCATCTTTCATTGACACTGTCCATTGCCAGATCCAATGGTATGTTCGTAAATAGAGATACTACATCGAGTGATATTAATTTATAATGGTCATCTATGTATTTATTTTTTAGTTTATTAACTAATTGAAAGCTGTTGGCGACATGACTCTCGGCTACGGGTATGGAGTCATGAATTATGTCTTGAAGAAATTTTGCTAAGTTGTATAAAGAGCTACCTTTGGAAGAAACTATTATCCTGAGAGGGCAATCCGGCTTGTGTATCTTTGGTAATCCATACGCTCTCGGCAGTGTCCCATCAGAACAATTCAATGTTTTGTACGTTATCTCAGAAATATAATTATTCTTCTTCCAGTATGTGAGCAAACTACGGAGGCTATTAGTTAATTTATTACTCGGGTCTTTTTTGATTAAGGTATAGGTGTTAGTGTCATTTAGCATGTCGGTAATTTTGTTAAAATATTTATATCTGTCCATGGCAACTGTAGTATTGCCTTTGTCAGCTCTGGTAAAAATGATGTCCGGATTATCTTGTAAAAATTTCTTAGTGGTCGTCACGGATTCGTGTAAAAAATTATATTGAGGTGATTTTTTATGGGTTAGGCTCGTTAGATTGTTGATTAACGGTAAAGTTCTATTTCTGATGTTCATTCGTAAAACCGTTGGTAATTTGCTTATGCTATATTCGATGCTTTTCACAAACTCAACAATGGTTTTCTCTCTATTTTTTAAATGGCAAGCTGAAATTTTCACCAAGTTGTAGAAGGCATTGTACTTCATGGAAATTTATATGGAAATTTATGTGAGGTTAAATTTACAAACCATTTATCTTTTAAAACAGAAATAGAAGTGGTAGGAATATTGAAATTTCAGGATCGAGAAAAATTTCCGACGGAGAGGATAGAGAGGTTGAGAGAGGAGGGTTGAGGGAGAAGGAAGTGACTGTGGGTATCGTAAACGGATGTTTGGGTATTGAATTAAGATTTTTACTAGACGTTGTGGTATTATGTGTATCAGTGGTGATGGAGTAAAAATAATGTATCGGGCGGGTCTGTTTTTGCATTAATCTTGTTTGTCTAATTAACAGCCAGTCAAATTTCTTTTCTAATCTTCTACATTCGCTCACAAATTGAAAATGGAGAGAATTACTTTGGTATTTAAAAAAGTTGTATATCGAGATCGGTAGTGATTGTGTTATGTGATGTGACAATTCAATGAATTATATATTTTATACTCAGGTCACTATTATGCTCTACGTTTTGTAAACTTTATGTTAAACCACTTTCAAAGCTGAAAGGCAAGAAATAAATAAATATATCTACTACTATTATCTACTACTTTTATATTATTTTGTACTACTGTTATACTATTTATTATACTACCACCAGTAATCTTCGTCTAATTTCTTCGTCTAATCAAAAAAGGTCACGCCACAAATTTTCTCACTTAACCGTTTTACCGATGAAAAAAATAATACAATTACCTCAATACAACAATTTTCATCGTATTTTAATTTCAAATAAATAAATTGTTTTTATCGTTTCACATATATATACTAACACATTACAAAACGCGTGCTACGCCATTTGCAACAAGCGATACTTTGCACGATACTCCCTAATTTCGTGATTGCGAAACAATACTTGCCGTTTCGCGCAAGAATCACATTACGAGTCGACGAGTTAACTTCGAGCAAAAGTTATAAATTCAAAGCCGAAGAAGACGAAATCGACGGGTAAAATTGATACAATGTTTGCTTCGACTCTTGTTTCAGAGCACATATATGTCTTCAAAATGTAGGGAAGAAAAGGCTATGATGTTTGATGAACATATGAAGACACGATACGGCGACATCATATAGTGCATGAGACAAGAGACGGGACGAAACTAAACGTAGACGATCCTACCCTGCCCTTTATCAATCGACAATCGATTGAATTTTAACCGATTCAAACCGAATCGCTTATAGGTGCAAAATCGAAATGTCATGCGAACACTCGACTAATTATTCGCGACACACTAAAAACTGATGCACTAATGTGCGCTTAAAGCATTAAATACGCTCTCTACATATAAGTTATTTGCGACTCGTGACAATACTTTTACAGCATTGTCATCAATTGTATGGATACTTAGCTTCTCCTTCAGGATAAACCTTCCAGGCACTAAATCCTCTTACGTCAAGGTGTACCCGTTGGGAAAGTTATTTTATATACTTTTTAATATAATATATAATTTGTAATTTATTTTCTAATTGAGAGATTATACTTACATCGCATTTTAACATAAGTGAATAAATATACAACTTAAAATTAAAGATACATATTCGTGGATTACAATATTCGAGAATAGAATTATATTTGCCGATTCTTTATACGACAAATTTCGATCGAATAAATCTCGCGATAAAAACAGCAGTACGTTGTAAAGAAATGAGCGCTAAACGTAAAGTAAATTAGTTCATAGTTGCCGCGAAATTTAACGCATAATACGGAATAAATTTGTGCAGAATATTCTATTTCTTGAATTTAAAATTAATTATTATTTTAATAATTTACTTTCTATTCAAATGAGTAATTAAAAAAACACACATAATTATATATCAAAAAATTGATATTTTTAAACGAATTTAACGTGCGAATAAACTATTGAAACGCCATTCTATATAGTATTTCACGCTAAAACAAAATAACTCGGTCAACAATATCGCACATGACGGATGAAATAATCTTTCAACAGGATTCTGAAGTTTCCTTCGTTGTGGTCAAAATATCAAATTGCCCCAATTGTAGCTCGTTAAAAATTACACAGCCGACTGCACGCAAGTCTATTCCACTTGTATGTGAATCGCGTAAATGACTGTTTTCACCTCAAGAATAAAGCCGTACATATCATATTCGATATCTTCGTACAATCACAGATACTTTACATATCAAAGTATGCGATACAGTCAATTTTTGCAGTCAATTCTTTTCGATCGATTAATATATTTTAAAACTGTTTGCTCGTATATTTCATGCTATATTGTATATTCCAAAGCATAAGAAGTTTTTCTCTCGAATACCCATGGGTTGTTGTCCCTTGAGCTTTATACTTTAACTTAAACCTTAAGTACGTTAATCACACTTGCGATACTTAATTATAAATTACATTATGATTTCATATATAATATAACTTTACTTTTTTCGTAGTTGTGTTCGTGCTGAAGCAATCTCAGCTATTACTTGTTCCATATTTATGTGCCACCATGCTTGATCATCATCAAGTCGGTGAGCAAAAACGCGACGCTCTCGTGGCTTTCTCTATCATTTTGACCGTGACATATATTTTTCATTGAAAACACTTGCCGGCCTATCATCATAGTGGGTGTCATTCTGGATAAAATCCTATGTCGCGCCCGCCAGGATTACCCAGAGAGAGTCACCTCGCTGCTCATCCACGAAGCACGCCAAAAGTCAACAAGTCTCGTTACCGCTCATCTCGTACTTGAAGGCCGCCGACCCTTTCATGTGTATCGGTTAAAAAACATATTTTCTAATCGTGCAACCGTTCGATAAAGATATTTAAGATATAAGTTTAACTTTTCGAAAACATCTGCATAATTTAGCTGCATAACTTTAACACATTTTTGCAATATCCAGACATATATATATATATATATATATATATATATATATATATATATTGAATAAGTATATATATTGAATAAGATTAATATGAATAATATATATATTTAATAAGATTATTCGTGAAAACTGTTTTTCTATTTCGTAACATATACGAGTACATATACATATATTTCTTATGTAATATCTGAATATAAGAATGTAAAACTATCTCTAATATATATATATATATGGAGGATTGTCAAGCTTCGGTAAGTCTTCAGAAAAAGTATTTTCATGTACTTTGATCTAAACTTAATGCACATAAAAGATTTTTTTCATGAAAAAATTTGAATGATATATTTTGCAGATAACGGATTTCTTGTGTAATTAAAACTGTACAATGCGTAACGAAAGAGTTTTGATGCAATAAAAAAATATATATAAAGTTTTTTTAATTTTGCGTTACATATTTAAAAATCGATATTATATAATACAAAATTATATATAAATTAACTTAATTGTGACGGTTTTATCTTAATACTTAAATGTAACACTTATTGTCATAATTATTTTATTTATGAATAAAAATTTTTAAGTAAATTTTTAACAGGTATACTATCGATTTATAGGTATACTAGCGTATCCTCTTACATAAGCATCAAAATTACGATATTTAAGATATAATATTTAATGAATGTTAAATAAATGATTATTGTTAATTTATAATGTTTGCAAAATTATTATATATATTTTAGATAAAAGTGTGTGACAAAATAATATTCTTTAGACGGTTGAGTATGTTAATAGGATCAAGATAGAGTAATTTCTGAAAAACTGATTCTAAAGATTGAATTAATTACCCACTAAACATGAAATATATATGCAATGTTTCAAAATGTTTCATATTGGTTTCAAATGAGACGTTTCATTTGTATGTTTATGATATAATTCATAAATGTCACAATTAAAATGTTTTATGTCAGAAATATTTCAAATGAAATATCGCAGTTGATACGTATCTGAAATATTCCAAAATTATATTTCATGTACATTTACAAATGATATATCTCATAATTGTTACAATTGAAACATTTTATTATTGCTTATGTCAGAAATATTTCAAATAAAATATTTCAACTGAAACGTTTCGGAAATATTCCGAAGTTATGTTTCATGTATATTTACAAATGATATAACTTATGAGTATTACAATTGAAACATTTTATTATTGCTTATGTCAGAAATATTTCAAATTAAATATTTCAGTTGATATATATCGAAAATATTTCGAAGTTACGTTTTGTATAATTTATGAGTGTTATACAATTGAAATTAATATTTCACTATTGCGCTTTATGTTAAAAATTATTTAAATAAAGTATATATCTCAGTTAATATGTATTGTATATAACATATTTTGAAGTTTATGTTCAGTGTATATTGATAAAATTATAGTAAAATAAACATCATCAAAATTAATAATTAAATAGAAAATTTTCTAATTTTAATAAAACAAAATGCTTTTTAAAGTTTGTGTTCGTTGTTATATATATATATTTATTTTATTTTTATATATTACGTGAGATAAAAATGCAGCTCAAAATTTATTTAGATTGCAATTTTTTAATTTTTCGCGGTACATCCCAGATAGCACATGGACATCCACTGGACGTCCATCGAACGTACGTTTGTGGACATTTGAACATCCGATGGACGTCCGATTAAAGTTCGCTGGACGTCCGATGGACGTCCATTCAAGGTACGTTTGCAAATCCGCTGGACGTCCATAGGATGTCTATATTGGACGTCCAGTGAACATTTGATGGACCTCAATTGGACGTACATAAGACGTTCCAATTTTCATAAGCGGACATCCATGGAATGCCCAAAATATGTGTCCTGTATGTAAAATTTCAACTTTATAGGTATACAATAAAATTTCAGATAGTACAGGACATCCTATGGACGTCCATTTTATGTCCATTTTACGGTCGCCCGTCCATGGACATAAAATGGACGTCCATAGGATATCCATTTTGGACATCCGTCATTAAATATAATAAAATAAAATAATAAAGAAAACTTTCAGTACAATTATGAATTTATATATTAAATATTTTGATTTTTTCATAAAATGTACATATTATATATAATTATTTTTAGTTTCGCCTTATTACGATCTATATTATATAATATAATATAATATATATATATTATAATAACACAATGTAATTTAACATACTATATATACGAAACAAAACATTCTTATAGACATTTTTTATTCTAACTCTCATCAACATATGGACCTCAAAAATATATTGCGTTTCTGAAACTATTACATATATTAATAATAAACTCAAAATATCAAACAAACAAACTAAATCAAATAGGAACTCATCTTATTACATATCTTAATATATATATATATATATATATATATATATATATATATATATATATATTATAACACAAAATATATTTATATGTAATATACTAATAAAATATATACTGTGTATATATATATATAAAACATTCTTAGTTTCTTATTAGGCATCAACGTACGAGAGGACATAAAAAATATTGCGTCTAAATAAATTATATATTACTTATATATTAATAATTTACTCAAAAAACAAACTAAACCAAATAAGAACTGAACATAAAACAAAAGCTTGAAAATTTTCACAAATCTTCCGGTTGCCTTTGAACATTTAATCTTTTTTGTTCCGCATCAAACCTTTCTTTCGCCCTTTTTAGCCATTTTTGTATTGCCTCTTCGATTTCTTTTTTTGTGAAAGTAGCGTTTAACTTTTCGCCTGCAGCTGTAACAGAAACTGATATATATATATTTACGTACTGAACATTCATTTAAAACAGCACAGTTTAAAAAAATAGGTATGTAAGGATAAAAAACAAGCTTGCCTCATTATTATTTATTGTATAAAAAACATACCGATTAATAACTGTGATAGCTTTAATACCCGGAATACACGTTTATTCTTTTTTCCCAGCCAACTATATTTAGCAACTAATTCATTGGTGAGAATTTGACTCAAGTTGCGTTTTATGAATTCGTAAGCATTCTTCCCTCCAATTTTTGAAGCTTCTAAAATCTGAAATATTTTCATCATTAAAAAGCAGCTGTATAATATTATGGAATTATGAAATAAATTTGATAACTATATATATACATTATTTACCGATGTATCAAAATTTTCATCAATTTTAAAGAACTCCTCCACCTGCTCCAACTGTCTTTCATTTTGTATGGGAATATTGCAGGAAGAAAAAATAGATCGCTGTCTGGTATTATCTACAGCATTATTGCCATTTGTATGATGTAGATTCTCTATTGCATTTTTAATGTCTCTTATGTTATCACTTTGTTGCCAAATTTCTGCTTTAAAGAGATGCTGTTGCCGTATAATTTCTTTAAAATATGTTACAGAATCTTAAACAATAAATGATTAACATATATATATTATTTTATATTTTCAAATACCATGAATTTGATATCAGCCAAATATAGATATTAATATATATATATATATATATATATATATATATATATATATATATAAATCTTGTTATTTATTTCAGTAACTGCGGCGACATTGATTACATTTTCTTTTAAATTTAATAGTATACATGTATTGAAATGTAGAATGTTTTATTTATCTATCAAAACTTTAGAATTAAACAATATGATTAACGAAATTAATATAGTTAAATATATACATTGCATACATAATTATTTAATTGTATGTTTAATTAACTAAATAAATGACTATGTGAAATTTAAAGTAAACACAAAAAATATTTATAAATATCTGCATTTATTAATATCAATATATACAAACCGTTATTATTTTGCAAATCTTTGTGGATTGGGCAGTGTTTGCAAGTGCAAATAGAATTATAAAATGCACAGTTGGAAATGTTATTACCCAAAACGTTTATTGATGGCTTATCATTTTGATCAGGTAACGCAATGGACGATTCCGAATAAAAATCTTTTGTTTTCGGATCTTCTTTGCTTGAAGTTTTCGGCATAGCTATAAAAAAAGTTGTTTTTTATTACTCTTGTGTATTATGTATTATTATGCTTGCTCATCTTTGCAAGTTATTGAAATGTTTTTTCGTATTATCTATAAATCATTTAAACCAGTTGAAAAATATTTTTTATCTAATAATATTTCGTGAATTAAGCACCATTAAAGCTAGCGTTTAAAATTCATAATTAATTGAAAAATTGACTATTATAAATTATAATTTAATTCAAGAATATATTTTCAATAAAGTAGTATTTAAACAAACTTTGTATACATAAATTGTCTTCTGCAGACTCATTATCACTTATACTTGTCGACAAGACAAGCCTTTTAATTTTATTTTTGTTTTGAGCGTCCGTTACTTCTGAAATTGAATTATATAGAATATATACTTTAGAATATATATATACACACAGTACATATATAGTTACAATATATTTAAACAAATATATAAAATCTACGTTTCAAACGTGGAGGCGTTGGCAGAGTCCTATAATCATCCTCGTCTTCAGAAGACGATAATGGCCGCTTACTGGATCGTTTTCGTTGTTCATCTATTTCAGAATTCAAGTCAGAGGTGCACTCTGACTTTTTGCATTTTTCCCTGGCAGTTTTGTCGGCTAGAAATATGAAAATTGATATTATATTGAGATTATATCAGACCCTAATCTAAGAATTACGAGTGACATGTTTCATACCTAAAATTGTAATATAAACTAAAACATTTAAAAATTAATTTACTGTACATATACAATAGAAGAAATGTACTTAAGCTTAAATAATGAATCAAAGAAATTTTAATAATTTCTTAAATGTTGTAGTATTAACACCTGCATCTTTTTAAAAGAAACATTTAGTCTAACTTTATTTGTCGCTTATGCACAGATATATAACCAAACACTGCATATACTTACCAAAAGTGCTGTTTCGAAATATACTGATTTCGTAGGAAGGCCAACATGTATTCGGCTCTTCATTTTTACGAATAATAGCCATAATTTTCTCGTTTTTAAACGGCGGCCAGTAACATCGGTTTTGTACAATCCAACTAGATGGTACTGCCTCGACTGTATCTTCGTCAATAAATCTGACGACAGTCCATGATTGATCTACCATTCTTAGCTGTGATATAAACAATAAAACGCAGCTTCACTTTTGTTTTAATAAAAAATGAATTTTTACTTATTTTCTAAATCTTACTTACATATACTTATATGCACTTACATATACATTTTGTATAGTAATTTTTATGCACATTTTTAAAAGAAAATTGCCCAAGACAGAACACAAAATAACTTGATACATCGATAGTCAAGTTTGTAACAAAAATTTGCATTAACAACAAAATTGGAAACATTTTTTGTCTACAAATTGTAAAAGTAAAACACTATGTGTATATTTTATCATATAAAAGCGTAAAAACCCGAGGTTTATTAATTTAAATATAAATACACATGAGAAAGGCCTTACCCAGCGAGAAATGATTAGTCGAATCGACATCGATTCGATCAATTTGACATCGATTCGACGACGAACCGACGTCGATTAGATTATTATTTCTCGCTGGGTAAGAGCCGAACGCGGATGTTAGTGCGTGCTTTTCATCGAAAATTTATTTTATTAATTTAGTTATTACAAAATTTTAATTAACACGAATAAAATATATAATTTAGTATATTAACTATTTTGAATGCAAAAGAGGGAAAACAACACTTTGGTTTTTTAATTTTAATTTTAGGCATTTATATACGATTTGTTTTATATCCCATTTCTGCAAACCTCCGATACGATCGACAATATAAATTCCTAACTTTGATGATTCACATGGTTCCGAGTAAAAATCAGTAAGTGAGTGATATTTATTGCCAATTACAAAAGTACCTTCATTACTTGAAATAAAATTTTTAACAATTATAATAGTTCCGTCTGCTAAACAACAAATGTTATCAGGTGCTGTCGTTTTTAATATAAATTGTTTAAATACTATTTTATTATATTGATTCAATTTTGAATTTAAATTAATGTTATTCACGATCGGACCATTAAAATGCAGATTTTGAAGTTGTGGCTCTTTAATTGTTCTTAATTTATCGGTTAATTTTGCACAAGAATTTTGTTCACTTATACGACAAACAATCTGTTCTAATGGTTTCTCATTTTTACGAATCATTTTTAAGATAGTTTGCATATAATTTTCAAATGCAAACGCACTAAACTCCTGCAATGTTCCAAAATTTACAGCATCATTATAAAGATGAAGTAAATTATGTACGTTATGTGATGCATTTTCTTTTCCATATAGAATTATAAATGTTTTTACAAAGTATTTTAACAGTAATTTTGCATAATCTAAATACAATTCCATGTGCTTTGAGTTTGATAAAATAGTGATTGCTACGTGTAAAGTTAAGAAGTTAACATATTTATCGGTATCCAGAACGGATTTTAAAACTACTGGTCCTGTATATAACACAAAAGTTCTAAACTCAGTTCCTTTCCATCTGTTGCTTTCACTTAATGACCTTGTTTTTCGATTTATTTCGCACGGAACATGACGTTTTTGCTTTACTAATGATGCAGATATTTCTGATATTTGATTAAAAGATAATTTGCATCGAGGTTTTCCATTGCACCACATTTTTACAACTAATGTTTTGACAATTCCCAGGTACAATAAATGTAATGGATCAGATGGAAAATCCTTCACCATATCTAAATTGGGAATTGTTTCAAGTATAGATGTGCCTGTGTGATGGCCTTCCTGTAATTTTAGACGAAAATCATAGTCTGTTCTTTCATGAAAATTATTTACATATGGAAAACACACTCTGTTAAGAAAATATTCTCCTTCACATATACATTTATTACATGAATAGTAACCCGAATGTCCTTTCGTGAATTTAATAAAAGCTTTAGCGGGTACGTCACAAATAAATGCATTAATTTTAAATGCATAATTGTGCCCATTAATTGTTATGCCATTTAAAATAAAATCAATAGCTTCCTCTGTAAAAGCTTGTAAAAATAAATTTGCGTTTTCAGGTTTCTCATTTCCGTAGTAAATCCCAACAACATTTACTTCGCTGTAATTCTCCACAATGTTGCATAAAATCGGATATACCTGACTATTTGAGCTTTTAAATAAAGGAAGACCATCAACATTCACATTAACTTGAATAGATTGCAAATTTTCAGAATATCGCGATACAAGTTCTTCGATACAACTACGCAGTCCAAAATGGTAATAATATCCTGGTGGAATACTTTGTAAATTTATCTTCCTAGGAGTTCTCAATAAAGTACGTGCATTAGTAGGTAATTCCGGATACTTGGATTTTATGCGAGTCATTAATTCGGTCAATGCAACGTGTGATATGTGGTTTCTGATTGCCCAATTTTGAAGCCATGGCAAAAAATTTGTAGAATTATCAGAATGAAGATTATCAGATTCTGTATTAACGTGATCAATAACGTCATTAGAATTATTTCCATTCATTGCTTCAATTCCAAAGGTATCGTTGGAAGTATTTTCAACATTATTACGATCAATATTTACATTTATGGAATGACTAGAATCTTCGTCATGTAATTCACCATTGTTACTCAAGTTCTGTGTCAATGACAAATTACTTAATCGATGTGACTCGTCATCTTCAAGTAATGGTGATGTACTATTCTTACAAGTAACACTACCCAACTGATACTCACCGATTTGAATGAAACTTAACATACTTATTAAACAGCGAAAAATATTAAATACGTGTTTTTTTGTTTCGGCTAAATACGCTTTTTAGGGGTAGAAAGCACCCTTCAACCCCTGGAGGTGGAAACAGTTATGGCTAATTATTTCTGAAACGATACATTTTCTGAAAAAAGTGCTTAGGATCAAAGTTGTAGAGTTCAAAGTGATGCACTTGATGGCGACCTTGAAGTCGACCTTGAGGTCGATTTTCAAGGTCATTTGAAAATCATTTCATGTTTTTCAAAGGGAGTAGTTTACTTTTCATCCCTAGAATCGATAGAGCGTAAAATTTTACATTCAGAACGTTGGTGGTTTGTAAATAAAATAAACCTCTGCAATTTAAAATTGTTCATTGATCCAACCAATTAAGGCAAGATCAGTCAATAATTCGATCAATAAAAGAATTAAAAGTTAATTATTCATTCAAATAAGGCAAGATATGGTCGAGATCCAGCCAGTAAAGGCAAGATATGGTCGAGATCCAGCCAGTGAAGGCAAGATGTGAGCGAAATCTAGCCAGTAATGGCAAGATATGGTCGAGATCCAGCCAGTGAAGGCAAGATGTGAGCGAAATCCAGCCAGTAAAGGCAAGATGTGAGCGAAATCCAACCAGTAAAGGCAAGATATGGTCGAGATCCAGCCAGTGAAGGCAAGATTTCATAATTTCTTTTCATAGTCTATGAGTATTAATTCCATGATAATTGGCATTATTCTTTATATTCATGGCAATAATGAGGAATAGCTTTATCTTCTTTCGCAAAAAAATGCTCCATACACAGAGAGTTAGTACACCACGCACATTTTATTACTGCAATGTTATTGCAGATTTTGCAGACTGTACCGCAATTCTTTAAACAGAAATCAACAGGCGTTTCACATCTATCTGGTTTTTCTTCAATATATCCACTTTTCCACCAGGCATATTTAATCATGTTTTGGAATCGGGGTGATGAGAATTGATTGTGGATTAATGATTGAATTTTGAGAATGTTATTCCTCAAATGTAGGTTAATATCATAGTTGTATAAGAGAATTAAGTCCGAAAATTGTTTCAGGAAGTTTTTCCACGGTCTGAATACGTAGACATCCAATGGTTGAATGAAGCCAGTTGTTCCCGCAGGAATTGTAAGGATTTTTATTTCTTTATTACCCTTGTCTATATTTTCAAATTTCTTTTCTGTTTGTCCTGACCAAGAGTCCAAACACAAAATAGACTTCTTGCCAGCATTAGGCAAGAAGACATCTTCAAACCATTTAATAACAATGTCGGATGTCAATTTTCCAGATTTTGTGGCGAAAACGAGGATATTATCTGCTTTGTACATTGACTTCTGTATTATCGGTCCGAAACGGCCACTTGTTTCTTGCAGAACTATTGATAAGGGGGATTTCAAGATACCATCGGCAGATATTAAAGGTTGTATTGTGTAACTGTGAGTCAAGGAATTCAAAGATTGAGCAAGACACTCCACTTTCAAAGAACCCTTTGAGGCTAATGTACGACCAGCATGTGTTTCCAAATTGAACCCTGATTGATCTGAATTGTAAACGTTTGCTGTTCCTAGCAAGCCTATCTCTAGTTTAACTTGACTCACATAATTGGAAGATTGTTCCAATAGTTCTGCTTTATTTAAAATATGCGCTTGTGTCACGAATTTATTTATTTTTCTTGAAACAATACCATGTTGTATTTTAAAGTTGTGTATCCATTTTGATGAAGCCGTAAATAATTGAGAAGGCAAATGAACTACCTCTCTTGCTTTCAAGGCCCATCTCTTTAGATCTAAATCGTGAATGGATAGATTTCGATCAGATGCACTGTTAAATTGTTCTAGAACGAATTGAGAGATATATAACAATTTATCAGTCCTTGACCCACCCTCAGCAACTTGTGCTTCCCATCGGTACAATTGTGTTACATTTATAACTTTCTTAAATCGGTTTTTAACTGATTCTATATTCCTTCTTTTCTTTTGTCCAGATCGCCAAAATTCAATTACTCTCTTCTTATAATCAATGTCTACAATTTCTCTGAATTTTGTATCGTCTTGCACAACTTCCGAAACATCTTCTGGATTGTCTTCAACTAAAACAGCATCAGGAATCACACTAGCATCAGTACAGTTCAAAGAATCATAAGTCTCTATAAATATATCAAAATTGATAGCGTCTTTTATCAAATCTGCAAGTTGAGAAGCGAATGATCTTTCTTCATCTGTTACTCTAGATTCTATATTGTACACTGGGTCCTCGAAAGTGAGGCATAATAACTTTAAAATATTTTTTGGGTTTAATGATATTATGAAATTTTACAGATTAACAATGCTTTAATAATATTATAACAGAGATTCAAAGTAAATTCATAGAAAGCAGAGTTTATGATTGTAAGCCTAAATGAAATTAACACAAAAAATAGTCGTGAGAACAAATGATGGAAAAGTACTTGCAGTAAATACTTTCCGAAAGAATATTGAAAACATTCACGAGAAACAGCAGTCGTAAGAACAATTGATGTAAAACTATAAACAATGAACACTCGCCCAAGTACAGATGTGAAAATGATGGTTGAAGGTATATTCGAACGAAATTCACGAGCAAGATAGCTCATAGCAAATAAGTGATCAAGAAGTAATTTTGGAAAATGCTTGCTCAACGACAGTCGGGAAAATAATAATTGATCATATGTCCGAATGAAATCCTAATACAAAATAAAGAATAAAAGGTATTGTGGATAACTCCAGAGTAGCAATAAAAATTTAAAAAAATTTGAAAATTTCTAATATAGCATGAAGGTAATGTTTAACTTACAATTAGAGTGACATTTTATGTTTTCTTATCTTTACTTCTATTCTGAAGTTACTTACAAAACTTTTTTCTCCTTATTTTTTCTATAAATTTGCGCCTATTTTCCCATTACGTCAGGTTTTTTTTCTTTTTTTAGGAAAATAACGCAACAAATCAATTCTGAAGACAGATTGAGTCAACGCATAAAATTACTGATTATAGATACAGGATGTGGTCAAAGTCCGGCAACGGCTAATTATTTCCAAATTTAATTGACCTTGAAAATCGACTTTAAGGTCGCCATCAAGTGCATCACTTTGAACTCTACAACTTTGGTCCTAAGCACTTTTTTCAGAAAATGTATCGTTTCAGAAATAATTAGTCATAACTGTTTCTACCTCCAGGGATTGAGGGGTGCTTTCTACTCCTAAAAAGCGTATTTAGCCGAAACAAAAAAACACGTATTTAATATTTTTCGCTGTTTAATAAGTATGTTAAGTTTCATTCAAATCGGTGAGTATCAGTTGGGTAGTGTTACTTGTTAGAATTCGAAAACGAACTTCTTAATAATAATGATGTTTCACAATTGCTTTGCGTGACGTTAATCACTGAATCTGACATCTTTTTTGCTCGTCGATAATAATTACATTTTATTTTTGGCATTTTTTATAATAAACTATATTTTGTTTTCTTAATTACTTGTTCTGATCTTGTTGACGTCGTGGATATCCTTATTGTTGACCTTTATGATATCGTCATTCCCTTTGAAAAAGTTCTGCATAAAGAAAAGAAAGAATTGAAATATTTCCAATTACAACATATATATATATGTATGTGTATATATATTTTTTTCTACAAAAAGTGCAACATCAAATTATTTTTGTATCAAATTGTGTGAAAAACATTTCTTATCGATGACTCACATTTTGATTGTAGACAGTTTTATTGCTTTTTATAAGAACTTTTCAAACTAAGAAATTGATTTCTAAAGAATAATGTATTCAATAGATCTATTCAATAGATAATTAATATAAAAGATAGTAAGGGGCATGTATGAAATTACAAAAACAGTCGGAAACAGTTAAAGTCTTATTGCAATTAAATCTATAGAGCAAAAGTCTGAAACACTGGGAATGCATATAAGCATATTATGTTATGAAGAATGAGGTGTGATGAAAATTAAACATGAATTCTACTTTACAATTGTCTGTAAATATAAGAGAAATAAGTTTTTAATTGCATATAAATTAAAATAGTGCTGTTCTTCACTTCAAAAAAGATGTGTGTCGCAGACTACAAATAAAAAATCATATTTTAAAATATTGAATGGTGTTCCGTATTCCTATTTACTTTTTACAAACCTTATTATATAATAATGTATATAAATTTTTGTCGAAAATAAATAACAATTGTAAAATGCATATATAATTATATTAAAATGCATATATATAATTATAACCTCTTAAGAGGTTAACAAATTCCGATACTGCATATATTTTATCACCGCTAATAGAATATGAATTAGAACTATTTAGTATTTGTTTGCACGTTATATTATATACATATCAAGCATTCAATACTGCAAAATGCATATAATTACATCATAGAAATAGAGAAAGACAAATTTGTTTTGTTCATAACCTAAACGAATCGAAAACTCATCAGATATAACCCAAGGGTAAGGTTGAAGGCGTAAATGGTCTTCATTCTAATAAGAGACTAGTTTACAAAAAAACTCATCAGAAGAAATAAATAATATGTACTTACGGTATCTGGCAGTGCTGTTCTTTCGTGGGTCGTGGGTCCCAACCACTCGACTCGGGATCTCACTACTACACGCGTAACGTATCGGTGTAGCTGGCGCTAAAGCTCGACGAAGCGAGATTCGTGTCGAAAACAAATTAAAACCGTCGCATTGTTCTTCTTTATTTAGAGGGAAAACGCGAACACGCGCAAAAGCGCTTCCAAATGAATGGTTGGTGGAAGTGCGGAGAAAATAAATGACAAATGCGCGCGAAATGTTAATGTCCAATACTGGATATCCTATGGACGTCCAAATACGGGTGACAGACGGATGTCCAAAATCGGATATCCTATGGACGTCTATTTTATGTCCATTTTACGATCGCACGTCCATGGACATAAATGGACGTCCATAGGATATCCAATTTTGGACATCCTTCAGTGACCCGTTTTTGGACGTCCATAGGATGTCCGGTATATGTCCATGGACGTGCGGACGTTAATTGGACATAAAATGGACGTCCATAGGATGTCCTGTGCTATCTGGGATATAGATGGCATATGCGTTTCCGCATACAATGCACGCCTGCCTTCCGCCTTCCGTCTCCCGCGTGTATATTACCTTACACGTGCACGTGCGTATATATTCTTGTGAATCTTTTGTGAACAAGAAAAAGAGTTTAAGAAAGGCAAGTTCAAGAATACGGTGATTATATATATATTGTGTTATTTAATGTGTATGACAAAAAATTATAAATATGTCCGAAAATAGTGCCTGTTCGAGTAACCAATCTATTCCGGTATGTATTCATCTACATAAATTATATTATTATATTACAATCACTTTTATAAAATTTTATTTGTATTTTATCAAAAAAAAATTTTTGTTACACATGATTATTAAATTAATACATAGATTTTAACATAAGTATTATTCTTATAAATGTGTGTTAAATTGTTAGGTTACCCACTATACAAAGAAACGTATCTAATATGTTTCAATAACGTTTCTTTGTAGCATTTCATGTTATACACCAAAGATAAAATTATATAAAATTATTAATTAATGTATTTACATAATGTATATAGTTTAAAATTTTGTTTACGTTTTTCTTTATTTTTTTCCTTTTTTTTAAGTAAAAAAATATATATACGTAATATATTTTATTATGTGTACATAAAAAATATGACAAACATCTTTTAGCGCTGGAAAATAAAATCTTTTAAATACAATATATATTTTTTTAATTGCAGCTTAAGAAATTATTAACGATATAAATAACAAAGCAATAAGATTAAAATATAAATATAATTAAAAAAAATAATACGTATTAGATATATTTCATAATTTAAAAATTTTTTATATACACGCATTACTCTATATACATTATTATTATTTATTATATATCTTACAAAATTACTTTTTTATTTTAAAGTGTTTTATTATTAATAAGTAGAGCATTATAGTGTTATACACTTTTCATATATACATATATTTTTTACTTACAGGTACAAGAAAGAAAAAAAAAAGATCTATCAAAGGTAACAAGCAGACATTTACGTAGAATAGCACATAATGAATTTTGTAAGATCAGAAAACAACAAAATATTAATGAATCACAATGCACTTCTTATGAAACAAGTGAAAATTTCTCAATTACTGATGACACAGTTAATAATATCGATTTTTGCAATAATATACAGATTTATAATAATATAAGTAACTCGACTAATAAACACAATATTGATAAGAATATGTTTCAAACACAAAACAAAATAAGCTTGACAGACAAGATAGCATATTGGACTGTTACTAATAATATATCACATAATTCAGTAAATAAATTATTGGCAATATTGAGATCAGAAAATCTTCCTGTTCCAAAAGATTGCAGAACATTAGTAAAAACTCCTTTAGTCTCTAATAATAATATTATAGATATGCCACCTGGTGCATACATACATCTTGGTATCGAGAAAGGTATATTCCATAAAATACATGGGAGTGTAGTAGAAAAAAAAATAGACTTTCTTCCATTAACAATTAATATAGATGGTTTACCATTAAGTAAATCTTCAAAAAGTCAATTTTGGCCGATTTTAATGTCAATTGATATTACAGAATTTGCAGAGCCTTTTATAGTAGGGATTTATCATGGTATGAAAAAGCCAGAATCAGTAACAAACTTTTTAGATGCATTTGTTGAAGAATATTTATTGTTAAAAAAAAATGGTATTGTTATAAACAATAAATTAATTAAATTAGAATTAAAGAAAATTATTTGTGATGCACCTGCTACAGCATTTGTCCTTGCAATAAAGTCTCATACAGGATATTTTAGTTGTAATAAATGTATGCAAAGAGGCAAATATATAAGGAGCAAAATGACATTCCCAGAGCTTCATGCAACTTTACGAACTGATAAAGATTTTATACTACAATTACAACAAGAACATCATAAAGGTAACACTCCTTTAGAAAAAATTGGTATTGGCTTGGTCAGTAATGTACCACTCGACTATATGCATCTTGTATGTCTTGGTATAATGAAATCACTTTTAATGTTTTGGTTGGGAAAAAAAGGAAAAAAATGTATTAGATTAAAAGATAACAAAATAAAAGTAATATCAAAAACTATGAAAATTTTTAGAAAATACATTTCTCAAGAATTTTGTCGTTTACCAAGATCTCTAGAAGACATAGAACATTGGAAAGCGACAGAATTCAGACAATTTTTATTATATACAGGTCCTATTGCAATGAAAGGAAAATTGTCTAAAATACAGTATAAACATTTTCTGTGTTTACACGTCGCTATCAGAATTTTGTGTTCAGTTAAATGTATTAGTCTCAATAGATATGCCAAATCTTTAATTAGATATTTTATCATAAGATATAAAAAGATATATGGTAGCGAATACATAACGTATAACGTGCATAATCTTCTACATCTTTGTGATGATGTGTTATTATATGGACAACTTGATAATTTTTCCGCGTTTAAATTTGAAAGTTACATGAGTAAAATTAAAAGAAGTATGAAAAATTCACGATATCCTTTACAACAAATATACAATAGAGTTATTGAAGACAGAAAGTTATCTTATGTTGAAAAGACTTCTAATTTTCCACGTTTCCAAGAAGATATTTCTTTAGTATCCAATGAAAATGGAAAAATTTATACCTATTACAGGAAACTTACTTATGAGAATTTTACGATATCATTATGTCAGAGAAATAATTGTGTTCTTTTAAAAAATTCAAGTTATATGTTAATTTCGAACATTTATAAAAATAATAATAACATAAAAATAGTTGGAAAAATTTTGCAAAATGTTTCTAATTTTGTAACAAAGCCTTCATTTAGCTTGGCCATCAAAGTTATTGACATACATGAAATTTCAGAAATATCAACCTATGATATTAAAGACATTCAAGCAAAATGTGTAATCCTACCATTTAATAATAAATTTGTGGTAATTCCAATATTGCATAAAAATTATTAGTTTATTATGATTAATATCTATTAAATGTAAAGTTATTATATAATATGTATGTATTTAATTATTGTAAATTAAATTTTTCTATTATGATTTATATTTTTTATCCTTATAATTTATGATATTTATGACTTATAATACTTAATTATAAATGATATTGAATTATTAAATATATGTAACTTATATATTTTAATACTTTTTCTAAAAATGTATGTAAAGTTATATTTATGTGTATCATAACAATAGTTTTCTGATCTTTCAAAATAATATATGTACTATTATTGTAAAATTGTCCACTTATAAGATTGCCAAGATTAAGTAAGCTTGCAAGCATGTTTCAAAAGAAATATGTATAATATTTTCTACAGCAAGATGCATTATATTCCGTCGTTAAATTTAATGCTAAATTTAACAATAAGGAAGACAATGAAACATATTCTGTAATTCCAACCATTTGGTTAAAAGATAATAAGTATACTTATTGGCCAAAAAAAAATGTACGTAACTGCATTATAAAACGAAAACCACCACGTAATGATTGGACCCTTTATCCAGTTACTATTATTGCCAAATATGGTATGTATATTTGATCATATTTATGTATTAAAAATATTAATCAAACTTTTACGCGCGCGCGTGCATACAAATAAAATTGTATTTGCAATTAAAAAACATTTTATGAATAATTATATAAAAAATAATAAATGTTTTTTAAAAAATTGACTATATATTATTTTAGATTTATATGAACATGCTTTGAAAAAGGAAAAAAGATTGATGGATGACAAAAATACAACAGAGTCAGAAAATAACTTAGGCCGCGGACTTAGACAGAAAAAACCTTCACAATGTTTTGCAGAAGAAAATGGTAATTTTTATTGTGGAAAAATTTGTTGTCTTTATTATTACTATTTTTAATTACTTATTGTTAGGTCGTTATTTTTATATTAATGTGGATAAATTATATCCCTATATAATTTTATAGATAATTCAAGTAATTCAAGTAAGACTACTGATGATGAACAAGAAAACAGTGATGACTCGATTCCTGATTTGAATAATACTTTACATGATCAATGTATGATATATTACAATAATAGACTTTACTATTATAAACTTTTTTAAATATAAAACATGTGTGTGCATATATCTGTATAAAAAAAATTTATTTATTACTAATATATTTATACTGTTTGTACACACATTTGTAAGATATAATTTTTTTTAATTATATTTTTCAGATGATGCCAATCAAAATGTCCGTGAGAAGAATCATTTAGCTATCTTACATACTGAGAACATTCCTGTTATCATAGACGAAACAGGAAACAATACTATTCCTGTTGTCGTAAACGAAATAGGAAACAATAATATTCATCTTTTAGATAATCATAGTAAGTTTTATTTTTATATTCTTATATGTTAATATTTTAACAAACTTCTCTAAAAAAATATTTTATGTAAAATTATTTAAAAAATTGTGCATAAAAATATTTATATAAAAATAATATATAATTTTTATTATTACAAGATTATCATATTGATACAAAATATATATATGTATTAATTATTTTATTAATGTTAAAATTATAATGTATAGAAGAGATGAAAGATACTGAATATTAATATAATAAATATATTTTATTTTAGTTAATGAAACTCTTAGTTCAATATTACGATATGTTGTGGAAATAAAAATTATATGTAAACGATTAGACGATCGCTTACATATTTTGGAAAATGTTAATCACACTACAAATAATACTCATCATAATATTGACATGCTTCCACACTTACCAATGAATGAAATTGAGGATATTAATAATTTTGAAGTCATATTAGCGTCAGAAGAGGCACAATCACAGTTGGTATGGATAAATATTTACAATCTATAATTACTTTAATGTTATTTATAAATATAAAAAAATATTTGAAAGATGTAAATCAGATATCATTCCAGATATATGTATCTCTATTATACACACACATACACACACACGCACGCACGCACGCATATATCCTGTTACAAAATAAATAAAATTAATTGGATATATAAAATTTATATTAATTTACATGTAAAATAATACCTGATAAACATCTTAGATATCTTTTACTGTATAAATAGAAATAAATATACATAGTTTATAAAAAATTGTTGCAGATCAGTATGCTAGTCATGATTGGTGGTGTTACAACAAAAAATGCACTAAAAAGAGCGTTACAAAAATTGTTTTCAAATAATCTTGCTTCCCAATGCTCTTGGACCGGAGCTAAAGACAATTTTAAGTTAAAAGACTTAAAAATTATTATTTGTATAAAAAGTAAGTATAACAAATATATATATATACACACACACACACACACACACACATATATATATATATATATATATATATATATATATTGTTACGTTCGCAAGACCGATTCCGCGAGAGATCGCGGATCCGTTATCTACTGCGACACGCAACGTCGTACACTCGCGCACCGCGAAATAAATATGCTCGTGATTAGGAAGAAAAAGACCTTTATTAAAAGGTAACGATATTTAGAAATACAGTTATGGGAAATCGGGAATAGTTAGACCGAGAACCGAATACGTCCGCTCGTGACAGACGCGGAACTCGAACTCTCAGAAGACAGGTGCTGACAAACAACCCTTGACAACGCGATGTTCGCCGATCTCACGGAAGACTCGATGATCACAGACAGATACAGGGACGTAACGAAGTACGGACGTAACACGGACGTAACAATATATATAACTTTATTCAGAAAGGTCTATAGACATCTTGAAATCTAAAAAACAATGCGTCTTTAATAATAAGTCTTAATTTCTTAGTGCCATCTTCTAAAGACATATCTAATACATATATTTGTTATATCTTTTATTTTTCAAATTTATATTATTTAATTCTTTGAATAAATAATATGAAAGTAAAGTTTAAAATCTTATATTAAATATATTTCAGCTGCCATTCAGAAAACTTGTCCTACTACTACGGAAGCGGAATTTGAAGAGATCTTAAAAACCTGGTTCAGACAAGCAAGTTTACGATTAACCCGCGAAAAAGCGAAAAATGAGACGCAAAACTAAAACACAAACGTATACATCAATTATATAAATATATTTTTGTTCTAATTTCCAAAGACAAATTGTGATGTGATATATTATATATTTGTTTTCTTCTTTACGATATTGTTTATTTAGTTTCTTTATTTAGTTTATTTAGTTTTCTTTACGATATTGTTTATTTAGTTTCATTTATAAAACAATATATATTTGCATTATATAAATAATATATATTTATATTATTTATATTATTTATATTATATTTAATATATATATATTTGCATTAATATTTGCATTAATATTTGCATTAATATTTGCAATATACATATATCATATGTTGATCTATCTCTAGACTTATGAGTTATATATACATATATAATGTCAGTTCTACTTTAAGAAATTTTGTATTCATAATAAATAAAATAAAAGATTATTAAATAAAAAATGTCTTAATGTTATATCTATGTTACCGCTATATATAAATTATTACAGAAACATAACATAGCAATATTTAAATATCATTTCTTAAATATGTTTATGACACTATCCTAAAAAATGTCACAGAAACATTTTTTAAGATAGTGTCATAAACATTTCATATTAAGGTGTCTGAATGCGGACATTAACTGTTTATGCAATGTTTCTAAAATGTTTCTGCATGCATCTCCGAAACATTTCATGTTACAAAGAAACGTTATTGAAACATATTAGATACGTTTCTTTGTATAGTGGGATAGTACACAATTAAACTTAATTAAGACGGTATATATATAAAAATTTAAACGTAATATGCGTTGATGTAATGTTGTTATATTTAAGAATAAGAATTTTTAACATCAATGATTACGTTGATTATTTTCTGCTATACTCATAAAACACATATGTGACATTTTTGCTCATTTAAATGATATTTCTGTAATTTCTAAAACATCTTTATTTCTCTAATTTATTTATATTTATTAATTTATAAAAGTAATGTATAAAACTTATAGTGAATTATTTTTTATTTAAAATATTATTTATTTACAAAATCAATATAAAAAATTAGCAATTTTAAGTTAAAATAAGTTGTATGCGTAACAAAACAGCGACTAAATATCGATGTAAGAGATTGGTACAGTGAAACTTCGAATTGCCCTCAATGAATTCATTTTAATAGTTAAATCAACAATATGCACAATAGCTGTTACTCGCTATATGTGCGAATTGATACGCTATTTATCACTCAATGTATATGCATACGTTAACATATCGCTACCATAACGGCAGAAGGTCGTATGTAACATTATTTTCATTTTAGATATTAATGCTGTTTTATCATGTTCAAAATTTGGAAGATGTGTACGTATTTATAAAAATATTCGGTTATACTTATCTTACTTCTGAAATAACACATATGACGTTCTATTATATTATAGAACGAAATTATACGAATATATTGGTGTATATATCTAAAATGCAAAAAATTTTACATATGACCTTCTGCCACTATGGTAGCGATATGTACATATTTTTATCGGGATACAAGTCGAATGTTTATGCCATTGTGCACTCCAAAATTTATTTTTGTTCAAAAATATAACAATACAAAAAGAAATTTAACAATATTTTTAGTATATGAATTCATAAATTTCCAAGACTACGAAGAAAATGATAATAATAATATATTTATTATCGAAATATAAACATTGGTTAAACTAACAACTAAGATTTTAAACCTTCATGTAAAATACATATTTAAATTTCAACAAGCTAGAAAGAGCCAGACGCGTTAGTGCGTCAGTTTCAAGGAAGAATTAAATTTTCATTGAAACAGATTAGCTGTGTCCACAGGGCACAAATTTTCTTTAGTATGATACTAAGAAATTAAATAAATCTCGTTGAAATTTAAAATTGTTAAAACTATCAGTAATAACAAACGCACTCGTGAAAAAGGAGATCCAGATAAAATAGAGACGCTTATTCGAAGAAATTAACTAATTAATCTAAAAATATACTAATTAATATAAAAACCGAATTATTTTAGACAAAATTGTTTCAATAATCGAAAAGATCCAGATTTTCCGTGACTTATTTGTTAAAAGAGACTATATAAATTCGTATTAGCTTTTATTAATCCATTCTTGCGTCTATTCTGCAACTTTCTCTTTGACACAAGAAAAATATTTGATATGCAGGAAAATATTTTAATCAGAAACACAATAAGAAAAGATTTTTAGAAAAAATGATGTTTGCATAGTATTTAATACATTACACAGTAATGCATCTACATGTTCCTAGTTACGAATTATAAATGTAAAATATAAATTAGAATATTGAGTAGATATTAAAAAAACAAGAAATTTTATAATAATTTTACTTATTTCTATACATTATTATTTCTATACATGTCATGTCTATACTTGTCATTTATAGTATAACTAAAAACATCGAAAACAGCCACCTATTTGAACAACTAGTCATTACTTGATCCGTTTTGATTTTTCAATGTCAGTAGGCGAAACAATATTGCGCAAAAATTTTGTAATTATAGCTTTTCTGCTGCATATATTAATAGAATAGCATATAGTAATAGAACATTATATAAAATATATAGTAAGCAGATTATTAACTTTAAAAATTAATTTCTTATTTTTTTCAATAAGGATATTATCAAACATTACATATAATATTTTTTTTAAACATTTTGAAAAAACTTGTTAAATATATAATATGTTGAATACACAATAATGCGAATGTGAGTAATAGACGGATCGATGTAAGTAAGTGTAGCAAAATAATCCACGATTTTAGCTGAATTATTTACAAGCCTAACGCCATCTATTATTAAGAAAGCTTCAAGTTGTTTAAAACGTTAAGAATAGATATCTATTGCATATTTATTAATTTCACTATTTAGAACTCTACTTTCATTACTTGAACGACTTATATTCATCAGATATGTATAATCTGCAAAAGTAAGTTTCTATCGTCTGCAAAATAAGTATCTAATCGTACATGTATTTATCACCAAGCGGTTCGACGAGATAGTACACTTACAAGCAATACAATGTATATTTTTAATCAACAGGTTATTTCATCCTTCAAGATCATCGATGTCCGTGACTACATGTCATCAAATATTGAATTTGTCCAGGATCATTTTGACAGCGAGACTGTGAGAAATGAAGTCGGTAAGAGTTTATTTGCAGAAATTTCAACAATCCCAGAATAATAAGTAATAAGTTGCAAGAAAATACAGATATGCAGAAACATTTTTAAAATAAAATTGAATCACAAAATATTATGTAGAGAATAATTTTCAAATTCAATAAAATGAAAATAAAATCTAAAGAAATATCACTCAACAACAAGAAGAATATAAATATAAATTCCATTGTCGAAAAGAGAGAAAGAGAGAGAAAAAGAGAGAGGGAGTGAGAGGGAGTGAGAGAGAGGGGTGGAGAGAGGGGCGAGAGAGAGGGGTGGAGAGAGGGGCGAGAGGGGAAGGGTGTGATAGGAGGGAGGGAGGGAGAAAGGGAAGAAAAAAGGAGGGTGAGGGAGAAGAAAAGAGAGGAAGAGAAAGGGAGAGAGATGGGGAGGGGAGGGAGGGGGAAGAGGGAAGAAGGGGGAGAGGGAGGGAAGGTGGGAGGGGGAAGAGTGAGGAAGGGGGTGGGAGGGAAAGAGGGAGGGAGGGAGGGAGAGGGAGGGAAGGAAAGAGAGAGGGAGAGAGAGGGAGGGAGGGAGGGAGGGAGAGAGAGAGGGTGAGAGAGGGAGAGAGGGAGAGAGAGGGAGGGTGAGAGAGAGGGGGGAGAGAGAGGGGGGAGAGAAAGAGATAGAGAGAGATGCAGGCACTGTACGCGAAATAGTTTAAGATAAAATCAATCTCATTATATATTTTGCTACCTACGTTGTTTCTAAGCAGTCGCAAATCTTATATTTTTAATGCTTATTCAAATAAAATATTTCCAGAAGTGAATTCCCTGATAAACTTTCGGTAACCGTTCAAATATTTTTATTCATTATAAGATATTCATTTTTGCTTAAAATCGCTAGAAGATTTCTATTCATTATAAGATATTCGTTTTTGCTCAGTAATAGTACTTATGTGATTAAATCTCAAAAACACAAAGACACTATTTTGTATTATTCGATCATTTTAAAAATCAATACTGCCTACGTTAATTTTCATACTTTGCAATTTATGTTTAATTTTTTAATTTTTTTTTGTTTAGAAATGCTTGTTATCTGAACTTATTTATCATATACTACTTGTTATTAACAATTGAAAAATATGTCTTATTTTATCTTTTCTCAATTACTAGAATCAGAATTCTAATATATAATTATATATGTTAATATGTACGACTTTAAAATTTCAAGAAAGATTTACTTATGTATACTCAATCTTTGTATGTAATTATATGTATATTTTGAAAGCACTGCAGGAAGGCATCACACTATCTCCAGAAAACATTCCAAGCGAGCCAACATTTCCTAGGGCATTCGTAGAATTCGGCAATAGACTAAACCAGAAAGAAATTATTGTAACATTCAGGTAAGAAGTCTAACTTCTTAGCTCGTAGTCTTTCATTCTTTTAAGTTTTACGACATATACAAGGTGGTTCAAAAGTCCGAAAACGGTCGAATATTTCATAAACAATGCATTTTAGAAAAAAATGTTTCAGATAAAAGTTGTAGGATTAAAAAGGATCTATTTAACAATCTTATCAGTTTGATCTTGGGTGGCGTTGCCAATGTCAGGGCAAGATCATCTTAAATTTCTTAAATGGCACTACCCTATTTTTGTTATAAAATCGATCTCTCGCAATATTCTGCATAAAAAGTTATAAGAGAAGGATGGTCCAAAAGTGAATAGTTTACGAGATATTTTATACTTTAATTTGACATAATCTTACCTAAGCTATGAATATCTTGTAAAATATTTATTTTTCGATGATCTTACCTCAATACTTTTATGCACAAAATAATGAGAGGAATCAATTGGTGTAAGAAAAACACATAGTTGTTTTTAAGAAAAAAACATTTAGCTGCTAGTTGCACATTACACTTTTTCTTAAAAATAACTATGTTTTCTTTAATAAAATAATATAAAATATCTTTTTAAACCCTACAACTTTTGTCTGAAACATTTTTTTCTAAAATACATTGTTTATGAGATATTTGATCGTTTCCAGACTTTTAAACCACCCTTATAAAAGTTCAAATTCTTTCAGAAATTCGCTAAAATAAACAGACTAAAATATCTTATTACTTTACAGATGGAAACAACCTAAATTAACTAATGGAATAATACAAAAATACAAAGTCCATTATTGGTTGATCAAAAACCTAAAGATGATTCAAACCAGTGTGGATATTTTCCCAGCTAAGATATTACAACACAAGGTGTACGATTTAAAACCTGATACAATGTACTACTTCAAAGTACAAGCGCATAATGAAGTTGGTGCTGGCCTTTACACTAAGGTCATCAACGTGTGGACCACGCACGAGAAACCGGTACCTCTATTACTCGTCAATTCGATGAGATATATTCACGTATTGGATGTAGATTTACAAATCGGCTTTAAACTTAATGAATACAGTGACTATAAAGAAATCGTTTACTCGGCATTGGAACATAAGATTTATGGAATCCCTATAACGTCAAAGTTAATAACATTGGACTTTAATCCAAGCGCAATCCAAACAAAGTCGAATTACACAGAAATAGCTAGCCTCGACGGTACTGTGTACGATCTCTGCATCGATTGGGTAGCAAGAAATCTTTATTGGATGCAAATGAGCAACATGGAAGCCAAAATTATGAAGCTAGACTTAACATTGTGACAAATGGGCATAGTCAAATACGATCATATCCTAGGGCCAAAAGTGAGACAAGAGTTAAATCATTTAAATATACTGCCATTTACAAGGTACATTAAATTTCATACATTTAGAAAAATTATCAACTTTGTCTCTTTTAATTTAAGATTTGTGTTGTTTTATAAATTTCCAATCAAATTTAATATGTAGATATTTTATTAAAGATTATAAGTTATGGAATTATAAATTGACATAGAATTGAACAAAATTTGAAAAATCACATATTATAATAAATCAGAAAGGCTCTGAAATCCAAATATAAAATCAGTACGAAAAGGGGGCTAATAAGAGCCAGCACGCGAATATTGTGCGCAACAATTTTATTTCTAAATTATTCTTTAAACATTTCGGTCCTTTCTTTGGACCTCAGTATAGTAATTAATGTTAAAATTCACGTGTCAGTGCCCGCATCCCCATCGTACTTTCCCGGTAGTCCTCCCAGCGAGCGAGAACGAGATGCAGAACAAGGCGCGAACGTTCTGACCTCCGCAAATAAACAAACGATACTATCCTCTAGACAGGCCTTATACAAGGGTAACGTCATAAGGGTGGGGGGGGGGGTGGCAGAGAAGGGCGTCTCGAGTTACAAGGCTTACAAATCTTGTTTAAGCGCTCTACAATCGTTGTGTAGGCACTCTACATACGTATTGTGTAGGCATTCTATGTTCGTTTGTCGGTTGAGGCTATTTTTGGCGCTTGATAAACGGCATTTTCCTTAATAATTTTTTATTTAAATTTATTTCTTCAATATCTAAATTTTCTCCCATTCAAATTCATGATTTAGCAATCTATGATCTGTGATCACAGACTGTTACGAAGTGTTTCTACCGATATGACTGCGATGCTCCGCGATACGTGTTTTTAATAGTCTGCCCATTTGGCCAACATAAGACGCATCGCAGTCTTTACAAGTTATTTTATAAACCACGTTTTTTCGTGAGTTGTTCAGAAGGGGGTTTTTGTGTACTTTAATATACGAGCGTAATTTATTTATGCCAGTGTATGACATAATTACATTTTGATTGCGGATTACCTGCCTAAATTGTTCCGAAATTCCCGAAACGTACAGAATATTAAAGAACGTGATGCGATCTGTGGTGTTATTGGCAGCGACACTCCGCTCACTCCACCACCTTTTTCTTTTTATTATTAAATAGTGTTGTTAGTCTAGAGTGGAGGGTTTGAAATATGAGCGGTAATGGATATCCGTTGTCCAATAAAGTTTTAATCACAAATTCAAGATTTTCTTGTTGAGGATGGTCCAAAGAAAGGACCGAAACGTTTAAACAATTTAGAAATAAAATTGTTGCGCACAATATCCACGCGCCAGCTCTTATTAGCCCTCTTTTTGTACTGATTTTGTAATTATTTATTAGTTTCTGACATACAGTTACAATAATGTTTTATAAGTAGAAAATAATACTCATATTTTACAGATATTTTAATTGGTTGAATTATACATTGAATAATCAACTTATAATAATTCCATCGAATTTCGATGAAAAAAATATAACTCCATTTTTGAAAAATGAAGACAATGATTGCTTTTGCTCATACAAACAATTTGAACAGACCTTCATTCGAATTGACAACACGAATATTGGCAAGCCGCTAATATACTGGATATCGAATGATCGCTTATTCGCATCAGACATTAACGGTTGTAGGTGTAACCTGATTTTAAGCGCTGGAAATGAAACATATTTCGATGATTTAACGATCGACAAGATAAACATTTACTTATATTGTTCATCCAAACAACTAATCTATGTTTTAGAAAAAAAGTATGCTCTTCTCGAAAGCAAAGAAAACGCATTTCGACATGTCAAAAAGATACATATCTCTTTAATACCCAATATATTTAAAGCTTTATCTCCTGATAAATCTTTACAACCATATCCCCCGACGAAATGTCTCACACCTAACATGAAAGATTATTTTGTTGAAGAAGAGTTGAGAACCGAAGACAGTATTGTCGTAAGGCTTCCGGAGCCGGTTCTCAATGATGAATGCGAGAAGTACAACTTAGCTACCACTATATATACCATCTCCATGAATTATTTGACATGCTTGGACAATGACCTTAACAAATTCAATGTGCAGACGTACAAACGGCATTACAAATTCCAGAATTTAACGCCGTTCACAGAATACACGTTTAAGCTGGCATTGAGTAATTTTTACTTCGATAAGTTATCGATAGACTTGAAATTCGGCGCGGATGTTAAACTGACAACTACGGGCAAGCTCAACGCGCCGGAAGATGTGACAGTTCAAGTTCTAACGCCTACTCTGGCGGCAGTCTATTGGATGCCACCCAAGAATCTAAGCTGCGTGACAGTGAACTACGAGGTGCATTGGGATCCAGTTCTTCTACCAAATAGCACGCGAAAAATAGCTTCTCAATACAACAAAATCAATCAGCCCGAACGTACGAAAGATGGCAAGTTTTTCACGACAATCCAGTCGCTGCTGCCAAGACAGAAATACTTAATATACGTGCGTGTGTATCCAATCAACTTTAGCAATTTCTTCACTGACAGTTTAAGCAAAAGCATCTACATGTACTCGGAACCGAATAATTTTATTTTGAGCGGGGTCAGTACAAACGGTATGAATATCTCGTGGATTCCTAGCATCCATCTGACGATCCATTACATACTAGAATATAAAAATGATGCGATGCGGACATGGCAAATCGCGAATAACACTGAGGTAATTAATGACAAAGTAACATATTACATAGAAAATTTACTGCCGCGAACTCTATACAAATTCCGTTTGATCCTGAGATACCCAAAATACATGGAAGATTTTATATGGCCGTTTGATGGAGATGAATTTACTTTTAAAACACTTGGTAAGCAAATGAATTTACTTTTAAAACGCTTGGTAAGCAAATGAAGACATTATGATATTATGTACAATATATACTTTAAGAATGCATTAACAAATTTTTTAAATTAGAAATTGAATAATAAATCAAAGGTATCTTTATATAAATTCGACCAATACTAGTTATAAACTTGTTTATTTATTACGACGTTTCGACCATCAGGTTTTGGTCCTTTTCAAGTACAAGTTATAATAATATGATCAAATGTTTAACAGAATTCTAACATGACACAACGATTTCTCTTTATAAATGTA
>OZ020541.1:17453821-17604538 GCA_963971435.1 Lasius platythorax | reverse complement strand
TGTATATAATGTATGTATATATGTATATATGTATATATGTATATAAATTCGTTTTGATGTGATCTAATTACTTAAGATTCAGTTGGTATGTTTTGAAGAATATATGCAAACATGTATGTGAATGTTTTTAAATTGAATCAATAATTCTCTATAATTTCTCGATTCACTTGTATAAATGTCTATGTATACATTTGTATGTGTATATGAGTATGTGCATTTATAATTATGTAAGAAATGGGATTATGAAAAGCGTGCTATGATGATTTTACAGAATTGTATTAAAACATTTTTTTAAATCCTATTTCTCACATAATTATAAATGCACATACAAATATACACGTACAAATGTACATACACATAGACATTTATACAAAAGTGAATCGAGAAATTATAGAGAATTGATTCAATTTAAAAACATTCACATACATGTTTGCATATATTCATCAAAACATACCAACTGAATCTTAAGTAATTAGATCACATCAAAACGAATTTATATACATATATACATATATACATATATACATATATACATATATACACTATATACACTATATACATATATGTATATATATACACACACATACACATACACACACGTAGAGAGATAATACACACGCACCCACATACACACAGAGTAAATTATAATAGCGTTAAAAGTTAAACGAAATGATAAAACTTTAGATTTTTATTAACCCGGTGGGTGCTGGGAGTCCTTTTGGGATAGTCCGTACCAGGTGAATGTTTGCAGTTTTATTTTTTTATTAACCTGGTGGGTGCTGGAAGTCCTTTTTGGGATAGTCCACACTAGATTAATAAAAATACAAATGCATTAGTCAAAACATTAAATTAAAAGAATTGTATCTTATCATAAACATATAGAATATTTTTAAATAAAATGTGATGTTTTGTTCTTTTATGCATAGCGTAAACTACTTTTAAAATGAGATGTTTTATTTATTTTATAAATAAGAGAATCTATAATATATTTTTGTTATAAATGAGAAAAAGATATAAATATATACTATATATTTATAATAAGATGAGTGTGTGTGTGTGTGTGTGTGTGTATACTATATAATAATTTCTTAAGATTTAAACTTTTAACTATGCACTTGTATTTTTATTAACCCGGTGGGGGCTTGTAGTCCTTTTTGGGTTAAAAGTTAACAGTTTAAAACGAAAGAAATTGTTACAGTACACACACATACATACACATCTTATTATAAACATATAGAATATTTTTACACAATCATATTTCCCATTTATAAAATAAATAAACATCTTATTTTAAAAGTAGTTTACGCTACGCAAAATCACATTTTATTTAAAAATGTTCTATATGTTTATGATAAAGTACACACACAATTTTTTTTTATTTAATGTTTTCACTTGTACATCTAATATTTGCACTTGTATTTTTATTAACCCGGTGGGTGCTGGGAGTCCTTTTTGGGATAGTCTGCACCAGGTTAATAAAAATACAAGTGCATAGTCAAAACATTAAATCGAAAGGAATTGTGTGTGTACTTTATCATAAACGTATAGAATATTTTTACATAAAATGTGATGTTTTGTTTTCTTATGCGTAAACTACTTAAAATGAGATGTTTCATTTATTTTATAAATGAGAGAATCTATAATATCTCTAATACCTCTGTTTTAATTACAAGAATTTGCTCTTTAGCTGCGATATACTCTTCAATCGTTGGATAAAGCTTCCCCATAAATCTTGTTACACATTTCCATGCATCGAGAGTTTTTCTCCATCTTTCATCCAAGTTTAAGACTATGTAATTATATATAGATTCTAAATCTGTTTCTTTGTCATTGGTAAAAGAAAGTCTTTTTATATTACAATAAATAAACAAATTAAAAACAATTAATATAAAGTGGGAATTCATACATTCCGGTAATATTAAAAATGATAAACGGCTCACACACACACACACACACACATTGTGATCACTAAGTACTACAAAATAAATGATATAATCCCTAAAAACCTACCGTTCTAAAAAAAGGTAAAAAAAGGCGCCAAGTACACGCGCCATTGTTTTTGGGAAAAACTTTCATATGTATTTTTTAATTTGAACAAGTAGTGTTATTTTAAACCATAAAAAATATTTTACGAATTATTTTAATATTGTGTAAAACATCCTACAAAAATAATGATATAAAAAAATTGCGCCAACTAAAAATAAAAGCATATAAAAATATTTTAACCAAATAAAGTTGTACAAAATATGTAGTTGTTTTAATTTCTTATTTAATACATTGCAATATAATTAAAGTAGTAGGGCGTATAGCTAAAATAGTTATTTTATAATTAACTAAGTGCACAATTATAATTTACCAATAACCATATATATTCTAAAAAGTTTAATAAAGAAAAGCTTATATAAGACAAATTAAAAATTAAAAATTTTTACAAATTAAAAATTAAAAACATGCGAAAATTAAAAATTTATACAAAATCAAAAAATAAAAAAAAATTTAGTTAAAAAAACTTGGCGCTGCTAAACTGACCAATATACTAATGATATTAACGTATTTCGTATATTAATATTACGTTAAGTTAATGCAATTATTAATGTAATAATGTTTATTAAAATTTTGAAATAAGCAGCGCCAAGTTTTTTTAACTATATTTTTTTATTTTTTGATTTTGTATAAATTTTTAATTTTCGCATGTTTTTAATTTTTAATTTGTAAAAATTTTTAATTTTTAATTTGTCTTATATAATCTTTTTTTTATTAAACTTTTTAGAATATATATGGTTATTGGTAAATTATAATTGTGCATTTAGTTAATTATAAAATAACTATTTTAGCTATATGCCCTACTACTTTAATTATATTGCAATGTATTAAATAGGAAATTAAAACAACTACATATTTTGTACAACTTTTTTTGGTTAAAATATTTTTATATGCTTTTATTTTTAGTTGGCGCAATTTTTTTATATCATTATTTTTGTAGGATGTTTTACACAATATTAAAATAATTCGTAAAATATTTTTTATGGTTTAAAATAACACTACTTGTTCAAATTAAAAAATACATATGAAAGTTTTTCCCAAAAACAATGGCGCATGTACTTGTGTGTGTGTGTGTGTGTGTGTGTGTGTGTGTGTGTGTGTGGCGCCTTTTTTTACCTTTTTTTAGAAAGTTCAATTTTACTGCATAGGCTGATACGAATTTTAGTTTAATATTTCATTTGTCGTACGACGAATTTGTCGTATAAAAGTACAAATATATTTTTATATCTTTTGCAATATTTTTTCATAACTGTTTTTGCATAAGTGGTTATAAAAACAATATTATCTGGAAATTATATAACTAGATGAGTCGCTATATAATTTAATCTTGATCTCAATGAGAAATCACAGATCTATAGACGTCTATTAGACGTCTATTTGACATCTATTATATACGTCTTAGACGTCTAATACGTAATAGACGTTTTTTTGACTTGTCATTTCTCACTGGGTAGCTATTAATTTTAAAATCATCTAAGCACAACACTGTGTATTAATATATATTTTCTGTTACATGTGTCTTACATTTATTTTTATGTTTTATAGAGAGAAGAACTGAATTCATTGATTAACGAGGCTGTACAAACAACACTCAGAGGACGCGGAGGACGCGGAGGACGGGGAGGACGAGGTGGTGGAGGAGGAGGAGGAAGAGGAGGCAGGAGTAGAAACAGGGGTAGAGGCAGGGGTAGAGGCAGGGGAGCGATAAATATACACTGCGCAAAACAATTAGGGGATCACTTTAAAATTTGCAAATTTTGACCGATTTTTAAGAAGCCGTATCTCAGCTTAGGAGCATCGTAAGACAATGTTTTTTTTTATGTTTTAACGGGTAAAACCTCAACTTTAAGATGGGTATGGTGTCATTACTCACCTCATCGAACTTTTTTTTGTTACGACCAAAATCAGACCGCGAAAAAAATTTTGAAAATTGTATGACTTTGTAGCCGTCCATGGGAAAAGTAGAGATGGGGCCAGAAATGCCACCACATATGCTTTGAAGTGGGAATCTTCCCCTTTAAAATGGCGCAAGAAAAATGTCTGTAGCGTATCTAGAAGCTGAGATATCGAATTTCAAAGTCACCCCTGCATTTTGTAAGATTTTGAGTAATACCGTCGGCATTAGCCTTACCCAATGTGCACCACGGGGAGATTGCGCGATCGGAATTTGCACATCATGTTGTCTCCACGTCAGAGACGTTGTAAACTGTTTGACAACACAGGTTTGGTAGTGTAAAAGTTCACTATTACATTGTCATCTTTGTCGACGTCATAGCACGACTCTGCAACGAGCCCAAACAATGTAAAAAAGTTCACTTATCGTCATCTTTTTCGTGTCTGGCGCAAGCTTGTAAAGTTTAAAACGAGAACCATAGTTTACAGGAAAATTAGACATCTCAGCGAAAATCAACATAAAATTAACGTGCGCGTTAACATAACGGCCCTTTTCAGGGCCACATGATGTGCAAATTCCGATCGCGCAACCTCCCCGTGGTGCACATTGGGTAACGCTAATGCCGACGGTATTACTCAAAATCTTACAAAATGCAGGAGTGACTTTGAAATTCGATATCTCAGCTTCTAGATACGCTACAGACATTTTTCTTGCGCCATTTTAAAGGGGAAGATTCCCACTTCAAAGCATATGTGGTGGCATTTCTGGCCCCATCTCTACTTTTCCCATGGACGGCTACAAAGTCATACAATTTTCAAAATTTTTTTCGCGGTCTGATTTTGGTCGTAACAAAAAAAAGTTCGATGAGGTGAGTAATGACACCGTGCCCATCTTAAAGTTGAGGTTTTACCCGTTAAAACATAAAAAAAAACATTGTCCTACGATGCTCCTAAGCTGAGATACGGCTTCTTAAAAATCGGTCAAAATTTGCAAGTTTTAAAGTGATCCCCTAATTATTTTGCGCAGTATATATCACTATTACAAATAAACATATTACTACAAATTTAAAAAAATTAACATAAGAAAAATGTAAAAAAAATAAATATAAATAAATATAAAAAAATAATATAAATTTTAGGTCTTATAATTTATTTACTTTCCTATATTCCTATTATACATTATACATCATATTCTTATCATACATACATACACACATACATACATACATACATACATACGTACATACGCGTGTGTGTGTGTGTGTGTGTGTGTGTGTGTGTGAGTGTGTGAGTGTGTGTGTGTGTGTGTGAGAGTGTGTGTGTGTGTGTGAGTGTGTGTGTGTGTGTGTGTGTGTGTGTGTGTGTGTGTGTGTGCGTGCGCGCGCGCGTGTGCATGTATCATTTTACAAATACAATCCTTAACCATCTGATTCTTATTTGCAAACACCAAGGAATCAACTGCATTGCGTTGATAAAAGTTAGATTATATTTTAAGATGCTATAACTTCAAGTTCGATTTAAAGCGATTTGAGGAGAAATACTATTTTTATCTTGTTAGATAAACTTAATTTAAAATAGCGCATATAAAGTGACTTCTTATAGTGAACTGAGGAATTGCATGAAATGTTTAATTGCTGATGTGATATAGAATAATATTTAAAAAATAATATAATAGCAACAAAATAGATAATATAATGACAAAATGAATATAATATAAATTATTAATGTAAAATTATTTAATAATTGATGAATGTTTGTCTTTTTCTCTTTCAATTTTAATAATCAATATTTGAGCAATGTAAAAAATATCTTATATAATTAGTTTTACTATTCCATGAATTATATTATACTATTATACAAGAGACATGTGACAAATTTTTTTTGTAAAACATTAAAATACAAAAGATTTTTTTACATTTTATAATTTTTTGAAGTTATTTTACGTTAAATTTTTACAAAATCGGATTATCATAATACATGGTTTTTCTATTTAAATAATATATAAATATATACATACTATTTCTATATCTGTATATGATAAATATATATATAGTATTATAAATAATGCAAAATTACCTTTCTTTACCATAAAAAAAGTCGACTTTATAACATTTTAAAATGCAGGTATAGTAACGTAACTATGTTTGAGCAAGAATAAAGAAAAATATAAAAAGAGAGATATTAAAGAGAGATATTAAAGAGAGATATTAAAGAGAGATATTAAAAGAGAGAAATTTGAGACAAATAATTAAAATACTTATTTTCCAATTCTTTATTTTGTTTATGTTACAGGGAATACTAAATTAGAAAAATGGTCACCCACCTCTATTCGACGTGCAGGATTATGCGAGGACCATTTTCATCAAGATTTATTTACAGATAGTACCAAAAAGAGATTAAAACGCAATGCAGTGCCAATTCCCTGTACATCTCTTATTAATATACTAGATAAAGACGATATTAACGATGTACAAATAAGAGAAATGCAAATAGAACAAGTGCCTCACTTTGAAGAAGCAAATGTAGAACAAATAGAATTTATGGAGGAAAATGCCACATCAGCATCATCAGCATCCGTTTCTATTTATAATAATGTAATAACAGATGACCAGCCACTTGTAAAGCAGCATTCATTGCGATGTTACCAGCCATCACATTTATATTTCGATACTTCCATGGAAGAGGAAGATATTAGACATTGGGTGCATCTTGAGTCACTTGAAAGAGTTCCAATATCTACACCTGAAAGAGTCCCTACACCTCTTCCATATAATAAAAAAAGAACAGAAAATGAAGAGAATAATACAATACAGAATTTGTACACTCAAATTAATTCTCTAAAATCAGAAAATATTAGATTGCGAAGACAAATAAGATGTTTAAAACATCGTTTACGACGTATTTCACGAATATGTAAAACGCCGAAAAATGATAAGCAGAAGAAAAAGATATTTAAAAAAATGATAGATGAACAAGAGCTGCATCCCGTTGCCAAAGCAATGATAAAGTTGCAGTTGCATACACCAAAATCTTTCGAGACAACTCTCTATTATTATTCAGCCGCTGCTTTTTGTCGCTTAAAAAAAGCAGGCTGTAATTTTCCTAGACAGCGAACTATTCGAAGATGGCTAGAAGAATACGACATACGACCAGGATTTTGTGATTTTATCTTTCAAAAATTAAAAGAAAAGATTTCTCACATACCAATGGAGGAAAGAGTATGTGCTTTGAAATGGGACGAAATGGCTATTAAACCTTATGAAGAATATTCGCTTAAATTGGACGAGATAGAAGGCTTTGCTGACCTTGGATCTCTAGGAAGAAAATTCGAAAGAGCTAAATGCGTTTTTGTGTTTTGTCTAGACAGCTTGAATGCGCATCATGCATGGCGACAGCCTTTAGCATATTTCCTCCCAGGAAAATGCATAAAAGCAGAGGAAATAATAATACTATTAAAAGAATGTCTAGATAGATTGAACGAAACGGGTGCTGATGTGCAACTTATTACATGTGATCAAGGCACGTCAAATCAAAGTGCTTATACTCAACTCGGCATTAATCCAGAAAATCCATTCTTTATATATAATGGGAAAAAATATAATGCATCGTTTGCATTTTTTCCCGCATTTAATAAAAAGATTGGTAAGTTTCCTTAGAACTCATGAAAACATTTACTGTGATGGAAAATTTATTGCATCATATTCTGATTTCGAAACGTCATGGTCTGTTGATAATGCCACAAAAGGAGGTTCTAATTTATTGTCTCATATTACAGAAGCGCACATTCGTCCGAATAATTTTGAATCAATGAATGTGAAAAGAGCATTCCAGATATTGAGCCACACTTTTGCAGCCGCAATAAAAACAGCCGGTCATGAAAAACAATTAAATACAATTACATGGCAAGCGACAGCTGATTTTGCAGAGCGCTTAAATAAAGTAATTGACGCGTGCAACGCTTACAGTATTAATATTTCATTTGGCGGCAAACGATCACTATCGTCCAAAAATCCGGACATTGAAAATCTATTAATAGATTTTGTCAAATGGTGCTCAAGATGGTCTAAGTCGGCAAAAAGCATAAGTAAAATTCCTTGTTTTAAAGGCTTTGTTGTGACTGTAAGAGCTATTCTTGAAACTTATAGAAAACTTTCAACTCAATATGATGGATTTGAACTTGCGACAAGATTATGTAACCAAGACTCAGTAGAACATTTATTTTCGAAACTGAGGCAACGCGGAGGATTTAATCCTAATCCGACTGCAAGAATGATTCGGATTATTTTCAAGCCGATTAAATGCAAAATAGAAGTTTCAGTTTTCATTCCAAAAAATGTTTACATTCGTGAATTGTTATGAATGGGGAGAGCCCATTGTGTAAGAGACTTTGGAACTCTTTGATGATAGGTTATCTCGCTCGCTCTCTACTCGCGATCTCGCTCTCGCTCTCACACTCGACGCGCTAGAACAGCTCGGAAAAATAAGCTGATCCGAGAATCGAGAGAAAACTAAAACTTCTATTTTGCATTTAATCGGTTTAAAAATCTTGATGGATTAATGAGATTTTGGTGATTAAAACGATATCAAACACGACATAAATCGGATAATTTTTAACTAGATAAGGTGAAGAATATCTTACAATTAGTCTTCGAAGCGAAAATATAGCGTCAAGCGGAGCGCACCTATTGTTATGTTTATTTTCAAAAGACTACGCATCCAATCGAATTTATAAATAAAAAATTAATTAAATTAATAATAAGTAAAAAATAAATTAATATAAAAAGCTGTAAATTAAAACCATAATTTGATTAAAATGCATGATTGCTTATGCTTAATACCTTTGTTCCAAGAATAAGAAAAAAGTGAAAGTAATTTATTGCATATATTTTCTACATTATATTTGCTTGCAAGCGAACGTAAGCGGGAGCGAGAGCGCGAAGCAATTTTGACTACGAAGACAAGCGACGGCACGAAATTATCAGAAAGACGGCACGAAAATATAGAAGCGACGGCACGAGATAATTTTCTTAATTATTTAATATTATGTACAGCTTATATACAGTTTTCGAAGCTTTAGATTTTAGCATTGAGCTACAGCACTAAAGCGAGAATCGCGACCAATTTACTCGATTTTCTAACTGTTCAGTTAATAGCCGATATAACGTTTCGCGTCCGTGACTTTCGACAAAAGGCGAGTCTCGCATGGAGTGCTGAGCTTTTATTATCTATTAGCTTTTCGAGAAGGATCCAGGTTGCTCGAGAAAACAGTCTCATTTCCGGAGCCAGTTTTTGTCAGCAGCCTTTTGTTAGGTATCCTTCAAATTAAAAGCTAATTGATATTTAAAGGTGACAATTTGTTATTCTCGGCGACTTTCTGTCGACCGCGGTGTGGCCGCCCCTGATTGGGCGCCTGTGACGTAAGCTCGCGTCGATAGGCGAACAGTGACGACAGGCTACGTTTCGACGCTCGCATGCGTTACGCGTGTCGTCACTGCCAGCGGGAATTTTGACCGCCGTTTCGATTTCGAACAATATTTAATTAAGACTTATTAAGGAAAATTGATTTTAATAAATTTATTTCATTGCACATGCGGACATACGCATATGTATATATATATCCGCATGTTTACATATATTTACATCATGGATATATGTAAAATTATATCAATAACAATTTATATCGCTGTATTTATATCGTAGTATATACTAGAATGTCAAAACGCGTTACGCGCAGTTAATAAAACATTAATAAATCCATGATGTTTTGATATATTTTTTATCCACAATTATGGATCTAGCACGGACATGCACCAACCGGTCGTTTTACCATAGCAGAAAAGTGGATCTGGCCATGTAGTTCCAGGGCGGCTGTAAAATGGACGTAGAGGCGCTGCTGTACGGGACCGAAAGCTATCGTAAGGAAATCGCCGGGATGGCCCCTCTCATTCTTCTCTTTGCCTTTACCAACCTAGGTATAGTAAAAGAGAGAAGATCACCCAGACGTAACACCTATTATGCCCACCACCACTTCGAGATGTCTTAAGTCCAACTGTAAGTTACTTAAATTCCCTTTACTGATGCTTAGAACGAATCTTATTGGTGAATCATTATTTTGCTTCTTAGATTCATTCGGCAACCAATGAGAGTACGTGTAGACGAAATGTTATTGTTTTTCCGCTTTTTATTAACAGAATAAATAATGATAATTATACGCTTTAAACCTTCCTTGATTAATAAGAAACTTATGAGCAAAAGATGATATCAAACTATGCTGTAGTTATCGAGAACTAAAGTAACAACCAATCCGAGCTCGGTGAAACGCATACTCCCTCCGTTTTTTGCCAACCTTCGGTTGGCAGCAATCGGGAGTAAAAATAACACTTTCAAAGATAAATACTCCTAATTTATACACACACACGCACGCACACGAACACGACGTGTTACAAATCATCTATCGAGAGACATGAAGGAACATCGATTCGATTAGTGTATATCATTGGAAGATCGCGGAACATTGATAGCTGTTGGTCACTAGTCAAGAATTGAGTAAAAGTTTTTGAGTACAAATATCTACAAGAGAAGAAAATTATTATGTTAAGAACTTTAAAAGCATTATGTGTTTTACTAAAAATGTTAATGGTGTTAGCATTAACGGCCATCGCGTTTTCGTCGGAGGATCTGGAGGATCTGGAAAATTTTGAAGCTCCAGTTAGTTATCAAGAAAAGTATTTTGATCTACACTTCACGCAGATAAGAGACTTTTTCATAAAGAAAATTAAATATTATATATTTCAGATAATATATTACTTGTTTAATTAAATCTATATAATACGTAACTAAAGAGTTTTGATGTTATATAAAAATATATGTATATGAAATTTGTTAATTTTACGTCACATATTTAAAAATCGATGTTATGTAATACAATATTAAAACTTAAAATTAAATAGACGGTATATTAAAACTTAAATGTGTTGTTATAATTGTTGTATTTAAAACTAAAAATTTTTAACATTAATGATTCCGTTGATTTCGTTCATTCTCTGCTACATTGATAAATACATATGTGACACTTTAACTTATTTGAATAGTTTTTCTGTAATTTCTAAAACATCTTTATTTCTTTATCTATTTATATTTATTAATTTTTGTATAAAACTTGCAGTAAATTATTCTTTATTTAACAAAATCAATATAGAAAATATAGAATTGTTGAATTGTCTCATGATATAACAAAACGGCTACTACATATCGAAGTAGAAGATTGATACAGTGGAACTTCGAAGTACCCTCAATCAATTAATATTAAGGCTAATAGTTAAGTCAACAATATGCACAATAGCTGTCACTTGCTATATATAGAATTGCGAATTTATATGTTATTTATCACTCAATGTATATATGTAGAATATTTTCATCGGAATACAAGTCGGAAGTTTATGCCATCGTGCTCTCCAGAATTCATTTGCATTAAAAAAGTTAACAATAAAAAAATTTAACAAGATTTTTTAATACAGAAATTCATAAAATTTCTATGACCGCGAGGAACATGATAATAAGAACATATTTATTGTTGAAATATAAACAGTGTTAAAACTGTCAGTGATATCAAACGCATTTGTGAAAAAGAAAGTCAAGTTAAACTAGAAAATCACTTACTAAAAGAAATTAACTAATTAATCTGAAACGGCTAAACTTCCGTATCCGATCCAGGTCCGATTTTGACGAAATTTTACAGGTACATAGCACTTACTAAATGTAATCGAATGCCACAAGTGCGAATGTACGGAAACGTCTAGTTTCCGAGATATAAAATTTTTAATTATTCAGCTTGACTAACGATTTGGGTGCAGTTCGGAAAACAATTTACGTTCGATTTGGATAAAACTTGGTGAAAATCTTCTTTTTTGATCAAAATGGAAGCTGGTAAAAGTATTTTGGTAATACTGAAGGAGAGCTCCGTTCTCTCCGATTTTTCTGAAACAACAATATTGTGTATTTTTGTGCTTAAAACATCTATTTCTGATTTAAAACTAAAATTTGCTTTGGGTTAGGTTATATCTTCCGAAAGTGTGGTCCCCCCATAGGGGGGTGCGGAACACACGGCGTCCACGCATGTACATACTTTACAAGACAAAGCGAAGTTCAATCTAAAATATAAGATTAACTGTAGAGTGAACTTCGATTCGTCTTGCAAACCACATGCGTGGACGCAGTGTGTTCCGCCCCCTCTACGGGGGGGCTCTTAAATTTTAGTTTTAAATCAGAAATAGGTTTAAGTTATATATATATAAAGGATATATCTTCCGGAAGTGGAGCCCCTCCCGTAGGGGGGGCAGAACCCACTGCGTCCACGCATGTACTTTACAAGACAAAGCGAAGTTCAATCTAAAATATAAGATTAGGTGTAGAGTGAACTTCGCTTCGTCTTGCAAACTACATGCGTGGACGCAGTGTGTTCCGCCCCCTCTAGGGGGGGGCTCCATTTCCGGAAGATATAACTTAACCCAAAACAAATTTTAGTTTTAAATCAGAAATAGATGTTTTACGCACAAAAATACACAATATTGTTGTTTCAGCAAAATCGGAGAGGACGGAGCTCTCCTTCAGTATTACCAAAATACTTTTACCAGCTTCCATTTTGATCAAAAAGAAAGATTTTCACAAAGTTTTATCCAAATCGAACGTAAATTCTTTTCCGAACTGCACCCAAATCGTTAGTCAAGCTGAATAATTAAAAATTTTATATCTCGGAAACTAGACGTTTCCGTACATTCGCACTTGTGGCATTCGATTGCATTTAGTAAGTGCTACGTACCTATAAAATTTCATCAAAATTGGGCCTGAGTCGGATACGGAAGTCTTACCAAAAAAGCTTTTAGAAAAGGTGGTTTGCACAGCATTTAATACATTATACAATAGTGCATTTTCTTTTCTTTTAGTTGTGAACTATAAATGTAAAATATAAATTAGAATATCAAAGAGATATTAAAGAAACAAGAAATATTGTAATAATTTTATTTATCTCTATATGTTCGGACAAATCTCTAAATCAATTAATAATTCGCGCATTTCAATTGACGTAAAACTTCTAGAAAAATCTAACTGTTCTTACATATTTCGAATTATCACTATTATCGCTCTTTAAATCGCTTTCGACAGAATATATAATATACTATTAAAAAAAAAATAGGGAACATTTTTCATACCTTACAAATTGGGCTATTTTCAAATCACTGACACCCGGCGAAAAATAATCGTAGACAAAAAATAAAAAAAGCATTTTGAAGCTTGAAGTTTCAACTTTAACGCGCAATCGATGATTTTAAAAATTTTTTAATCTTCCTTGTTCTTTGCTTTAAAAAAGAACACATTGTTTTATTCCTTAAAATTATGTATCTTTGACACTCTGCAGTTCGATAAAAAAATTTCTCTCGAAACATTCATCTCAATTTCCATAAACTACAACATGTTGTCTACAAAACGCTTTTTTTAATTTTTCTACGATTTTTTTTACTGAGTTACACGATTTTGAAGTTAAACCTGTATTTTTTAGAAATGATGTCGATACTCGGTGAAAAAACATCGTAGACAAAAAATTAAAAAAGCATTTTAAAGCTTGAAGTTTCAACTTTAACGCGCTATTGGTGGTTCTTTAAAATTTTTTTAATTTCCTTGTTTCGACATCATTTCTAAGATACAGGTTTAATTTCAAAATTGTGTAACTCGGTCAAAAAAAATTGTAGAAAAATTAAAAAAAAAGCATCTTGTAGACAAAATGTTGTAGTTTATGGAAATTGAGATAAATGTTTCGAGAGAAATTTTTTTATCATGCTGCAGAGTATCAAAAATACATAATTTTAAGGAACAAAACAATGTGTTTTTTTAAAGCATAGAAGGAAGATTAAAAAATTTTTAAAAACCACCGATAGCACGTTAAAGTTGAAACTTCAAGCTTCAAAATGCTATTTTATTTTTTGTCTACGATGTTTTTTCGCCGAGTTTCAGCGGTTTGAAAATAGCCCAATTTTTAGGGTATTATAAGTGTTCCCTATTTTTTTTTTTTGAGTAGTGTATGCTCGCGTTAGTTTTTCTGTTGTATTCCCGCTAAGGTCGCTCACTTAGATATATATACATTGTACTTATGCATACACACTTTGTACATATACGCACTTACATACATTAACGATAATACTTTTAAAAATCTCTGTAATCAGTCAGTCTTTTCGAGACCGTCACAATAAAGCAAGCTCAGAAAATTATCTTAGTCTCGCGCTCTAATTACCTTCTCTACTTTCCGGAATCTCGAGAAATTTCAACATCGTTGTGCCGATCAATTAAATGCGTAGAAATAGCGATTCGAAAAATTATCTAACATTATACATGTCATTTAGTTATATCTAAAAGTATCAAAAACAGCTATTTATTTAAACAACTGATAGTTATTTGATTTTTCTCAATGTCAGGAAGTGAAACATGTTGCGCTAAAATTTTGTAATTATCTATTCTAAAATGTCTTTTCTGTTGCATATATGTTAATAGTAATAGAACATTGTACATAGTCATAAAGTATATAGAAAGTGAATTATTGACTATAAAAATTTATTTCTTATTTCTTCACATTCAAGATAATGCAAAATATTACATATAAAATTTCTTTTGAAACATTTTGAAATAATTTGTTAAATGACCAATGTGTTGAATACATAGTAACGTGAATGCGAGTAATGGACAGATCGGCGTAAGTAAAGCAAAACAATCCGTGGTTTTAGCTGGATTATTTACAAATTTAATCGATCCATTTTTAAGAAAGCTGAACGTTGCTTTGAAACGACAAGAATAGATATCTATTGCATATTTATTAATTTCAATATCTAGAACTTTACTTTCATTACTTGAACAACTTATATTCACCAGATAATCTGCAAAAGTAAGTTTCTATCGTCTGCAAAAAAAAGTATCTAATCGTACATGTATTTATCACCAAGCGATTCGACGGGATAGTATACTTACAAGCTATACAATGTATATTTTTAATCAACAGGTTATCCCATCCTTCAAGATCATCGATGTCCGTGACTACATGTCATCAAATATTGAATTAGTCCAGGATCATTTTGACAGCGATACTGTGAGAAATGAAGTCGGTAAGAGTTCATTTGCAGACATTTCAACTATCCCAGAATCTAGTGATAAGTTGCAAGAGAATACAGATATGCAGAAACATTTTTAAAATATAATTAAATCACAAATTATTATGTAGAAAATAATTTTACTTTTCAAATTCAAGAAAATAAAAATGAAATCTAATGAAATATCACTCAACAACAAGAACAATATAAATATAAATTCCATTGTCGAAGAGGAAGAGAGAGAGGGGGGGTGGAGGAAGTGAAGGGCGGAGATTGGCGAGAGGGAAAGAGGGGGTATAGAGGGGGAGAGGGGAGAATGATGAGGGGTGAGAGGGGGAAAGGGGAGGGGTGGGGAGGGGAGGGAGATGGGAAGGGGGAGAGAGGGAGGGAGAAATGAAGAGGGAGGGAGGGAGAGAGGGAGAAAGGGGGAGATAGGGAGAGGGAGGGAGAGAGGGAGGGAGGAAGAGGGAGGGAGGGAGGGAGAAAGAGAGGGAGGGAGGGAGGGAGGGAGGGAGGGAGAGAGAGAGAGAGAAGCAGGCAGGCAGGCACTGTACGCGAAATAGTTTAAGATAAAATCAATCTCATTATATATTTTGCTAGCTACGTCGTTTCTAAGCAGTCGCAAATCTTATATTTTTAATCCTTATTTAAATAGAAAATTTCCAGAAGTGAATTTTGTGATAAACTTTCGGTAACGGTTCAAAGATTTTTATTTATTATAAGATATTCGTTTTTGCTCAATAATAGTAATTATGTTTTTAAATCTCAATAACACAAAGACACTATTTTGTATTATTTGATCATTTAAAAAATTAATACTGCCTACGTTAATTTTCATACTTTGCAATTTATGTTTAATTTTTTTAATTTTCTTGATTAGAAATGCCTGTTATCTGAACTTATTTATCATATACTATTTTTGTTATTAACAATTCAAAAATGTGTCTTATTTTGTCTTTTCTCAATTACTAAAATCAGAATTCTTATATATAATTATATAGGTACATAACAAATGTGACGCCACTTACATAGGACAAACTAAAAGACATTTAAACACTCGAATCAAAGAACATATCAATAATATTAAAGTGCATACGAGCAACCATAATGTAATTAGTAAACATAAAACTGAATATATGCACGACTTTAATTGGACATCTCCGAATATTTTACATTGTGAAAGGCACACGAGAAAAAGAGAAATTGCTGAAATGTTTTTCATAAAAAACATAACAACACGATCAACTTACAAAAAGACACAGATAATTTGAACCCTATTTATAATAACATCATCAAAGTCGTTTAAAACATTGCTCTCTTTCTCAGTATGTGTTGTATCATTGCTCTTGACAGGAACGTTGTTTGACATCTATTATTTCGATGCTGAGTTTTCACTAATTTTTATTATATGAATATTTCATCTAAGGTTAGTGTTAATTAAGGTTTGCGCTGTTTTCGTTTTCCTTTCTTCTTTGTCATCTCACTCTTCCATTATTGTTTGCTATCTTCCGAATTTAATTAATTTTTGTATATGTTTTTATTTTATTTAAGACTTGAAAAGGACCTAAACTAAGGGTCGAAACGTCGTCTATGACATCATTATAATAAAGACCATTTTTTGCCAGTTGGATCGTTTTTTAAAATAAACCCCCTTAATAATTATATAGGTTAATATATGTACGATTTTAAAATTTCTAGAAGGATTTACTTATGTATATTCGATCTTTGTATATAATTATATGTATATTTTGAAAGCACTGCAGGAAGGCATCACACCCTCTCCAGAAAGCATTCCAAGCGAGCCAACATTTCCTAGGGCATTCGTAGAATTCGGCAATAGACTAAACCAGAAAGACATTTTTGTAACATTCAGGTAAAAGTCTAACTTCTTAGCTCGTAGTCTTTCATTCTTTTAAGTTTAACGACATATACAGAGTGGTTCAAAAGTCCGAAAACGGTCGAATATCTCATAAACAATGCATTTTAGAGAAAAATGTTTCAGACAAAAGTTGTAGGGTTAAAAAGGATCTATTTTTTATCAGAAATTTCTTATTAGTTTGACTTTGGGTGGCGTTGCCAGGGTCAGGGCAAGATCATCTTGAATTTCTTAAATGGGACCACCCTATTTTTGTTATATAAATCGATTTTTCGCAATATTTTGCATAAAAAGTTATAAGAGTAGGATGGTCCAAAAGTGAATAGTTTACGAGGTATTTTATACTTTAATTTGACATAATCTTACATAAACTATAAAATATCTCGTAAACTATTTATTTCTCGATGATCTTACCTCAATACTTTTATGCACAAAATAATGAGAGTAAAACACATAGTTGTTTTTAAGAAAAAAATATTTAGCTGCTAGTTGCACTTTTACACTTTTTTAAAAAAATAACTATGTTTTCTTTACACCAATTGATTCTTCTCATTATTTTATATAAAAGTATTGAGGTAAGATCATCGAAAAATAAATATTTTACAAGATATTCATAGTTTATGTAAGATTATGTCAAATTAAAGTATAAAATATCTCGTAAACTATTCATTTTTGGACCATCCTACCCTTATAACTTTTTATGCAGAATATTGCGAGAAATCGATTTATATAACAAAAATAGGGTAGTTCCATTTAAGAAATGCAAGACGATTTTGCCCTGACATTAGCAACGCCACCCAAGGTCAAACTGATAAGATTAGTAAATACAAAAAAATATCTTTTTAAACCCAACAACTTTTGTCTGAAACATTTTTTTCTAAAATACATTGTTTATGAGATATTCGACCGTTTCCAGACTTTTGAACCACCCTTATACAGGGTATCCCATTTTAACTTTTACACCGTAATATCTCGGAAACTAAGCTTTATCGACAAAAATTTTTCAAATAGAACTTAATCTGTTTTAAAGGGGACATCTTATTATAGACGCAAGTCCTATCTAGGTGGAGATGCCTCCGAGATTTCAAGGTGATCTTTGTTTTTTTATATGGAACTACCCTAATTTTCTTACATAAATAGATTCCTCGCAATTTTTGGCATAAAAAGTTGTAAAGCTAGAATGGCCAAAAAGTAACTAGTTTACGAGATATTTTTTACTTCAATTTGGCATAATTTTACATAAACTATGAAAGGTCTCGTCAAATATTTATTTTTCGATGACCTTACCTTAATACTTTTATGCACAAAATAATGAGAGGAATAAATTAGTGTAAAGAAAACACATAGTTGTTTTTTTTTTAAATGTAATTTGCAAATAGCTACTACATATTTTTTTAAACAACTATGTGTTTTCTTTACACCAATTGATTCCTCTCATTATTTTGTGCATAAAAGTATTAAGATAAGGTCATCGAAAAATGAATATTTGACAAGATCTTTCATAGTTTATGTAAAATTATGCCAAATTATAGTATAAAATATCTCGTAAACTAGTTACTTTTTGGCCATCCTACCCTTATAACTTTTTATGTTAAAAATTACGAGGGGAATCTATTTATATAAGAAAATTAGGGTAGTTCCATTTAAAATAACAAAGATCACCTTAAAATCTCGGAGGCATCTCCATCTAGATAAGACTTGTGTCTATAACAAGATGTCCCCCTTAAAACAGAGTAAGTTCTATTTGAAAAATTTTTTTCGATACAGCTTAGTTTCCAATATTACGGTGTAAAAGTTAAAATGAGATACCCTGTATATATAAAAGCTCAAATTTTGTCAGAAATGCGATAAAATAAACAGACTAAAATATCTTATTGCTTTACAGATGGAAACAACCTAAATTAACAAATGGAATAATACAAAAATACAGAGTCCATTATTGGTTGATCGAGAATCTAAGGAGGAATCAAACCACTGTGGATATTATCCCAGCTGAGATATTGCAACACAAGGTGTACGATTTAAAACCTGATACAATGTACTACTTCAAAGTACAAGCGCATAATGAAGTTGGTGCTGGCCCTTACACTAAGTTCATCAACGTGTCGACCACGCACGAGAATCCGGTACCTCTATTACTCGTCAATTGGATGAGATATATTCACGTATTGGATGTAGATTTACAAATCGGCTTTAAACTTAATGAATACGGAAATGGCTATGAAAAAATCATTTATTCGGCACTGGAACATAAGATTTATGGGATCACTATAATGTCGGAGCTAATAACATTGGACTTTAATCCAAGCGCAATCCAAACAATGTCGAATTACACAAAAATAGCTACCCTCGACGGTACTGTGTACGATTTCTGCATCGACTGGGTAGCAAGAAATCTTTATTGGATGCAAATGGACAACATAAAAACCAAAATTATGAAGCTAGACTTAACATTGTTGCAAATGGGCATAGTCAAATACGATAAAATCCTAGGACCAAAAGTGAAACAAGAGTTAAATAATTTAAACGTACAGCCATCTACAAGGTACATTAAATTTCATACATCTAAAAAAATTATCAACTTTGTCTCTTTTAATTAAAGATTTGTATTGTTTTATAAATTTCCAATCAAATTCAATATGTAGATATTTTATTAAAAATTATAAATTATGGAATTATAAATTGACACGGAATTGAACAAAATTTGAACAATCACATATTATAATAAATCAGAAAGGCTCTGAAATCCAAATACAAAATCAGTACAAAAATGGGGCTAATATGAGCCGGCGCGCGGATATTGTGCGCATCAATTTTATTTCTAAATTGTTCTTTAAACATTTTGTTCCTTTCTTTGGACCATCCTCAGTATAATAATTAATGTTAAAGTTCACGTGTCAGTGCCCGCATCCTCATTGTACATCCTCGGTAAGTCCTCCCAGCGAACGAGGACGAGATGCAGAACGAGACGCGAATGTTCTGTGACCTCCGCAAATAAACAAACAATATATTGACTGTTGTCCCCTAGACAGGCCTTATATAAAGGACACGTCAATACATAAGGGAAGGGCAGAGAAAAGCGTTTCGAGTTACAGAGCTTACTAGATCTTGTTTAAGCGCTCTACAATCGTTGTGTACGTATTGTGCAGACATTCTGTGTCCGTTTGTCGGTTAAGACTATTTTTTGGCGCTCGATAAACAGTATTTCCGATAATAATTTTTTATTTAAATTAATTTCTTCATCCAAGATCTCAACTTTCTCCCATTCAAATTCATGATTTAGCAATCTATGATCTGTGATCACAGACTGTTGCGAGGTGTTCTACCGATATGACTGCGATGCTCCGCGATGCGTGTTTTTAATAGTCTACCCGTTTGGCCATCATAAAACGCATCGCAGTCTTTACAAGTTATTTTATAAACTACGTTTCTTCGTGAGTTGTTTGGAAGGGGGTTTTTGTGTACTTTAATATACGAGCGTAATTTATTTATGCCAGTGTATGACATAACATTTTGGTATTTGATATTTGACATATTACATTTTGATTGCGGATTACCTGCCTAAATTGTTCCGAAGTTCCCGAAACGTACAGAATATTAAAGAACGTGGGGCGATTCGTAGTGTTATCGGCAGCGACACCTCGCTCACCCTCCACCTTTCTCTTTTTATTATTTTTAGTCTAGGGTGGAGGGTTTGAAATATGAGCGGTAATGGATATCCGTTGTCCAGTAAAGTTTTAATCACAAATTCAAGATTTTCTTGTTGAGGATGGTTCAAAAAAAGGACCGAAACATTAAAACAATTTAGAAATAAAATTGGTGCGCACAATATCCGCGCGCCGGCTCTTATTAGCCCCCTTTTTGTATTAATTTCGTAATCACATATTAGTTTCTGACATACAGTTACAATAATGTTTCATAAGTGGAAAATAATACTCATATTTTACAGATCTTTTTATTGGTTGAATAATACATCGTGTAATCAATGCATAATAATGCAATCGAATATCGATGGAAGAAACATAACTCCATTTTTGAAAGACGAAGACAATGATTGCTTCTGCTCATTCAAACAATATGAACAGACTTACATGCGAATTGACAACACGAATATTGACAAGCCGCTAATATACTGGATATCGAATCATAGCTTATTCGCAGCAGACATTAACGGTTCTAGGTGTAACCTGATTTTAAGCGCTGGAAATGAAACATATTTCAATGATTTAACGATCGACAATATAAACATTTATTTGTACAGTTCATCCAAACAACTAATGTATGTTTTAAAAAAGAAGTATGCTCTTCTCGAAAGCAAAGAAAACGCATTTCAATATGTGAAAAAAGTACATACCTTTTTAACTGAAACCAAAATATTTAAAGCTTTATCTCTCGATAAATCTTTACAACCATATCCCCCGACGATATGTCTGACACATAACATGACAGATTATCATGTTGAAAAAGATAAAATAACCGCGAACAGTATCAATGTGAGCCTTCCGGAGCCGATTCCCAGTGACGGATGCGAGAAGTACAACTTAGCCACCACTATATATACCATCTCCGTCAGCTATTTGACATGTTTGGACAATGACCTCAAAAAGATCAAGGAATTTAAGGTCCAGACATACGAACGATATTACGAATTCCAGAATTTAACGCCGTTCACAGAGTACACGCTGAAACTGGCACTGAGCAATTTCTACGTCGACAAATTATCGATGTCCTTCCAATTCGGTGCAGATGTAAAACTGTCAACTACAGGCAAGCTCAACGCACCGGAAAACGTGACGGTTCAAGTTCTAACGCCATCTCTGGCGGCAGTCTATTGGATGCCACCCAGAAAGAAACTAAACTGCGTTGCAGTGAACTACGAGGTGCATTGGGATCCAGTTCTTCTACCAAATAGCACGCGAAAAATAGCTTCTCAATACAACAAAATCAATCAGCCCAAACGTACGAAAGATGGCAAGTTTTTCACGACAATCCAGCCACTGCTGCCAGGACAGAAATACTTGATATATATACGTGTATATCCAACTAACTTCAGCAATTCCTTCACTGACAGTTTAAGCAATACCATCCACATGTACTCCGAACCGAATAATTTAACTTTGAGCGGAGTCAGAACAAACGGTATAAATATCTCGTGGATTCCTAGCGCCAATGTGACGATCAATTACACACTGGAATACAAAAATGATGCAATGCGGAAGTGGCAAATCGCGAATAATACTGACAATGAGATTAATAATGACAACGTAACATATTATATAGAAAATTTACTGCCGCGTACTCTATATAAATTTCGTTTGATTCTGAGATATCCCGAATACAAGAGAGATTTTATATGGCCGCCTGATGAAAGATTTACTTTTGAAACGCTTGGTAAGCAAATGAAGACATTACGATATCATGTGTTTACTTTAAGAATGTTTAAAAAAATTTTCAAGTTAGAAATTGAATAATAAAGTTTTAAGTAAAAGTATGTACTAGAATAAAACAAAGAATTTCAAACTGTACTTTTGTGTAACAAAGGTAATGTTCCGAGTGCTCCTGGGAAACCTACGGTAACAAAACTTCAGAATTTCTTATATCAGTTAAACTGGGAACGTGCGCAGGCTCACGATTTACAAGAGACTTTGTATCGACTGGAGGGTTTAATTGTCGAGAATAATTACGAAAAAGGCAGTCAAACCGACAAGAACGAACTTTGGAATTTATATTATAACGGAACAAATAATTACTGGATAATTACAAGAGACTTGGATCAGAAATATCGATTTCGCGTACAGGCTGGAAACGCTTACGGCTATGGAGAATGGAGTGAATCAAGCGCTATCGTCGATTTAACAGAATCTATCGAAATATCAGCTATGCAATATTACCTACCAGTAATATTAAGCCTTATCGTTACCCTTGTAATCTGTAATGTTTATTACTTTTACTGCTGTAAGTATATTCGATATAAATTTCGGATTTTGATTGCAAATTATTTTAGATTTTATATATACATATATATAAAGAGAGTTTCTGAAAAGTTAGTTTACTTGTTGAAAATATTTTAAATTTTGCAATGCATAGTATTGGGATAAGTGTATTATAATGTTTCTTTATCTAACAGTATATCGACAACGCAAAAAAATTAACGAAGAAGTTTTGCCTCCAATAATGACGGATATCGAATTAGCAACTCTAAATGAAATACCTACCGGGAATGTTCAACTCAATTTGCTGTACGCTCCTAGGTTGCAATATAATCCGAACGAATTTACCTCGACCATAATCGAAAAAAAGCAAATTACCTGTGGAAAGCTTCTAGGCAGTGGCAAATTCGGAAAAGTAAAAACTAATTTCTTATTACTTAAATATATCCTCGAACACATTACTTAATTTTCTAATCAGAAAACTTTGAGATAAAGGCACATATCTAAAACATCTGTCAATGCATAATTTTTCACCTTTCCATAAAATGTATGGGTACTAACTGCGTGTTTTTGACACATTGTCGCACTGCGACAATTTCTTTATAGCAGATTTCTTTATAGCAGATTTCTTTATGCTGGGCATCGAACATTCTTTCTCGTCATATTTTAGGAAATTTCCGAAGTTTTGTATTTTGTTTTGTGGAGAAAAGTTCTAACATATTCTTAACATTTAAAGTTGCTTTGGATATCCGGGTACTCGCTCATTGACAGAAGGGTTAATGAAAGTAATTGTAAAAATTAAAATTTTTCGTGAAAAGTTAAATGGTATATACATTTTTAGCATGCACTTTATTCATTTGTGTAAATTATGAAATATTTCACAGGTATTTCAAGGAACTGTTAAAGATTTAGAAGGTTTGGTCAGAACGCCTGTCGCCATAAAAATGCTACGAAAAAATGCTTCCTGGCAAGAGAAAAAGAAATTCTTGCAAGAAGGCAAGCTTATGAGCCAGCTTCGCCACAAACATGTGCTAAGATTGTTGGGCATCTGTTCGGACGCTGATTCACCATTGCTCATATTGGAATTATTGGAAGCTGATTTACGGGAATATTTGAGAGAGAGTCGGACCTTGCAACCATCAGATTCGCACGCTCTGCGTCTGCACGACTTGCTCGCCATGTGCGAAGATGTTGCTCGGGGTTGTAGCTACTTAGAAAAACAGCACTTTGTGCATAGAGATCTCGCATGTCGAAATTGCTTAATATCCGCTAGAAATCGCGAAAACCGTATTGTGAAAATCGGCGACTTTGGACTAGCTAGAGATATTTACAAAGATGACTATTACCGCATGGTAAATGCTATTATTTGAAAGAGATAAAACTTTTTTTAACATTTAAATTGTAATAATATTATAAAATTTTAAGCCGATTAGAATGTAAAAAACAAATTATGTTATCTGTATATGTATAATGGAAGAGATAGATGAATTAACTTTATCTGCACATAACACTTGCTTCAAAAATGGACGATTTCGTCATAAATTTAACTGCGCTAAAATTGTGCTTCAGAAAGGAGAAGAAACGCTTCCTGTTCGCTGGATGGCACCGGAATCTTTGATGGACGGAATATTTACTTCACAAAGCGATGTTTGGGCATTCGGGGTACTAATGTGGGAAATTACGTCATTGGGTCAGCAGCCCTATCCTGCCAAAAATAATTCCGAAATAATGGAATATGTGTGTGCGGGGGGCATGCTGTCAAAACCTCTCAACTGTCCATCAGCATTGTACAAGTTGATGCTAAGTTGCTGGAATGTGATGAAGGAAAGACCAAAATTCAAACTTTGTCTCGAAAATATCATAACCCTGAGAGACAACATAGAAGACGCGGTTCTGAGTTCGATGGATATTATCAGACCTGAACAGGTGAATCGATCATAATTCTCTTCATGCATATCATTGCATGGAGCAATGAATTTTCGATATAATATCGACTAAAAAATTACAATAATATTGCTTTTGCTTGTGCTTATATTTTGTATTACATTTAATATTATCTTAAATTATTTGTTTTACTAATATTACAATGTTATTCAGATTAGGGTATGATGTTAATATACAATGTGGAGCTTGCTATACGTTTATTTAATACATGAGAAAAACTACAGCAGGTGGCATAAATAATTTATATTTATTATAAGTACGTAACTTACGGCAAAAAAATTTGTTTTCTAATGAAATGTCAGAGATGCAAACTGATAACATAAACATTTTATTGTCAACTCGAATTCCCTGTATTGCAAACTCCTCAACTAACATGTGCGAAAAAAACACAAGAATTCGTGCGTTGCAAGACTCATGCGTGCTCGAACTATATGTCTGATCTTCGTCGAGTTTTGTAGATCTAGATGGATCGTCGTATATCGTCGTAAATTGACTCATTGTCAGCCAATATATGTAATTTTAAGTTCGAGATTGTTGCTTCACGAGTATATTTTTGTTATAGCGCGCATATATTTCTCCCACTCCCCTCCCACCTTCTCTCTCTCCCTCCCACCCTCCCTCCCTCTCTCCTTTTCCCCCTCTCGCTATCCTCTCTACCCCTCTCTCTACCCCTTTCTCCCCCCTCTTTCTCTCTCTTTTTTTCTCCTTCTCTCTCTCTATCTCCCTCCCTTTCTCCCTCCAATTCTTAGTAAAATGTATTTTTTCTGTCTTAGCTTCCGCCTTCTGGACACATAGAAGATCTTGTCACAAGCACAGTCATCTCCAAACCTTTAACCGCCAATGATGCTTCAAATGATGTCATAGAACCTTTGACATAATCGCTTACTTTACCGAGCGATTTTTGTAATCTGTTGTCGACACTTGTAATTGATTATACCATTGTTTGCCGAGCTATCGATAAAATCATTAAATAGCTAAATACAGTAGTGTGATAATCTCTATATTAATTTTTTTAATATAATCTTCTTCTAATTTTTTCGCCTAATTGAAAAAACAAATATGAATTATAATAAGGCTAATAATATCGCAAGATAAACATGCAAATAAAAAAACACCCGGATAACCTTAGGTGATGTTTATTGAATTACATTAGAATGACTGTTCAGAGGCGATTCTAATGTGATTGTGCGGGGGAATGTCGAGGCCACATGTTCATTATACCGCCTAAATTTGTTCTATTCCAAATTTACTGAAGATAGCCCGAAGAGGGACCGAAACGCGCGCGCGCGTTTAGACGTTAATTTTTAAATCAATAAACATCACCTAAGGTTATCCGGGTGTTTTTTCATTTGCATGTTTATCTTGTGATCGGTTCTTATTAATTCACATTTGACATTATCGAAGCCTTTTTATTAATTTGAAAAAACAAGAAAAATTAAATTCCCTTGTACTAAGAATAAAAAAATATTTATATTTACAGTATGTATACGGAAAATATAAAAGAAGTGTAAAGAAGATATATTTATCCATGTAAACGCGACTGTAAATGTATCGTAATAAGATAAATAAGTGAAACTCCTGTTTAGGAGAGACACCTCCAATGATCTTGATCTTGACATATATTATAAATATCATCTTTCTGAGTAACAATCGAAAGGTTTCAGCCGTTGCTCATTGTTTATTAAAAAGTTATTAACAAAATACTTTACTAAATAAAACGTAATTTTTCTGATACCATGTACATTTAATAGAGTGTACCTTACCAGATTTATTTATTTATGTGTAGCGCAAATTGAATGCGTTTGCGGGGGAAGGGTGAAGCCTCTCCCCCTGCACCCCACCCCCCGAAAAACTAACCTAACCCTGCAACCGATGGGTGGTTGCAGAACAGCGGAAGCACGGACGACCATGACCGATGACCCGACGGAGGAAGCACTCGAAGTCCTGACCAATGACGGGTCAAATACAGTCCCAGCGAACCGAACCGGAAACGGGGGGACAAGGGACAACGATGAAAGCGGAATCGAGAGAAAACTCGATTCGTAAGGTGCGAGGGAGTTTTTATTTTTCGATGATTTGTTTTAAGCAAGGCGCGCAGTGTCTGGGAGCGTTTACGACAATTAAGTTGAGTTAGGATCGATATAGTAGGTTATTTATTTTTGATTTATATCCGAAAAAGGATTTATGTTATTAGTGACGACCTAGCGACCGTGCAACGATAGCGGAACATTTAGACGCAAGCGAAATGACATATAATTAATTTAACGCGTTGCGACAAAGTACATTCTTTAATTTGAGTTATTTTATATTAATGGAAGTATTTATTTAAGTTGAAACGACCTATCGATCCAAATTGGTTATTTGGAAAATTAATTGCAGGAGAGACGATACGACACTGTGATCGCGCGATGCGATTAATTTAATTATTAGATTTTGTTTATCTAGCATTATTAAAGCTATTTAATGAGTAAAAATTGATCCATCGATCATAATGAAATAATTGGAGAATTGGGCTAAATGAAAAGTGGATACTAAGTGCCTGACATGATGCGTTTAAATTCAACATGGAATTTAATTTGTTTAAAGTCCTCGAATATGTTTTGGTGATAAGAAATGATCCAGCGAGCGATATAGGACGATCGGCATATGGGTTATGACGAAAAGCCCATATGAAGCAATTATTATTTTCCGACGCGACGCGAGCGATCTAGAGGCACAGTTTGATTTAATTTTAATATCTAACAAAAGTTATATAAGGTAATACAATCTATCGATCCTTAGAATTTGAAACGCAATCAGAGGCTCGAGTGGATGAAACGATGCGATGCGATCAATTTGAATTGATAATTTATTTCATTTTAGTTAGACAAATAAGTGCCAGCGAATTGACACGCTAGGAATAGTTTTAGTTATTAAATAAACACAGATAACTCTCACAGGTATTATAATTCAGTTTATTTTAAGTCATCGATAATATTTAGTTGGACAAGTAAATAACAGCGAGTTGACGCGCTAGGAATAATTTCAGTTGTTACATAAACACAGATCGATGCAAACAATGTAAATATGTATAAAAGTTAAGTTTATCATTTTCATATGTATTATAATACTACAATTGAGTTTTCGCAATGACACGCGTGCATCGGCGGTGAATCCGATTGGCGCGCGGCTACTCACCACTGGACGGGCCGTGATTGGCCGACACCGAAGGAGAGGGGATGGCGCTGTACGCGAGGAGATAAAAGGACCGAACGAGGAGGACCAGAGGTCTTTCGCACGCTGTCTACCATCCGTGATACGTCGTCAGGACTTTGCGGAATCCAGAGACGCACGATCGATAGTACCCGCGTCAATCGGAATCGAATAACGATGCGCGTAATAAAACCGATGTTTGTAAAAATTGATTAATAAAATCAAAAGTTACGGTAGTGCACTGTTCGCGGATTCACTCGCGGGTGTAGACCGAAAACACGTCGCAAGCGACAACATTGTAGAAATCTTAATAAAGCAATCTGTGAGTTGGACCACAACTGATCAGTGTTTAATTACTTACGTGTGATTCCTTACCTGCGAGAAGCAAACTGGGAGGAAGACGTCAACGAAGTCCGACATCCTTGGGTGGAAAGCCGTCCGGGGATAAGCTGAAACAAGATAAATAAGAAAATACCTTGATATTTAATGGTAAAAATATCTGGCGACCGTCACAAGGGCGAAAGCGTCGAAGCCTGTGACTGGTAAGTACCGTATCTCCTAACCTGATATCGGCCCGGTTACAGTATCAATTTGACGTTAGTATGTCGTCGCGGCGCTGAGTTGAGAAAAACTCGTACATCTGGCGACCGTGACAGGACCACTCGTCGCAGTATAAAAGAAAAATTAGTGCGCGGCGCGGTGCGAAGAATAACTGTAAAGTCAAACGGATTAAAAATAAAGTCGCGAGTGTTAACAAACCGTAAGACGCGACGTAAAAAACAGTGAAATTTTTTTTTTTAATAAAAACAAAGTGCGTAAGGATTGTTTTCCGGTCGTGACTCGAGAAGAGAAAGCACGCGGCACGGAGACAAAGAACGTAACCGTCGGGCGGCGTAACCCGATACGACGGCCATATTGCGAATGCGTACGGACAAAGAACCTTTGTGCGGCAACACCTGTCGATATACGTGAAGGGACACGAGTGGAAAATCACTGAATTTTTTTTACTTTGTACGATATTCCGAGAAACCCGTAATATACGTAACGATTTATAAAACGCGGTACGCGGATATTTGCGTTAGATTGACCGAAATAATCGTTAAAACAAATTGTCGCGATACAATTAACGAAGAAAAGTAGGTATTGTAAAAAATCATAAACGTAATAGCGATAAAACCGTATAGAATAATCAAACGTTGGAGATAAATAATCGGAAAGAAAAATCGTTGAAATAATAAGTGAATTAAAGTCAAATCAAGAAGCTCATAATGTCCAAACCAAGCGATTCCGAAAAAACTTCCGAGATGGAGGGGGATCAAATTACGGTGAAAAAAGTAACCAAACCAAAGCGTACGCCGATCAAGGCGTTACGAAACAAATTAATATTCGACACTAATACGGAGATGAGTTCCGACGAGACCGACACGAGGGAAAGATTCGATAAACGTAAAAAACAAGATTCGCATGAAACTAGATTAAACGCGATAGAAGAATCGATGGATAAAATTCTAGACGCGTTAGAGGAATTAAAAATTCAAGAAAACCGACGCGATACGCGAGGTAGATATACGGACGCGAACGAAACGGGAATTTTCAGAGCGCGTTCGTTAAACGAAATTAGAATACCGAGAGGCGGGTGGTTAATGAGCCCGTTTCAAGACGTAAAATTCACAGGGAGAACGGATCCCATGAATCCGATGAGATTCATTAAAAGGTTCGAAAGGATAGCTCATTACGAGAATATCGAAGAACCGGAACAATTGTATTTTTTCGGTAAATGTTTGAAAGAACAAGCATCGATTTGGTTCGAGCTACAAGATTACGAACATATCATTGAAACAAGGATTCATCGAACATTACTGGGGGGAAGAACAACAGGCGAAATGTCGCGAAAAGATTTATACGGGCAAATATAGGCAGTCTAAAAACTCGCGAATGTCCGATTACGCGCTAGATATAATTAAACAAGCAAAATTGTTAAACCCACCGATGGGTGACAAAGAGCTAATTAGATGCGTTAAAAGACATTTCGAAAAAGATGTTATGCGCGAAATTAGATCGACAACAGCGACGAATGTAGCCGAGTTGGTATCTTTGCTCGAGGAGATTCAGGACGAGAAGGAAATTATCGCGAAAGCGAGCGTAAACGATAAAACTTCCGTGAAAAATAATTCTTATAAAAGGAATGCGGAACAATCGAAATACGGCATGCAAACAGCGAAATATGATACAAGTAGAAGCGCGATCGGGTATAACAAAAACGTGAAAGCGTTACCGTGGCGCGAGGAGACGAATAGAAAGCAGAATAACCGCGACAAAAGTCCAAAACCGAAGATCGATTTTCCCAGTAGCGGGTCGGATAGCGATAGGAAAACCGAAAAGAAATCGAAAGCGGAATCAAAATACGGGAAAAACGTAGATTACAAAAAAACCGCGAGCGGAAGTAAATCGGATAAAAGAAAAGCGATCTTAGCAATCGAAGAAAATCGAGGAAAATCCGATTCGGAGGGGTCGAACCGAGACAATAGTATGGAGGAACGCGATTCCAGGAACGTAGCAATCGACGAGGTAGAGGATAAAAGTTGCGAAGAAAGCGAAGCGGATAATGAAAAGCAATTAGCTATCGTGAGAATGCACGATATTATCAAGGACGTAGACGAAACTGAAGCGGAACCGAAAAAAGATTTCAAAGACAAACCGTTGGTATTCGCGAGAGTCGGTAAAACATACGTGACAACTTTGTTGGATACGGGAGCGAATTTTTCCGTTATGTCGAAAGACACGCTCGATAGACTAACGAAAAACAACGAAAATGTAAAAAAGATACCGGTTCGAAAATGCGTAATGCGCGGGGCGTTCAAAGAAAAGGGACAGACGATTCCGTGGAAAATACAAATCGACTTAGACATTAATGGACAAAAAATAACGCAAGAATTTTATGTGGCCGAAAGATTAATATATCCAATGATTCTAGGATATAACGCGCTAAAGAAGTATAAAGCTCACCTCGAATGGAAGAATAACCGGTTTGAAATAAAATTCGATAAACCAGCTGTACCGGAAAAACCGAAAATTACAACAAAAACCGTGGAGGAAGGAAATATAATCGCGACAGAAATAAAAAACGCGAAATTCATATCTAAAAAGGATAAAACAACAAACACGGTAAAATCGAGTTTGGAAGGGGGCAAAACGATCGAACGAAAGCCGGGAGTTGAAAAGAAAACGATAGTCGCGGTTGAAACAACGAACGCGAAAAAATCGAAACTGGAAGGGGGCGAAACGCTCGAAGAAGTATTGAACAAGTATGAAAAAATATTCGAGGGAGGAATAGGCCGAATTAACAACTACAAACATAAAATTGAAATGATAGACGACAAGGGATTTAAAAAAAAGTCTTACCCGATCCCGGAGATACATAAAGAAAAAGTAAAAAATCATATCGCGGAATGGGAGAGACAAGGTATAGTCGCGAAAGCCCCGACTCAATATATTAGTCCTTTAGTAGCGGTTGTAAAAAAATCGGGAGACTTGCGCGTATGTTTGGACGCGCGCGAGCTAAACAAAAAAATGAAAAACGATCACGCGCAACCTCCAACGATCGAAGAAATCTTCACAAAGATAGGTAACCGGAAATTTTTTACGACACTCGACGTAACTCAAGCATTCTGGCAAATTCCATTAGAAAAAGAAAGTAGAAAATTTACGGGATTCATGTTCAACAACCAATCATATATATTTAAAAGAATGCCTTTTGGGTTGAAAACCGCAGGAGCATCGTTCACACGGGCAATGAATAGAGCGCTAAATGATGAAACAATGGATTACGTCATTGTATATCTCGACGACATCCTGATAGCCTCTAACACATTCAAACAACATCTGAAACATATAAACACGGTGTTAGATAAATTACAACGAGCTGGTTTTAAACTAAATCGAGAAAAGTGTGAGTTCGTAAAACCGGAAATAAAATTTTTGGGACATACATTCAACGAAATAACCGCGGACATAAATACGGACACGAGATTAGCCATAAAAAATTTCGCGAAACCAACGAATAAGAAGGGAGTACAGGCTTTCCTAGGATTAGTTAATTGGGACAGGAGATTCATCAAGAATCTCGCGCGAATGACTAGACCACTCGAAAAATTATTGAAAAAAGACGCCAAGTTCGATTGGGGCGATGAACAACAAAAAGCCTTCAACGATATAAAAATCGCGTTCGACGAAGCACCGATGTTATATCTAACCAAGCCAAATATGAATTTCGGACTCGATATAGATGCATCCAAAACGGGATTAGGCGCGAGACTGTATCAATTTAAAAATAACGATGAAACCAAATTGACAATAGCATACGCAAGTAGAAGTCTAAAACCGACGGAACTAAACTACACGGTAACGGAATTGGAATGCCTAGCGTTAATCTTCGCGCTTAGAAAGTGGCACGTGTTACTAATGGGTAGAAAAGTACGGATAAACACCGATCACAAAGCGATACAATTCATTAACGCATGCGCTAAGTCGAGCGAAAGAATAGCTAGATGGATAGCATTTATGCAGGAATTTGATTTAGAAATAAATCATATACCTGGGAAAGATAACAAAATAGCCGATTGTTTATCGCGACAAGACGAACCGGAAATAACAAACAGAAACAACGGAAACGTATTAGAGATATGCGCAACGATAAATCACAACGACGCGATTAATACCGAAGAATGGATAAATTTAATAAAAAATGCGCAGAACGAAAATAATGATTTACGCGATCTCGTAAACGAACAACCAAATTTATATAAAATTAGAGACGAATTAGTAAGAATACGAAACGGAACCGAGGAAAGAATAATCGTACCGAACAAAGTAGCGTGGGAACTCATTAATTTGATTCACCGTTTTCTCGTCCATTTCGGGACCGATAAAGTCAAAGAATTCGCGATGCGATTTTTCGAGATAAAGAACCTCGAAAGAATCGTAAGAGACGTTGTAGCATCTTGTCACATATGCATAGGAGCAAAATATTACACACGACCAACGCGAGGGGAGGAATATTATGAGCTTCCAAACGATAAGGGAAAAACGATTTCATTAGATATATTCGGGCCGTTGCCAAAAACGCGAGCGGGAAATAAATATATCATGGTATTTATGGATCAGTTTTCGAAATTTACTAAATGTTATCCGGTAAAAAATCAAAAACTCGAAACAATAATAAACATAATCGAGGAAAAATTTCTAAATGAAACTGGAATACCGGAAACAATTCTTACGGACCACGGTGGTCAATTCGTAACCCAACGATGGAAGGATTTCGCGGTGCAAGCCGGTTTCGGGATTAGACGCACATCGCCATACAATCCACAAGCCAACCCTGTGGAAAGAGTTATGAGGGAACTCGGAAGAGTCATTAGGACATACTTCCATGATCGCCAAACCCAATGGGACAAGATTATCGAAAGATTCGAAAAGACGGCGAACAACACGGAGCACTTCAGTACCGAAAGCGTACCGACAACACTGCATCCGGAAATAGACGAAAAACTCGAAATAGACCCGAGGATGCAACCGGAGGAAGAAAGACAAATCGATATGGAAGAAAAAAGAAGAGAAGTAGTTCAACACCTCGAAAGAAAAGCAGCGATAAGAAAAACTCAAACGGACAAGCACGGAGCGGCAAAAGACTTGGAACCGGGAGATGGAGTCTGGATAAGGCTACACAGAAGATCTGATGCAAGCAGAAAAACAACCCGGAAAATACATAAAGTCTATGATGGACCGTACAAAGTACGAGAAATCATAAGAAAAAACGCATATTTAATCGAAGATCTGGAAGGAAGTTCGTTGGGAGTATTCAACGCTAGACAATTGCGACCACATCGAGAGCCAAAGCTAAAAAATCCAGAAGCAGTTCCGGAGGAAGCGGAAGGCGCAATAAACGTAATTCGAGTCATCCCGGAAATAAAATTAAAATATCCAATACACACGGATAGAGAAACACCGAAAGAAGAAAATAAAATTATATCATCAAAAAGAAATGGTATAATTAAAAAGAAAATACCTGAAGACCAGACGAAGGAGAAGGAGAACCAAACAGCACGCGAAGAGAAACCTGAAAAAGAAAAACAAAAAATTAAAGTAAAGAAAACATCACCGCAAGAAGAACAGCACGCGAAGAAAAGTATCCAGAGAACCCGTGATGGAAGACCTGAAACAGAAGAAAAAAATAATAAAAAACTTTGTAAATACAATGGAGAAAGAAAAATAAAGGAAAAAGAAATATGGCTTAAAAGAAACTTCGAACTAACAAGAAGCGAAGAAACGCTACGAATAATAAATGAAGAACCCGTAGCGATAAACTATAGAACAAACGGAATACGAAAAATCGTAATCGAGGGTACCCGAGAAACGAGAGACGATACTGACGCACAAGCGAAGAGTGGGGAGTCAGCGGTAACCGACGACGACGCAACAGGTGACGCGATATCCGAGTTCAGTACGAGCCGACAAAGCGACAAGTACACACGGGATATAACACGTGAACAAATAATACGCGAGTGGTGCGAACGTTTCGGTATCGATACAAAGGACAATAACGCGAATATGGAAAGTGAAAAATCATTAAAGAAGAGTCTCGAAGACCTGACGAAGGAGGAACAAGAGTTAAAAAGAGAAATCAACGAGTTGGTAAAATCCCGCGAAAAAGCTATCCAAGCGGAAAGAAGAAAAGCCAACAGAGTGGAAATACTCAAAGGAATAGCAAATAGACTGAGAGAAGCACCGGAAACGGTGGAAGATAGCGATGGAGAAGAAGAAATGAACGCGATATTCCGGAAAATAAGAGACAAGAGCCAAAATACAGTGAATTTCAAAGACAAAATCATAATAACGAATAAAAAAGAAGACTTAAGTGTATCATTCATCGCCGATGCATCGATAAAATCGAATAAACCGTTGAGTGAGTGGAAAAACAAACACATCAAAATAACTTATAATGTGGAAAACGGTAGCATAATTCGAGATGCGCACGCAGAATGGGCCGATGAGAAATTATTTAACCCATCTAAAGAAAGTGAAATTCAACAAACCACTGAACAACCAGCGTCGATACGTTTTTCGAACGACGAAGACCGAGACTTAAACGCGGAACAAGAAAAGAACGACACAAAAACACAAGCGGAAGATACGAAAAGAAAAACAAAGCGCACACAAACGAAAGCTGAAGTGAAAGAGAACCCGATCGTAAAAATAACGAAAATAGAAAAAATTAAAGAAGCAACAAGAGGATCTAAAGAACTGAAACAACTAATCCAGAAAACAAACACAAAAATGCTGGAAACTTATAAAAGAAAACAAGAGAAAAGAAAAATATCTTACAAAGAAGAATCTTCCGAAGAATCAAACGATGAACAAAAGAAACAAAAAGGAAGGAAGATTAAAAAATCCAGCCACACAGACGACACATCAAACGAAGATAAACCGAAAAAGAGTGCTACCCCTGTCCCAATAGAATATTTGAATGCGGAACCTTCCACATCCAAAGAGGAAGGGGGTATGCAACCGATGGGTGGTTGCAGAACAGCGGAAGCACGGACGACCATGACCGATGACCCGACGGAGGAAGCACTCGAAGTCCTGACCAATGACGGGTCAAATACAGTCCCAGCGAACCGAACCGGAAACGGGGGGACAAGGGACAACGATGAAAGCGGAATCGAGAGAAAACTCGATTCGTAAGGTGCGAGGGAGTTTTTATTTTTCGATGATTTGTTTTAAGCAAGGCGCGCAGTGTCTGGGAGCGTTTACGACAATTAAGTTGAGTTAGGATCGATATAGTAGGTTATTTATTTTTGATTTATATCCGAAAAAGGATTTATGTTATTAGTGACGACCTAGCGACCGTGCAACGATAGCGGAACATTTAGACGCAAGCGAAATGACATATAATTAATTTAACGCGTTGCGACAAAGTACATTCTTTAATTTGAGTTATTTTATATTAATGGAAGTATTTATTTAAGTTGAAACGACCTATCGATCCAAATTGGTTATTTGGAAAATTAATTGCAGGAGAGACGATACGACACTGTGATCGCGCGATGCGATTAATTTAATTATTAGATTTTGTTTATCTAGCATTATTAAAGCTATTTAATGAGTAAAAATTGATCCATCGATCATAATGAAATAATTGGAGAATTGGGCTAAATGAAAAGTGGATACTAAGTGCCTGACATGATGCGTTTAAATTCAACATGGAATTTAATTTGTTTAAAGTCCTCGAATATGTTTTGGTGATAAGAAATGATCCAGCGAGCGATATAGGACGATCGGCATATGGGTTATGACGAAAAGCCCATATGAAGCAATTATTATTTTCCGACGCGACGCGAGCGATCTAGAGGCACGGTTTGATTTAATTTTAATATCTAACAAAAGTTATATAAGGTAATACAATCTATCGATCCTTAGAATTTGAAACGCAATCAGAGGCTCGAGTGGATGAAACGATGCGATGCGATCAATTTGAATTGATAATTTATTTCATTTTAGTTAGACAAATAAGTGCCAGCGAATTGACACGCTAGGAATAGTTTTAGTTATTAAATAAACACAGATAACTCTCACAGGTATTATAATTCAGTTTATTTTAAGTCATCGATAATATTTAGTTGGACAAGTAAATAACAGCGAGTTGACGCGCTAGGAATAATTTCAGTTGTTACATAAACACAGATCGATGCAAACAATGTAAATATGTATAAAAGTTAAGTTTATCATTTTCATATGTATTATAATACTACAATTGAGTTTTCGCAATGACACGCGTGCATCGGCGGTGAATCCGATTGGCGCGCGGCTACTCACCACTGGACGGGCCGTGATTGGCCGACACCGAAGGAGAGGGGATGGCGCTGTACGCGAGGAGATAAAAGGACCGAACGAGGAGGACCAGAGGTCTTTCGCACGCTGTCTACCATCCGTGATACGTCGTCAGGACTTTGCGGAATCCAGAGACGCACGATCGATAGTACCCGCGTCAATCGGAATCGAATAACGATGCGCGTAATAAAACCGATGTTTGTAAAAATTGATTAATAAAATCAAAAGTTACGGTAGTGCACTGTTCGCGGATTCACTCGCGGGTGTAGACCGAAAACACGTCGCAAGCGACAACATTGTAGAAATCTTAATAAAGCAATCTGTGAGTTGGACCACAACTGATCAGTGTTTAATTACTTACGTGTGATTCCTTACCTGCGAGAAGCAAACTGGGAGGAAGACGTCAACGAAGTCCGACATCCTTGGGTGGAAAGCCGTCCGGGGATAAGCTGAAACAAGATAAATAAGAAAATACCTTGATATTTAATGGTAAAAATATCTGGCGACCGTCACAAGGGCGAAAGCGTCGAAGCCTGTGACTGGTAAGTACCGTATCTCCTAACCTGATATCGGCCCGGTTACAGTATCAATTTGACGTTAGTATGTCGTCGCGGCGCTGAGTTGAGAAAAACTCGTACATCTGGCGACCGTGACAGGACCACTCGTCGCAGTATAAAAGAAAAATTAGTGCGCGGCGCGGTGCGAAGAATAACTGTAAAGTCAAACGGATTAAAAATAAAGTCGCGAGTGTTAACAAACCGTAAGACGCGACGTAAAAAACAGTGAAATTTTTTTTTTTAATAAAAACAAAGTGCGTAAGGATTGTTTTCCGGTCGTGACTCGAGAAGAGAAAGCACGCGGCACGGAGACAAAGAACGTAACCGTCGGGCGGCGTAACCCGATACGACGGCCATATTGCGAATGCGTACGGACAAAGAACCTTTGTGCGGCAACACCTGTCGATATACGTGAAGGGACACGAGTGGAAAATCACTGAATTTTTTTTACTTTGTACGATATTCCGAGAAACCCGTAATATACGTAACGATTTATAAAACGCGGTACGCGGATATTTGCGTTAGATTGACCGAAATAATCGTTAAAACAAATTGTCGCGATACAATTAACGAAGAAAAGTAGGTATTGTAAAAAATCATAAACGTAATAGCGATAAAACCGTATAGAATAATCAAACGTTGGAGATAAATAATCGGAAAGAAAAATCGTTGAAATAATAAGTGAATTAAAGTCAAATCAAGAAGCTCATAATGTCCAAACCAAGCGATTCCGAAAAAACTTCCGAGATGGAGGGGGATCAAATTACGGTGAAAAAAGTAACCAAACCAAAGCGTACGCCGATCAAGGCGTTACGAAACAAATTAATATTCGACACTAATACGGAGATGAGTTCCGACGAGACCGACACGAGGGAAAGATTCGATAAACGTAAAAAACAAGATTCGCATGAAACTAGATTAAACGCGATAGAAGAATCGATGGATAAAATTCTAGACGCGTTAGAGGAATTAAAAATTCAAGAAAACCGACGCGATACGCGAGGTAGATATACGGACGCGAACGAAACGGGAATTTTCAGAGCGCGTTCGTTAAACGAAATTAGAATACCGAGAGGCGGGTGGTTAATGAGCCCGTTTCAAGACGTAAAATTCACAGGGAGAACGGATCCCATGAATCCGATGAGATTCATTAAAAGGTTCGAAAGGATAGCTCATTACGAGAATATCGAAGAACCGGAACAATTGTATTTTTTCGGTAAATGTTTGAAAGAACAAGCATCGATTTGGTTCGAGCTACAAGATTACGAACATATCATTGAAACAAGGATTCATCGAACATTACTGGGGGGAAGAACAACAGGCGAAATGTCGCGAAAAGATTTATACGGGCAAATATAGGCAGTCTAAAAACTCGCGAATGTCCGATTACGCGCTAGATATAATTAAACAAGCAAAATTGTTAAACCCACCGATGGGTGACAAAGAGCTAATTAGATGCGTTAAAAGACATTTCGAAAAAGATGTTATGCGCGAAATTAGATCGACAACAGCGACGAATGTAGCCGAGTTGGTATCTTTGCTCGAGGAGATTCAGGACGAGAAGGAAATTATCGCGAAAGCGAGCGTAAACGATAAAACTTCCGTGAAAAATAATTCTTATAAAAGGAATGCGGAACAATCGAAATACGGCATGCAAACAGCGAAATATGATACAAGTAGAAGCGCGATCGGGTATAACAAAAACGTGAAAGCGTTACCGTGGCGCGAGGAGACGAATAGAAAGCAGAATAACCGCGACAAAAGTCCAAAACCGAAGATCGATTTTCCCAGTAGCGGGTCGGATAGCGATAGGAAAACCGAAAAGAAATCGAAAGCGGAATCAAAATACGGGAAAAACGTAGATTACAAAAAAACCGCGAGCGGAAGTAAATCGGATAAAAGAAAAGCGATCTTAGCAATCGAAGAAAATCGAGGAAAATCCGATTCGGAGGGGTCGAACCGAGACAATAGTATGGAGGAACGCGATTCCAGGAACGTAGCAATCGACGAGGTAGAGGATAAAAGTTGCGAAGAAAGCGAAGCGGATAATGAAAAGCAATTAGCTATCGTGAGAATGCACGATATTATCAAGGACGTAGACGAAACTGAAGCGGAACCGAAAAAAGATTTCAAAGACAAACCGTTGGTATTCGCGAGAGTCGGTAAAACATACGTGACAACTTTGTTGGATACGGGAGCGAATTTTTCCGTTATGTCGAAAGACACGCTCGATAGACTAACGAAAAACAACGAAAATGTAAAAAAGATACCGGTTCGAAAATGCGTAATGCGCGGGGCGTTCAAAGAAAAGGGACAGACGATTCCGTGGAAAATACAAATCGACTTAGACATTAATGGACAAAAAATAACGCAAGAATTTTATGTGGCCGAAAGATTAATATATCCAATGATTCTAGGATATAACGCGCTAAAGAAGTATAAAGCTCACCTCGAATGGAAGAATAACCGGTTTGAAATAAAATTCGATAAACCAGCTGTACCGGAAAAACCGAAAATTACAACAAAAACCGTGGAGGAAGGAAATATAATCGCGACAGAAATAAAAAACGCGAAATTCATATCTAAAAAGGATAAAACAACAAACACGGTAAAATCGAGTTTGGAAGGGGGCAAAACGATCGAACGAAAGCCGGGAGTTGAAAAGAAAACGATAGTCGCGGTTGAAACAACGAACGCGAAAAAATCGAAACTGGAAGGGGGCGAAACGCTCGAAGAAGTATTGAACAAGTATGAAAAAATATTCGAGGGAGGAATAGGCCGAATTAACAACTACAAACATAAAATTGAAATGATAGACGACAAGGGATTTAAAAAAAAGTCTTACCCGATCCCGGAGATACATAAAGAAAAAGTAAAAAATCATATCGCGGAATGGGAGAGACAAGGTATAGTCGCGAAAGCCCCGACTCAATATATTAGTCCTTTAGTAGCGGTTGTAAAAAAATCGGGAGACTTGCGCGTATGTTTGGACGCGCGCGAGCTAAACAAAAAAATGAAAAACGATCACGCGCAACCTCCAACGATCGAAGAAATCTTCACAAAGATAGGTAACCGGAAATTTTTTACGACACTCGACGTAACTCAAGCATTCTGGCAAATTCCATTAGAAAAAGAAAGTAGAAAATTTACGGGATTCATGTTCAACAACCAATCATATATATTTAAAAGAATGCCTTTTGGGTTGAAAACCGCAGGAGCATCGTTCACACGGGCAATGAATAGAGCGCTAAATGATGAAACAATGGATTACGTCATTGTATATCTCGACGACATCCTGATAGCCTCTAACACATTCAAACAACATCTGAAACATATAAACACGGTGTTAGATAAATTACAACGAGCTGGTTTTAAACTAAATCGAGAAAAGTGTGAGTTCGTAAAACCGGAAATAAAATTTTTGGGACATACATTCAACGAAATAACCGCGGACATAAATACGGACACGAGATTAGCCATAAAAAATTTCGCGAAACCAACGAATAAGAAGGGAGTACAGGCTTTCCTAGGATTAGTTAATTGGGACAGGAGATTCATCAAGAATCTCGCGCGAATGACTAGACCACTCGAAAAATTATTGAAAAAAGACGCCAAGTTCGATTGGGGCGATGAACAACAAAAAGCCTTCAACGATATAAAAATCGCGTTCGACGAAGCACCGATGTTATATCTAACCAAGCCAAATATGAATTTCGGACTCGATATAGATGCATCCAAAACGGGATTAGGCGCGAGACTGTATCAATTTAAAAATAACGATGAAACCAAATTGACAATAGCATACGCAAGTAGAAGTCTAAAACCGACGGAACTAAACTACACGGTAACGGAATTGGAATGCCTAGCGTTAATCTTCGCGCTTAGAAAGTGGCACGTGTTACTAATGGGTAGAAAAGTACGGATAAACACCGATCACAAAGCGATACAATTCATTAACGCATGCGCTAAGTCGAGCGAAAGAATAGCTAGATGGATAGCATTTATGCAGGAATTTGATTTAGAAATAAATCATATACCTGGGAAAGATAACAAAATAGCCGATTGTTTATCGCGACAAGACGAACCGGAAATAACAAACAGAAACAACGGAAACGTATTAGAGATATGCGCAACGATAAATCACAACGACGCGATTAATACCGAAGAATGGATAAATTTAATAAAAAATGCGCAGAACGAAAATAATGATTTACGCGATCTCGTAAACGAACAACCAAATTTATATAAAATTAGAGACGAATTAGTAAGAATACGAAACGGAACCGAGGAAAGAATAATCGTACCGAACAAAGTAGCGTGGGAACTCATTAATTTGATTCACCGTTTTCTCGTCCATTTCGGGACCGATAAAGTCAAAGAATTCGCGATGCGATTTTTCGAGATAAAGAACCTCGAAAGAATCGTAAGAGACGTTGTAGCATCTTGTCACATATGCATAGGAGCAAAATATTACACACGACCAACGCGAGGGGAGGAATATTATGAGCTTCCAAACGATAAGGGAAAAACGATTTCATTAGATATATTCGGGCCGTTGCCAAAAACGCGAGCGGGAAATAAATATATCATGGTATTTATGGATCAGTTTTCGAAATTTACTAAATGTTATCCGGTAAAAAATCAAAAACTCGAAACAATAATAAACATAATCGAGGAAAAATTTCTAAATGAAACTGGAATACCGGAAACAATTCTTACGGACCACGGTGGTCAATTCGTAACCCAACGATGGAAGGATTTCGCGGTGCAAGCCGGTTTCGGGATTAGACGCACATCGCCATACAATCCACAAGCCAACCCTGTGGAAAGAGTTATGAGGGAACTCGGAAGAGTCATTAGGACATACTTCCATGATCGCCAAACCCAATGGGACAAGATTATCGAAAGATTCGAAAAGACGGCGAACAACACGGAGCACTTCAGTACCGAAAGCGTACCGACAACACTGCATCCGGAAATAGACGAAAAACTCGAAATAGACCCGAGGATGCAACCGGAGGAAGAAAGACAAATCGATATGGAAGAAAAAAGAAGAGAAGTAGTTCAACACCTCGAAAGAAAAGCAGCGATAAGAAAAACTCAAACGGACAAGCACGGAGCGGCAAAAGACTTGGAACCGGGAGATGGAGTCTGGATAAGGCTACACAGAAGATCTGATGCAAGCAGAAAAACAACCCGGAAAATACATAAAGTCTATGATGGACCGTACAAAGTACGAGAAATCATAAGAAAAAACGCATATTTAATCGAAGATCTGGAAGGAAGTTCGTTGGGAGTATTCAACGCTAGACAATTGCGACCACATCGAGAGCCAAAGCTAAAAAATCCAGAAGCAGTTCCGGAGGAAGCGGAAGGCGCAATAAACGTAATTCGAGTCATCCCGGAAATAAAATTAAAATATCCAATACACACGGATAGAGAAACACCGAAAGAAGAAAATAAAATTATATCATCAAAAAGAAATGGTATAATTAAAAAGAAAATACCTGAAGACCAGACGAAGGAGAAGGAGAACCAAACAGCACGCGAAGAGAAACCTGAAAAAGAAAAACAAAAAATTAAAGTAAAGAAAACATCACCGCAAGAAGAACAGCACGCGAAGAAAAGTATCCAGAGAACCCGTGATGGAAGACCTGAAACAGAAGAAAAAAATAATAAAAAACTTTGTAAATACAATGGAGAAAGAAAAATAAAGGAAAAAGAAATATGGCTTAAAAGAAACTTCGAACTAACAAGAAGCGAAGAAACGCTACGAATAATAAATGAAGAACCCGTAGCGATAAACTATAGAACAAACGGAATACGAAAAATCGTAATCGAGGGTACCCGAGAAACGAGAGACGATACTGACGCACAAGCGAAGAGTGGGGAGTCAGCGGTAACCGACGACGACGCAACAGGTGACGCGATATCCGAGTTCAGTACGAGCCGACAAAGCGACAAGTACACACGGGATATAACACGTGAACAAATAATACGCGAGTGGTGCGAACGTTTCGGTATCGATACAAAGGACAATAACGCGAATATGGAAAGTGAAAAATCATTAAAGAAGAGTCTCGAAGACCTGACGAAGGAGGAACAAGAGTTAAAAAGAGAAATCAACGAGTTGGTAAAATCCCGCGAAAAAGCTATCCAAGCGGAAAGAAGAAAAGCCAACAGAGTGGAAATACTCAAAGGAATAGCAAATAGACTGAGAGAAGCACCGGAAACGGTGGAAGATAGCGATGGAGAAGAAGAAATGAACGCGATATTCCGGAAAATAAGAGACAAGAGCCAAAATACAGTGAATTTCAAAGACAAAATCATAATAACGAATAAAAAAGAAGACTTAAGTGTATCATTCATCGCCGATGCATCGATAAAATCGAATAAACCGTTGAGTGAGTGGAAAAACAAACACATCAAAATAACTTATAATGTGGAAAACGGTAGCATAATTCGAGATGCGCACGCAGAATGGGCCGATGAGAAATTATTTAACCCATCTAAAGAAAGTGAAATTCAACAAACCACTGAACAACCAGCGTCGATACGTTTTTCGAACGACGAAGACCGAGACTTAAACGCGGAACAAGAAAAGAACGACACAAAAACACAAGCGGAAGATACGAAAAGAAAAACAAAGCGCACACAAACAAAAGCTGAAGTGAAAGAGAACCCGATCGTAAAAATAACGAAAATAGAAAAAATTAAAGAAGCAACAAGAGGATCTAAAGAACTGAAACAACTAATCCAGAAAACAAACACAAAAATGCTGGAAACTTATAAAAGAAAACAAGAGAAAAGAAAAATATCTTACAAAGAAGAATCTTCCGAAGAATCAAACGATGAACAAAAGAAACAAAAAGGAAGGAAGATTAAAAAATCCAGCCACACAGACGACACATCAAACGAAGATAAACCGAAAAAGAGTGCTACCCCTGTCCCAATAGAATATTTGAATGCGGAACCTTCCACATCCAAAGAGGAAGGGGGTATGCAACCGATGGGTGGTTGCAGAACAGCGGAAGCACGGACGACCATGACCGATGACCCGACGGAGGAAGCACTCGAAGTCCTGACCAATGACGGGTCAAATACAGTCCCAGCGAACCGAACCGGAAACGGGGGGACAAGGGACAACGATGAAAGCGGAATCGAGAGAAAACTCGATTCGTAAGGTGCGAGGGAGTTTTTATTTTTCGATGATTTGTTTTAAGCAAGGCGCGCAGTGTCTGGGAGCGTTTACGACAATTAAGTTGAGTTAGGATCGATATAGTAGGTTATTTATTTTTGATTTATATCCGAAAAAGGATTTATGTTATTAGTGACGACCTAGCGACCGTGCAACGATAGCGGAACATTTAGACGCAAGCGAAATGACATATAATTAATTTAACGCGTTGCGACAAAGTACATTCTTTAATTTGAGTTATTTTATATTAATGGAAGTATTTATTTAAGTTGAAACGACCTATCGATCCAAATTGGTTATTTGGAAAATTAATTGCAGGAGAGACGATACGACACTGTGATCGCGCGATGCGATTAATTTAATTATTAGATTTTGTTTATCTAGCATTATTAAAGCTATTTAATGAGTAAAAATTGATCCATCGATCATAATGAAATAATTGGAGAATTGGGCTAAATGAAAAGTGGATACTAAGTGCCTGACATGATGCGTTTAAATTCAACATGGAATTTAATTTGTTTAAAGTCCTCGAATATGTTTTGGTGATAAGAAATGATCCAGCGAGCGATATAGGACGATCGGCATATGGGTTATGACGAAAAGCCCATATGAAGCAATTATTATTTTCCGACGCGACGCGAGCGATCTAGAGGCACGGTTTGATTTAATTTTAATATCTAACAAAAGTTATATAAGGTAATACAATCTATCGATCCTTAGAATTTGAAACGCAATCAGAGGCTCGAGTGGATGAAACGATGCGATGCGATCAATTTGAATTGATAATTTATTTCATTTTAGTTAGACAAATAAGTGCCAGCGAATTGACACGCTAGGAATAGTTTTAGTTATTAAATAAACACAGATAACTCTCACAGGTATTATAATTCAGTTTATTTTAAGTCATCGATAATATTTAGTTGGACAAGTAAATAACAGCGAGTTGACGCGCTAGGAATAATTTCAGTTGTTACATAAACACAGATCGATGCAAACAATGTAAATATGTATAAAAGTTAAGTTTATCATTTTCATATGTATTATAATACTACAATTGAGTTTTCGCAATGACACGCGTGCATCGGCGGTGAATCCGATTGGCGCGCGGCTACTCACCACTGGACGGGCCGTGATTGGCCGACACCGAAGGAGAGGGGATGGCGCTGTACGCGAGGAGATAAAAGGACCGAACGAGGAGGACCAGAGGTCTTTCGCACGCTGTCTACCATCCGTGATACGTCGTCAGGACTTTGCGGAATCCAGAGACGCACGATCGATAGTACCCGCGTCAATCGGAATCGAATAACGATGCGCGTAATAAAACCGATGTTTGTAAAAATTGATTAATAAAATCAAAAGTTACGGTAGTGCACTGTTCGCGGATTCACTCGCGGGTGTAGACCGAAAACACGTCGCAAGCGACAACATTGTAGAAATCTTAATAAAGCAATCTGTGAGTTGGACCACAACTGATCAGTGTTTAATTACTTACGTGTGATTCCTTACCTGCGAGAAGCAAACTGGGAGGAAGACGTCAACGAAGTCCGACATCCTTGGGTGGAAAGCCGTCCGGGGATAAGCTGAAACAAGATAAATAAGAAAATACCTTGATATTTAATGGTAAAAATATCTGGCGACCGTCACAAGGGCGAAAGCGTCGAAGCCTGTGACTGGTAAGTACCGTATCTCCTAACCTGATATCGGCCCGGTTACAGTATCAATTTGACGTTAGTATGTCGTCGCGGCGCTGAGTTGAGAAAAACTCGTACATCTGGCGACCGTGACAGGACCACTCGTCGCAGTATAAAAGAAAAATTAGTGCGCGGCGCGGTGCGAAGAATAACTGTAAAGTCAAACGGATTAAAAATAAAGTCGCGAGTGTTAACAAACCGTAAGACGCGACGTAAAAAACAGTGAAATTTTTTTTTTTAATAAAAACAAAGTGCGTAAGGATTGTTTTCCGGTCGTGACTCGAGAAGAGAAAGCACGCGGCACGGAGACAAAGAACGTAACCGTCGGGCGGCGTAACCCGATACGACGGCCATATTGCGAATGCGTACGGACAAAGAACCTTTGTGCGGCAACACCTGTCGATATACGTGAAGGGACACGAGTGGAAAATCACTGAATTTTTTTTACTTTGTACGATATTCCGAGAAACCCGTAATATACGTAACGATTTATAAAACGCGGTACGCGGATATTTGCGTTAGATTGACCGAAATAATCGTTAAAACAAATTGTCGCGATACAATTAACGAAGAAAAGTAGGTATTGTAAAAAATCATAAACGTAATAGCGATAAAACCGTATAGAATAATCAAACGTTGGAGATAAATAATCGGAAAGAAAAATCGTTGAAATAATAAGTGAATTAAAGTCAAATCAAGAAGCTCATAATGTCCAAACCAAGCGATTCCGAAAAAACTTCCGAGATGGAGGGGGATCAAATTACGGTGAAAAAAGTAACCAAACCAAAGCGTACGCCGATCAAGGCGTTACGAAACAAATTAATATTCGACACTAATACGGAGATGAGTTCCGACGAGACCGACACGAGGGAAAGATTCGATAAACGTAAAAAACAAGATTCGCATGAAACTAGATTAAACGCGATAGAAGAATCGATGGATAAAATTCTAGACGCGTTAGAGGAATTAAAAATTCAAGAAAACCGACGCGATACGCGAGGTAGATATACGGACGCGAACGAAACGGGAATTTTCAGAGCGCGTTCGTTAAACGAAATTAGAATACCGAGAGGCGGGTGGTTAATGAGCCCGTTTCAAGACGTAAAATTCACAGGGAGAACGGATCCCATGAATCCGATGAGATTCATTAAAAGGTTCGAAAGGATAGCTCATTACGAGAATATCGAAGAACCGGAACAATTGTATTTTTTCGGTAAATGTTTGAAAGAACAAGCATCGATTTGGTTCGAGCTACAAGATTACGAACATATCATTGAAACAAGGATTCATCGAACATTACTGGGGGGAAGAACAACAGGCGAAATGTCGCGAAAAGATTTATACGGGCAAATATAGGCAGTCTAAAAACTCGCGAATGTCCGATTACGCGCTAGATATAATTAAACAAGCAAAATTGTTAAACCCACCGATGGGTGACAAAGAGCTAATTAGATGCGTTAAAAGACATTTCGAAAAAGATGTTATGCGCGAAATTAGATCGACAACAGCGACGAATGTAGCCGAGTTGGTATCTTTGCTCGAGGAGATTCAGGACGAGAAGGAAATTATCGCGAAAGCGAGCGTAAACGATAAAACTTCCGTGAAAAATAATTCTTATAAAAGGAATGCGGAACAATCGAAATACGGCATGCAAACAGCGAAATATGATACAAGTAGAAGCGCGATCGGGTATAACAAAAACGTGAAAGCGTTACCGTGGCGCGAGGAGACGAATAGAAAGCAGAATAACCGCGACAAAAGTCCAAAACCGAAGATCGATTTTCCCAGTAGCGGGTCGGATAGCGATAGGAAAACCGAAAAGAAATCGAAAGCGGAATCAAAATACGGGAAAAACGTAGATTACAAAAAAACCGCGAGCGGAAGTAAATCGGATAAAAGAAAAGCGATCTTAGCAATCGAAGAAAATCGAGGAAAATCCGATTCGGAGGGGTCGAACCGAGACAATAGTATGGAGGAACGCGATTCCAGGAACGTAGCAATCGACGAGGTAGAGGATAAAAGTTGCGAAGAAAGCGAAGCGGATAATGAAAAGCAATTAGCTATCGTGAGAATGCACGATATTATCAAGGACGTAGACGAAACTGAAGCGGAACCGAAAAAAGATTTCAAAGACAAACCGTTGGTATTCGCGAGAGTCGGTAAAACATACGTGACAACTTTGTTGGATACGGGAGCGAATTTTTCCGTTATGTCGAAAGACACGCTCGATAGACTAACGAAAAACAACGAAAATGTAAAAAAGATACCGGTTCGAAAATGCGTAATGCGCGGGGCGTTCAAAGAAAAGGGACAGACGATTCCGTGGAAAATACAAATCGACTTAGACATTAATGGACAAAAAATAACGCAAGAATTTTATGTGGCCGAAAGATTAATATATCCAATGATTCTAGGATATAACGCGCTAAAGAAGTATAAAGCTCACCTCGAATGGAAGAATAACCGGTTTGAAATAAAATTCGATAAACCAGCTGTACCGGAAAAACCGAAAATTACAACAAAAACCGTGGAGGAAGGAAATATAATCGCGACAGAAATAAAAAACGCGAAATTCATATCTAAAAAGGATAAAACAACAAACACGGTAAAATCGAGTTTGGAAGGGGGCAAAACGATCGAACGAAAGCCGGGAGTTGAAAAGAAAACGATAGTCGCGGTTGAAACAACGAACGCGAAAAAATCGAAACTGGAAGGGGGCGAAACGCTCGAAGAAGTATTGAACAAGTATGAAAAAATATTCGAGGGAGGAATAGGCCGAATTAACAACTACAAACATAAAATTGAAATGATAGACGACAAGGGATTTAAAAAAAAGTCTTACCCGATCCCGGAGATACATAAAGAAAAAGTAAAAAATCATATCGCGGAATGGGAGAGACAAGGTATAGTCGCGAAAGCCCCGACTCAATATATTAGTCCTTTAGTAGCGGTTGTAAAAAAATCGGGAGACTTGCGCGTATGTTTGGACGCGCGCGAGCTAAACAAAAAAATGAAAAACGATCACGCGCAACCTCCAACGATCGAAGAAATCTTCACAAAGATAGGTAACCGGAAATTTTTTACGACACTCGACGTAACTCAAGCATTCTGGCAAATTCCATTAGAAAAAGAAAGTAGAAAATTTACGGGATTCATGTTCAACAACCAATCATATATATTTAAAAGAATGCCTTTTGGGTTGAAAACCGCAGGAGCATCGTTCACACGGGCAATGAATAGAGCGCTAAATGATGAAACAATGGATTACGTCATTGTATATCTCGACGACATCCTGATAGCCTCTAACACATTCAAACAACATCTGAAACATATAAACACGGTGTTAGATAAATTACAACGAGCTGGTTTTAAACTAAATCGAGAAAAGTGTGAGTTCGTAAAACCGGAAATAAAATTTTTGGGACATACATTCAACGAAATAACCGCGGACATAAATACGGACACGAGATTAGCCATAAAAAATTTCGCGAAACCAACGAATAAGAAGGGAGTACAGGCTTTCCTAGGATTAGTTAATTGGGACAGGAGATTCATCAAGAATCTCGCGCGAATGACTAGACCACTCGAAAAATTATTGAAAAAAGACGCCAAGTTCGATTGGGGCGATGAACAACAAAAAGCCTTCAACGATATAAAAATCGCGTTCGACGAAGCACCGATGTTATATCTAACCAAGCCAAATATGAATTTCGGACTCGATATAGATGCATCCAAAACGGGATTAGGCGCGAGACTGTATCAATTTAAAAATAACGATGAAACCAAATTGACAATAGCATACGCAAGTAGAAGTCTAAAACCGACGGAACTAAACTACACGGTAACGGAATTGGAATGCCTAGCGTTAATCTTCGCGCTTAGAAAGTGGCACGTGTTACTAATGGGTAGAAAAGTACGGATAAACACCGATCACAAAGCGATACAATTCATTAACGCATGCGCTAAGTCGAGCGAAAGAATAGCTAGATGGATAGCATTTATGCAGGAATTTGATTTAGAAATAAATCATATACCTGGGAAAGATAACAAAATAGCCGATTGTTTATCGCGACAAGACGAACCGGAAATAACAAACAGAAACAACGGAAACGTATTAGAGATATGCGCAACGATAAATCACAACGACGCGATTAATACCGAAGAATGGATAAATTTAATAAAAAATGCGCAGAACGAAAATAATGATTTACGCGATCTCGTAAACGAACAACCAAATTTATATAAAATTAGAGACGAATTAGTAAGAATACGAAACGGAACCGAGGAAAGAATAATCGTACCGAACAAAGTAGCGTGGGAACTCATTAATTTGATTCACCGTTTTCTCGTCCATTTCGGGACCGATAAAGTCAAAGAATTCGCGATGCGATTTTTCGAGATAAAGAACCTCGAAAGAATCGTAAGAGACGTTGTAGCATCTTGTCACATATGCATAGGAGCAAAATATTACACACGACCAACGCGAGGGGAGGAATATTATGAGCTTCCAAACGATAAGGGAAAAACGATTTCATTAGATATATTCGGGCCGTTGCCAAAAACGCGAGCGGGAAATAAATATATCATGGTATTTATGGATCAGTTTTCGAAATTTACTAAATGTTATCCGGTAAAAAATCAAAAACTCGAAACAATAATAAACATAATCGAGGAAAAATTTCTAAATGAAACTGGAATACCGGAAACAATTCTTACGGACCACGGTGGTCAATTCGTAACCCAACGATGGAAGGATTTCGCGGTGCAAGCCGGTTTCGGGATTAGACGCACATCGCCATACAATCCACAAGCCAACCCTGTGGAAAGAGTTATGAGGGAACTCGGAAGAGTCATTAGGACATACTTCCATGATCGCCAAACCCAATGGGACAAGATTATCGAAAGATTCGAAAAGACGGCGAACAACACGGAGCACTTCAGTACCGAAAGCGTACCGACAACACTGCATCCGGAAATAGACGAAAAACTCGAAATAGACCCGAGGATGCAACCGGAGGAAGAAAGACAAATCGATATGGAAGAAAAAAGAAGAGAAGTAGTTCAACACCTCGAAAGAAAAGCAGCGATAAGAAAAACTCAAACGGACAAGCACGGAGCGGCAAAAGACTTGGAACCGGGAGATGGAGTCTGGATAAGGCTACACAGAAGATCTGATGCAAGCAGAAAAACAACCCGGAAAATACATAAAGTCTATGATGGACCGTACAAAGTACGAGAAATCATAAGAAAAAACGCATATTTAATCGAAGATCTGGAAGGAAGTTCGTTGGGAGTATTCAACGCTAGACAATTGCGACCACATCGAGAGCCAAAGCTAAAAAATCCAGAAGCAGTTCCGGAGGAAGCGGAAGGCGCAATAAACGTAATTCGAGTCATCCCGGAAATAAAATTAAAATATCCAATACACACGGATAGAGAAACACCGAAAGAAGAAAATAAAATTATATCATCAAAAAGAAATGGTATAATTAAAAAGAAAATACCTGAAGACCAGACGAAGGAGAAGGAGAACCAAACAGCACGCGAAGAGAAACCTGAAAAAGAAAAACAAAAAATTAAAGTAAAGAAAACATCACCGCAAGAAGAACAGCACGCGAAGAAAAGTATCCAGAGAACCCGTGATGGAAGACCTGAAACAGAAGAAAAAAATAATAAAAAACTTTGTAAATACAATGGAGAAAGAAAAATAAAGGAAAAAGAAATATGGCTTAAAAGAAACTTCGAACTAACAAGAAGCGAAGAAACGCTACGAATAATAAATGAAGAACCCGTAGCGATAAACTATAGAACAAACGGAATACGAAAAATCGTAATCGAGGGTACCCGAGAAACGAGAGACGATACTGACGCACAAGCGAAGAGTGGGGAGTCAGCGGTAACCGACGACGACGCAACAGGTGACGCGATATCCGAGTTCAGTACGAGCCGACAAAGCGACAAGTACACACGGGATATAACACGTGAACAAATAATACGCGAGTGGTGCGAACGTTTCGGTATCGATACAAAGGACAATAACGCGAATATGGAAAGTGAAAAATCATTAAAGAAGAGTCTCGAAGACCTGACGAAGGAGGAACAAGAGTTAAAAAGAGAAATCAACGAGTTGGTAAAATCCCGCGAAAAAGCTATCCAAGCGGAAAGAAGAAAAGCCAACAGAGTGGAAATACTCAAAGGAATAGCAAATAGACTGAGAGAAGCACCGGAAACGGTGGAAGATAGCGATGGAGAAGAAGAAATGAACGCGATATTCCGGAAAATAAGAGACAAGAGCCAAAATACAGTGAATTTCAAAGACAAAATCATAATAACGAATAAAAAAGAAGACTTAAGTGTATCATTCATCGCCGATGCATCGATAAAATCGAATAAACCGTTGAGTGAGTGGAAAAACAAACACATCAAAATAACTTATAATGTGGAAAACGGTAGCATAATTCGAGATGCGCACGCAGAATGGGCCGATGAGAAATTATTTAACCCATCTAAAGAAAGTGAAATTCAACAAACCACTGAACAACCAGCGTCGATACGTTTTTCGAACGACGAAGACCGAGACTTAAACGCGGAACAAGAAAAGAACGACACAAAAACACAAGCGGAAGATACGAAAAGAAAAACAAAGCGCACACAAACAAAAGCTGAAGTGAAAGAGAACCCGATCGTAAAAATAACGAAAATAGAAAAAATTAAAGAAGCAACAAGAGGATCTAAAGAACTGAAACAACTAATCCAGAAAACAAACACAAAAATGCTGGAAACTTATAAAAGAAAACAAGAGAAAAGAAAAATATCTTACAAAGAAGAATCTTCCGAAGAATCAAACGATGAACAAAAGAAACAAAAAGGAAGGAAGATTAAAAAATCCAGCCACACAGACGACACATCAAACGAAGATAAACCGAAAAAGAGTGCTACCCCTGTCCCAATAGAATATTTGAATGCGGAACCTTCCACATCCAAAGAGGAAGGGGGTATGCAACCGATGGGTGGTTGCAGAACAGCGGAAGCACGGACGACCATGACCGATGACCCGACGGAGGAAGCACTCGAAGTCCTGACCAATGACGGGTCAAATACAGTCCCAGCGAACCGAACCGGAAACGGGGGGACAAGGGACAACGATGAAAGCGGAATCGAGAGAAAACTCGATTCGTAAGGTGCGAGGGAGTTTTTATTTTTCGATGATTTGTTTTAAGCAAGGCGCGCAGTGTCTGGGAGCGTTTACGACAATTAAGTTGAGTTAGGATCGATATAGTAGGTTATTTATTTTTGATTTATATCCGAAAAAGGATTTATGTTATTAGTGACGACCTAGCGACCGTGCAACGATAGCGGAACATTTAGACGCAAGCGAAATGACATATAATTAATTTAACGCGTTGCGACAAAGTACATTCTTTAATTTGAGTTATTTTATATTAATGGAAGTATTTATTTAAGTTGAAACGACCTATCGATCCAAATTGGTTATTTGGAAAATTAATTGCAGGAGAGACGATACGACACTGTGATCGCGCGATGCGATTAATTTAATTATTAGATTTTGTTTATCTAGCATTATTAAAGCTATTTAATGAGTAAAAATTGATCCATCGATCATAATGAAATAATTGGAGAATTGGGCTAAATGAAAAGTGGATACTAAGTGCCTGACATGATGCGTTTAAATTCAACATGGAATTTAATTTGTTTAAAGTCCTCGAATATGTTTTGGTGATAAGAAATGATCCAGCGAGCGATATAGGACGATCGGCATATGGGTTATGACGAAAAGCCCATATGAAGCAATTATTATTTTCCGACGCGACGCGAGCGATCTAGAGGCACGGTTTGATTTAATTTTAATATCTAACAAAAGTTATATAAGGTAATACAATCTATCGATCCTTAGAATTTGAAACGCAATCAGAGGCTCGAGTGGATGAAACGATGCGATGCGATCAATTTGAATTGATAATTTATTTCATTTTAGTTAGACAAATAAGTGCCAGCGAATTGACACGCTAGGAATAGTTTTAGTTATTAAATAAACACAGATAACTCTCACAGGTATTATAATTCAGTTTATTTTAAGTCATCGATAATATTTAGTTGGACAAGTAAATAACAGCGAGTTGACGCGCTAGGAATAATTTCAGTTGTTACATAAACACAGATCGATGCAAACAATGTAAATATGTATAAAAGTTAAGTTTATCATTTTCATATGTATTATAATACTACAATTGAGTTTTCGCAATGACACGCGTGCATCGGCGGTGAATCCGATTGGCGCGCGGCTACTCACCACTGGACGGGCCGTGATTGGCCGACACCGAAGGAGAGGGGATGGCGCTGTACGCGAGGAGATAAAAGGACCGAACGAGGAGGACCAGAGGTCTTTCGCACGCTGTCTACCATCCGTGATACGTCGTCAGGACTTTGCGGAATCCAGAGACGCACGATCGATAGTACCCGCGTCAATCGGAATCGAATAACGATGCGCGTAATAAAACCGATGTTTGTAAAAATTGATTAATAAAATCAAAAGTTACGGTAGTGCACTGTTCGCGGATTCACTCGCGGGTGTAGACCGAAAACACGTCGCAAGCGACAACATTGTAGAAATCTTAATAAAGCAATCTGTGAGTTGGACCACAACTGATCAGTGTTTAATTACTTACGTGTGATTCCTTACCTGCGAGAAGCAAACTGGGAGGAAGACGTCAACGAAGTCCGACATCCTTGGGTGGAAAGCCGTCCGGGGATAAGCTGAAACAAGATAAATAAGAAAATACCTTGATATTTAATGGTAAAAATATCTGGCGACCGTCACAAGGGCGAAAGCGTCGAAGCCTGTGACTGGTAAGTACCGTATCTCCTAACCTGATATCGGCCCGGTTACAACCCAACCCATGTCCAAGGAATAAACCCACTAAACTATTTATAACAGTTATGTTACCTAAAAGTAACAAGTAATGTAATAGTTGTTATGTTAATAGTTTATATGGGAAACGCAATTTGTTACTTTCATGTAATATTACAATAGTTACAAGTAAAAGTATGTAACTGTAATATAACTTAGTTACTTCAGAGTAATATTACATAAATGTACTTTAATATAAATATGTTACAATGTTATTTTCTTGTAGCATTTTGTTTTGTTTTCCAAATATCCGAACGAAGCTTTATTGTAATAATTGCAGCAGGCTTCTGTGAGTCAACTTTTTAAGTTTATTCATAATTTATTTTATATTAAATAATAAAACATATCTTCAAAATATACTTGAAAAAATTGCGATACTTTAAATTTTTTATTTCGCTTTATAAATAATATTTTTATACAAAAAAATCTTTATTTAAATTTTTTTAAGAAAAATAAAATTAAATATAAGTAACAAAAAGTTCACTTATATAATATATTATTTTTTCTAAAATATTTCAATATTCCACGTTTCCTTGTACAATTACATTAAAGTAACAAAAAATGGTAAATTTTAAACACTATAACTGATTATCATTGCATCTCTCTCAGTTTTTTTATAGTGATAAAACCATATTCCCATTAAATTTTATTTTTCCTAAACGAAATAATAATAATCATTTTCGAACAACTTTCACAATTTATAGTGGAATACGGTGTGATTATTTGATTTGAATTTTCCCGCTTTTTTATCTTAACTCGTAACGAATGAGAAACATCAGAGTGATCTTTTCCGTTTCGACATTTGTACATTGTGCAAGTACGTAATAAAAGTTAATTAAAAATCATATATATTTAATCATAATCTTCAAATACTTTGTTATATTATTACGTGTTTGTCTTTTTGTATCAATTAGCATAATTATTTGTTAGTTACGATAAGTTCAGAATGTATTCTGAAATGTGTTGTTCTAACCTCAATTAGTAAAAAAACATTTAATTATTATTGATTAAGTAAAATTATTTTTTGTTTAAGATTTAAGTCCAATTGAAAGAATTTTTAATTCATTAATATTTAAACAGATTATTTGGAATTTTATTAAATTATATTAATGTATTACATCTAAAGAAACCTATATTTTAAGCGGCTATAGACATTTCAAACCAATAACATTTGACTGATTTCCTAATTGTAATATGATTCTATCTATCTGTTTCATCTATCTTTTTATTTATCTGCTGTTTTTTAGCTTTTAATAATAAAAATGTTTGCTGTTGTTACATTTGACGATGACAGTACATCAGAAATACCAACTAATTGGCTTATCGATTCGGAGGATGAACCAAGCTGTTGGTGGCCACCTTTCAATACTAAAAACTTATCAACTTTGATATCAAAACGCGTTGAACCGATTAAATCAACCTGGCAAAGGCTGAATGTAACCTTGGGAAGAACTTATAGTATGAAAATTCATAGACATATTCATTATGAGATTATTAACATAAGTCAATAAAAAAAATTAACCGCGGGCTTATTATTCATCATAGACACACTTAAGAGAGCTCGGAAAGTGGCAGAGGATTCTCAATATACAAGTGCAGATGAAACAGATTTAAGAAGAGGACGTCGTAAACGGTTTCCAAACAAATTATTAAGTTACAGTGACAGAGATTCTAGTCCAGAGACTTTTCAACAACGAAATAAAAAGAAATCAGGTAATTATCACATAATTACTAGTATCATATGTTAAAATTTGCATTTGAAATAATAAAATTAAAATATTTATTACAGAGAATAAATTGCCCAATTTTCCGGAAGATTCTCAATTGACAGATGAATCGAGCGACAGTGCCCTTTCAAATAATAATGTTTCAAAAATAAACAATTTAAAAGTAACTCGACAAAGTCATTTTTCAATATCAACAAATATTTCAGAAGATGACATGCAAATAATTATTAAAAATTTAGATTGTAAGTAAAATTGAACTAGTAAAAGCAAATCTATTTTTACATTGTGATATCAGTATATTTTTTTATTTTCAGACAAACTTGACAAGTTAATAAGAATAACTTCTAACACAAAACTCGACTTACATGATTTGAAACAGCGCGTAGATCGTATAACTCCTTTTACTAGAGTGTCTGGTCCAACAGAAAAAGCAAGAGATGTACTACCGCTAAAATCGATTGATGAAATAAAGGAGTTTAATGAAAATTTGTCGGAAGAAGAAATGCAATCTCAATTTGTAAGTAACGTTTAAAGTTATATGTTTCGAAAATTAAATTAAACAATGAACATAAATAAATCTTTCAATTGTTTCAAAAATTAAGGCATGAAATATTTTCTTAATTATACATTGTTTAATATATTATAATATATTGTTATAGAAAACTTTCGTCTCAAAAATCGGGGGACAAGGAGCTCGTGATAATATAAAACGAATATTGGAACGAATATTTACAAATGAAGTAGCAACAAAATGTTCATGGAAAGGGAAGAAAAATAATTTTCGTGTGGATAATTTAAACTTGATAACAATAATGAAAGGTAAAACTTAATGAAAAGAAGAATAAAAATATTATCCAACATGCATACACACACACACACACACACACACGTGTGTGTGTGTGTGTGTGTGTGTGTGTGTATATAAAATGATCGTAAAAAACTATATTTATAATACTCTGTTGCAGAAATAATTCTAGACACTCATCCAACTGTAAAAGAAGTAGAATTTGAAACTGAATGTGCCGATTGGTTGCATTTTGCCAAGCAACGATTCGATCGAGAGAATAAAAAAAAAGGATAAATTGAAAATTATTTTGAAGAGAGGGCTTCAATATCTACACGTAAATATATTAGAATTGGGATTGTGCTAATTTTCTTACTGTTAAGTATTCACATAAATTAATTTAATAGTTTAAGTTTTTATACTATATAAAACAATGCCAAAAAGTAAAAATATTCAGTATTTATCACAACGCAGAGAGCGACAATTAATTTCTTTACGTTCAAATCAAATAAGTAATGTGAGTAATGAATCTTTAATTGAAAGTCTGCCATTGTCATTGTCTTCAGTTGCAAAAGTAAACAGTGAGTCATGTAATCATGCAACTGAGCAGATAGCTTATGAACCGAATGTCATAACTATTAATAATAAAGAATTGACTAATCAAATAGCTCAGGAATTAACGTTTAACATTGAAGATGTTAAAACAAATAATACTTGTAATGACAATGTCGAACAATGGTATAATCAGAATGATTTTCTCGTAAAGGATGAAAAAAACAGTTTTTTGAATGGGTCCAGTGAAAATATTTCATCAAAATTAAATTCAAAAAATCTATTTAACGATTTACAATTATGGGCTTCAAATTTTCAAATATCTCAATCTGCTATTAATGCATTACTAACTATTTTACGTGAAAATAATCATTTTGATCTTCCTAAAGATGGTAGAACGTTGAGAAAAACGCCAAAAACTATTTGTAAACAAATTCATTTTGGAAATGGTGGTGCATATATGCATTTCGGATTACAAAATGGATTAAAACGTTCAATTATTAGATACTTTAAAATTTATCCCGACGTGATTTGTATTCAATTAAATTGCGATGGAGCTTCTATATCAACAAGTTCAACTAGTCAGTTTTGGCCGTTATTAGTTGCTATTGAAGCTGACTTTTATTCAGAACCATTTTTAGTAGGTATCTTTCATGGCTATTCAAAACCGAAAGATGTTAACACTTTTCTTCTTCCATTTGTTAATGACATGGAAAATATTGCTAAAAGTGGTATAAATGTAAATGGAAAAGTAATTACTGTTATTCTCAACGCAATAATCTGTGATGCCCCGGCAAAAGCTTACATAACTTGTACAAAACATCATACTGGATATTTTGGGTGCAGTAAATGTACTCAGGAAGGCGAATGGAATGGTACCGTGATATTTCTTGAAATTGATAGTCCTTTGAGAACAGATGAATCATTCATTACTATGGAACAAGAAGAGCATCACACTGGAGAGTCCATTTTAACACGGTTAAAAATTGGTATGATTTCTAATGTAGACTATATGCACTTGGTATGTCTAGGAGTAATGAAGCGTCTTCTTCACCTATGGACTAAAGATCCAAAGGATATTATTAGGCTACCAAAAAATTCACTTGATGTATTGAACACTAATCTGTTAGCTATCAAATATTTAGTTCCATCGGAATTTGCTAGACAACCAAGAGCTGTAGATATTGTAGACAAATGGAAAGCAACAGAATGCCGCCAATTTCTGTTATACACTGGACTAATTGTTCTAAAACCGATTTTATCACAATCTAAGTATAATCATTTTCTTGCATTATTTATAGTAATCAGAATATTATGTGACTCGAAATTTTGTTTCATTTGGAATGATTATGCGAACTCTTTATTGCGATGGTTTGTACTGGAATATAAAAAATTATACGGATGTCACTATATTACATATAATGTACATAATCTTATACACCTCAGCAATGAAGTGAAAAAGTTCGGTTGTTTAGACAAATTTAGTAGTTTCAAATTTGAAAGTTTTATAAAAAAAAATTAAAAATAGAATTAAATATTCACCGAAGCCATTAGAACAAGTTATTAATCGCACGTTGGAAATTGATTCCTTACCAATTTCAAAAGATTATGAGAAAAAATATCCGATAATTCATCAATCTCAAAGAACATTAGATATTTCTAAAGTAGAATATAATGGATTTATAATTTCTTAGAAAACTAATGATAATATTGTTGCCTTCTATCAAATTCAACAATATTAATTGTCAAAAAGTTTTTCATTAAAAATAAAGTTCTGTACATCCGTGGCAATAAAGCATTGAAATTCAAATCGTTCTTTACAACACCATGTGACTCAAAAAAGTTAGATATATTCATATTCGATAATTCTGTTGAATCTGTCACAGTTGAAGCTACAACTGTTAGTAGAAAATGTTTCTGCATGTCTTTGGATAAAAATTGTTCAGTAGCAATTCCTCTCTTACATACAGAGCAATAAAAAAACTTAATGCAATATGGAACATATCACTGTAATAAATTCTGTGTTTATATTGACACTTATTACAATTTCTTAAAAAGATTCATTACTCACATTCTATTTAAGTATTATAATATTATTAATAGTATTAATTTATATATTTCAAAATAATCCAAAGCATTTTATTGTGTGTACGTTAGTTTTGAAGACTATGTAAAAGGCAAAATGCAATTATTTATGTTCTTTCGTTAAAGTTTATATGTATTTTTAAATAGTTCCGCTATTAATAGTATTAATTTATATATTTGAAATAATCCAAAGCATTTTATTGTGTTAGTTTTGAAGACTGTAAAGTAAAAGGCAAAATGTAATTATTTATGTTTTTTCGTTTAAGTTTATATGTATTTTTAAATGCTTGCGTTTTTAACTAAGATATAGGATATAAAAAAGAGTAATATTACTCTTTATACTCTTTATACTGAGTAATATTACTCTTTATACTCTTTATAAAAAAGAGTAATGTTACTCTTTATACTGTGGATTACTGCACAATGTTATCATTTAATTGTAATGGAAAACAATTTAACTATTACCAGAAATAATTTGTTTGGTTTACAATAAACAAAATTTTAATAAATTATATATTATGTATATTTATTATAAACCTTTAGTATTGATGTAACTACAATGTAACCAAATGATTATTACAGCTTTATCACATTACTGTTACATTAATGTTATTGTAATATTAGAGTTTTGATAAATTTACAAAATTGTGTAACATAACTATTACATAACATGTTATATTATATTGTTATGTTGTTGAGGCGGAAATTGTAACTTGCATTTAAGTTTCTTGTAACATCCATGTAACATTACTTGATACATTGAATTCTGTAATAATAATGTAACAATGACATAACTGTGTTTAGTGGGAATCTTTATTTTAAGCAATAATTTACCCTTCGGCATATGTAAAAGTAGCTCCACCCCTCCCATTATTTCTCAAAATAATTTTTCGACGTATATGCACGATATATTTTCTTAAATATTAAGTGGTAAAATTCTTGAAAAACTATTTACTTTGAATAATGCTTCACCTCTAGGAAATGGGTTGGGTTAGGTTAATTTTTCGGTGCAGGGGGAGGGGCTCCGCCTCTTCCCCACCCTCGCATTTGATTTACTACACATAAATAAATGAATCTGCTAAAAATACATTTTATACAACGTACATGGTGTCTGAAAATTACATATATATTTCGTGGAAATTCTTTTGTAAATAATTTTTTAATAAACAACGAACGACGCTTAAAATTTTTTGGAGGATAGCAATCTTGACAACATATTTCAAGGTCAAGATTATTGGATGGGTTTCCCCTAAACAGGAGTTTTATCTTTGATTTTTTACCTGAATGTCACAAAAATGTCTTTCTCGTTTAGTCTATTGCCGAATTCCACGAATGCCCTGGGAAATGTTGGCTCGCTTGGAATGTTTTCTGCAGATGGTATGGTGCCTTTCTAGAGTGCTTTCAAAATCATACATATTTATGTCCAAGGGGATCGAGTATATGTACAAATATAAGTAAATTTTTCCAAAATTACAAAATTGTATATATTGACATATTTAATTATATATAAGAATTCTGATTTCAGTAATTGAGAATAGATAAAATGGGACACATTTTTGAATTGTTGATAACAAAAATAGTATGTAATAAATAAGTTCAAATGACAGATATTTCTAAATAAAAAAAGAAATAAAACAGATAAAATACAATATATAAAAAAGGAAAAAACGGCGTGAGGAGCCACGCGCGGTAATTAGGGCGCAGAAATTATTTTTTAATTGAAAGTATACTACACTTAGATCTTTGTGGAAATAATTTATTGATCGAAATTGCAATATAATAGCGTACGTTTCGACCCTTTCTTTGAGTCACTTAGCGCAAATTAACAATAATATATACTTAAATACATTAAACGACGGTCGGAAAGAGTATGTCACGCAAACAAAGTATATAGCGACGATAACGTGAAGATCCCACGCTTGGTTATTGAAAAAAATTTTTATTTAAAATTCTCCTTTTTCCTTATATCGCGCTATTATTCTCCAATCAACAATTCAATTATTACTCATAAGAAATAATATTTCATATACCGAACCAGCGAATTTTTTAATTGTAAATATTTTTGCGAATTTTTTAATTATAAGTATTATTTTAAGAAACACACACACACATACAGAGAGCATGTATAACAAACACACATTATTAAAAAAAAAGAGTTATTAATATTAAAAATAATATTTTATTCAAAACTCCTCTATCTCCTTCGCCTCTAATTGCTCCCTCCCTCTCTCTCTCTCTCTCCCCCTTCCCTTCCTCCCTCCCTTTCCCTCCCTCTCCCTCCCTCCCTCTCTCCCTCCCTCTCTCTCCCTCCCTCCCTCTCTCTCTCCCCCTCTCTCTTTCCCTCCCTCTCTCTTTCCCTCCCTCTCTCTTTCCCTCCCTCTCTCTCTCCTTCCCTCCCCCCTCCCCCTTCCTCTCCCACCCTCTCCCTCTCCTTCTCTCTCTCCCTCTCCCCCCTCTTTTTTCTCTCCCTCCCTCTCTCCCTCTCTCTCACCATCTATCTCCCTCTCTCCCCCTCTCCCCCTCTCTTCATCTTACCCCCTCTCTACACCCTTTCTCCTCTCCCTCCCTCCACCACCCCCTCCCCCTCTCCCCACACCTTTCTCCTTTCCCCCTCTCATTAACCCTACCCCCCCTCTCTCTTTCTCCAGTAAAAGTCTCTTAAATTTTATTTAAATATATGTATATGTAGCATATCATGATATATATCAATTTTCGAATTTTTTTAGCAGAGGTTATTATAGAACTTACATTCATTAAATGCACAATATTTAAAATACCAAAAAAGATAAAAAAAAATATAATAAAAATTTTACGTTTAATATAATATATTCATTGATTAAACATTAATATACATTAATATTTGCAGTTTATAATTTTAGTATTTATAATGTTCTTAGCTACTAAATTTTTCTACAATAGCAAGAGTTTATATAATATGTTTATTTAAATGTTATACAATATGCATATATATATATATATATATATATATATATACCTTTTTCTCTCGCAGTTCTACAGGGTGTTCCCGGGTTAAATGGCCAAACTTAAAATATGAATTTGGGACCTCAAAACGAACAAAAATTTCCGCTGAAAGTTTGCTCGCAAAAGCTTCGTTCAAGAGATATCGACTTGTTAAGTTACAGAACCATAGGAATGAATAATGTCAAAATATTTCTGTTTTTTCTTTGTTTTGAAGATTGAAGGTCATTCATAGGCTTCTGTTTTTTACAAACGATTTCGCGCAGTGTACCAAATAATTGTTAGTTCATTGAATACTTTCGTGGAGTAAAGTAGTACAATATGCCTCGTACATATTCTAATAGTGAATATGCTGATATGGTATATTTATATGGGTTTTGTGATGGAAATACTAGCGCTGCTCGCCGTGAATACGCCGCGGGATTTCCGAACAGAAGATTGCCAAGTAAGCATGTATTCTCTTTAACATTTCAACGACTGAAGGAAACTGGATCATTTACAATGGTGCCCAGAGGTCATGGAGTTTTTGCACCGCTGCAGAATGAAAGAAGAACAGCCATCATATTGCAGCATTTCGACCAAAATCCATCAACAAGTGTCCGAAGATCTGGTTTAGGATCTGAATTAGGAATTTCACCTACAGTTATATGGAAGACAGCTAATGGACGTCATCCATTCCATATTCAACGTGTCAGACATTTATTACCGGCTGATATACCACGCAGGAGAGCATTTTGCGATTGCTTTTTAAACCAAACAAATAATGATCCACAATTTTGGCAAACGATTTTGTGGACAGATGAGGCTACATTTACCAGACAAGGTAATCCCAATCAAAGAAATAGTCATATTTGGTCACATGAAAATCCTCGAGCAATCCGTGAACAACATTTCCAACACAATTTTCAGTGTAATGTGTGGTTAAGAATAATTTTTTTTTTTTTTTTAATATAATTGATAAAGCAATCTGTCTAGGATAGACATTAAGCGATAGTTATAATGAGAATTTAAGATAGGCGTGCATGGTCTAAGCCCAGTGGCTCATCCATTTCATTTTAAGCACTTTTAGACAGTGATTAGGTCTTGCAGTATTCTTCTCTTTAGCCTATAGAAGATTTTCTTGCGGTTCATTAGATGTGATGCCAATTTATTAGGGTGATTTTGTAGGCGGGTTTTATACGCTTTAACTCTGGTTTTGATTTCTTCCTTAACAGTGGGAATGTCGAGATCATGATGAAGCCTGTTATTGGTAATGTACCAAGGTGAGTTGGTGATCATACGAAGAATTTTGGATTGAAATCGTTGTAGAATTTCAATGTTTGAGTTAGCTGTTGTGCCCCATAGTTGTACACCGTACGTCCAGATTGGTTTGAGAATGCACTTGTATAATAATAATTTATTCTCAAGAGAAAGTTGCGATTTTTGGCACATTAGCCAATAAAGTTTTCTTAGCTGGATACCCATTGCCTTTCGCTTAGTGAATATGTGTTTTCTCCATGTAAGTCTTCTGTCCAAATATAGTTTCAGGTATTTGGCCTCATTAGCTTGGGGAATTTGAACTCCATTAAGATGAACAGGTGGGCATGTTTCTCGTCTAATGGTGAAGGTTACGTGTATAGATTTATTTTCGTTTGGTTGTATTCGCCAGTTTTTAAGCCATTGTGATATGTTTTTAAGGCATCTCTGTAGTTTAGTAGATGCCGCAGCTGGGTTATCATCGATGGCTAAGGCCGCTGTATCATCTGCAAAGGTTCCTATTACCACACCTTCGGTGGTAGGGAGATCAGATGTGTACATGAGGTACAGGATTGGACCCAAGACACTACCTTGTGGAACTCCTGCTTGTATTGTATAAAGTTTAGAAGCTTTATCATTTTGTTTAACAAAGAAATGTCGATTGTTTAGATACGATCTAATAAAAACATAATAGTTTATTGGGAGTGTTTTTTTTATTTTATATAAGAGTCCTTCGTGCCAGACACGGTCAAAAGCTTGCGATATGTCGAGGAATATTGCAGAGCAGTATTTTTTTTGTTCAAAAGTAGTGTTAATTTTTTCTACTAGCCTATGTATTTGTTCTATTGTGCTATGTTTTGTCTAAAGCCGAATTGATAGTTCGGTATTATTTGGTTTTTCTCTATTATCGGCATTAATCTCTTCAGAAAGAGAATTTCCAATACTTTGGAAGGGATTGGGAGAAGGCTAATCGGGCGATAAGATTTAACATCCTCAGCTCTTTTACCAGGTTTAAGTATCATAATTACTTGAGCCACTTTCCATTGCTGCGGTACAAATCCTCTCTTTATGATTGCATTATAGAGTTGAGTGAGGTAAATAATTGCTTCTTCTGGAAGTTCCCTTAGTATTTTGGCAGTAATTAGGTCATATCCTGGAGCTTTATGTTGGTTTAATTTCCTTATCGCTTGTGTGACTTCACTTTTTGTGAATTTGCTGATGGGCAGATCTAGCTGGTGAGTCCGATTTAAGAGGTGGAGCACTTCATCCATTTTTTTTGAGTCTCCTTGGAAGGAATTAGGTACAAAAACTTCATGCAGGTGTTCTGCAAATGTTTCAACTCTTTCGCTATCATTTTTGGCCCATGTATTATCTTTTTTGCGTATAGGTGATTGAATAAGTATAGGTCGTTTAAGTTTTTTTGTTGCTTTCCAAAGGGAGTAGTCAGTTGCTGCTGTTGCGTTTAGATTCTTGAGGTAAGTTTGTATTCCCTGATTTTTATTACTGTTTAGTAGTTGTTTAAGTTTTGCAGTAATTGAGTTTAGCTGTGTCTTATCATAAGGAAATCTAGTTTCTTGCCAGCGCTTCCTTGCCTTCCGCTTTTCAGATATCATTTCTCTTATAGACATTGAATATTGGGGTATCTTGTCATTGTGATTTAGATTAACCGGTGTGGAGTTCCATGCGGATTGTTGTATACAATTATTAAAATGTTCAACAGCTTCTATGATGTCATCATCGGTTTGTAAGGCTAATTTATTATTAAGAAAAGAGGTCACTAGCTGCCGAAAACAGGGCCAGTCTGTTTTGTTATTATGAAGTTTGCATGGTTTACAATTGGTGGCAATTTTCCTGTTCAGTGTGATTATAACTGGCGAGTAATCTGATGAGAGGTCAAGACTAGATTGGCAGTTTATGTGGGCATTAGCAATTCCTTTTGATAAACAAAAGTCTATTAGGTCGGGAATTTTATTGCTATCCGTGGGCCAATAGGTCGGTTCTCCAGTTGATATGATGATTAGTTTCATAGCTTGGATAGCAGATATTAACTGACGTCCCTTAGGGTTAACTAATCGTGATCCCCAATGCTTATGTTTGGCGTTATAATCACCTCCAGCTAGGAATCTTGAACCCAGTGATTTAAAAAAAGTTTCATAATACTCTCTTTTGATATTATATCTTGGTGGACTATATATAGCTGATATTAGAATTGGTTCTTTCCAGTCTTCAACTATTATGTTAGTAGCTTGTATCTCGTTAGTACGATAGTGTTTTTCCTCATGATATTTAATGTTGTTTTTTATTAGAATGGCAGAGCCACCATGTGCTGTCTTGTCCGGGTGTGTTGTATGATAAAACCTATATTTTGGTATATTGAAATAGCTTTTATTTGTGAAATGTGTTTCGGAAATTAGCAGGATATCAATTTGTTGTGTTTCTAAAAAGAGTTTTACTTCAAGAGTATGTTGTGAGAGCCCGTTAGCGTTCCAAAGTACTATTTTCACGGCATCGAATTTTACGATATTTTTGCCGTGAGTGTAGTGATTAGATTTGTTAATGTCATCATCTGTTGCATTATTTGCTTGAACATATCCATCAATTCTTTCATTTCGTTTGGACCATTATCTGGTTGTGATACTATATCTTGGGGAGGTTTGTCTCTGTTTGTCTGTCTGTCCTTAACTGATTGCGCATAAGTAGTTCCGGAGGAAATAGACTGTGAAGGGATTAATTTATTAATTCTAGTATTAGTATCTGTATTAGGATTTTTCGTTTGATTTGCCATGTGATGTTTTCTCCTCAGCTGAGGGTACCTTGATTTTTGTAGATTTTGATAAACTATGCATCCTTTATAGTTGGCTGGATGATTTCCCTCACAGAGTACGCATTTAACATTGTCAGATCTACCTTTTCTTGCACATTTATCTGAGGAGTGGTCTCCGGTGCATTTAATGCATTTTGGTTTACGCCAGCAGTACGCTTTTGTATGCCCATATTGTTGGCAATTAGCACATTGCGGTATATCTCGTCTAGGTCGTGGTGGTTCAAATGTAACTCGGCAGTGGACTAGACTTCTTACTTCATAAATTTGTTTATTGTTGTCTTTAGGTAGTAATTCAACTACAAACATAGGCAAAGATTTTTTTGTTCTTGTTGATTTAATATTCCATATATTAGTGACTGTGTGATCTAGTTCATCTAGGGCTTTTATAATTTCGCTAGTATCCATGGATGAGTGTAAATTTTTAAGAATAACCTTGAAGTCCCTTTCTTGTTTAGGTTTATATGTGTAGAATTCAGTTTCCTTAAGTTCTAGCTGCTTGACAATGGTTGTATAGGCTTCAGATGTCCTAGGTAAGATTTTGACTTGGTCATTCCTGAGTACTTTAATCTCGTAGTTATTGTTGACATGATCGTTTAACAACTTGATTAGGGGTTGTACATTGTTGACTTTGTCCACAAAGATAGGTGGTGGTTTGGTCAGTTTTTCGTTAGTGCTTGGATCAGTTTCAGGATGATCTTCAGTCTCAAGATTTTCGAATCTATTAGATATGGGCACCGGTGTGCTTAGCCAGTAGTTGTTAAGTTTTGTTTGTTTCAGATTTCTTGATAGATTTTCGGGGCTATTCCGCTGTCTTTTCCTTCTAATTTCAGTCCAGTTATTATCAGCAGTGATTTGATAGTCCATGCCTTCTTTCACATTAACATCCGCAATACTTGGTGTTTTTTTTATTTTCATCTCTAAGCAAATTAGCAGGTATAGAGTCACTAAGGGAGGAAGACCGTTGTCTGTTAATCAGGGTGTTTTTCAGTAACACTTGTGAATTTATCGACTTATGGTTGGATAAAGTTGTATCTTGTTGGATATTGTTATTATTGTTGTTGTTTGAGTCAGAGCTCGTTTTATAAGGTGTATTTTTTTAAGCAATGATTGCCCCCCCCCCAGAATCCTTGAGGCCAGCCTCCAGAGAGGATGGATTGCCCGAGTTTTTACCCGGAATACCACCTGGGGTAGTTTCAACTGAATATGTTTTCTCCATTGCTAGTTTTGTTAGTTTTGGTTCGCCCCGAGTATTTTATTTCCCCGGTACCCTACGGCAAGCCGTCGAGTGTTTCCCGATCCACCGCCTGGGGAGGCGCCCGATGGGGGACTAACAACCCCACACGGGAAGAATAATTAATAATACTTTAATTGGACCCCATTTTCTACCAGTTCGTTTGAATGCAAACAATTTTCTCGAATTTTTGAATACTCAAATGGATGACCTTTTGAAAAATATTCCTTTGAATTTGAGAAGAAACTTCTGGTTTCAATTGGATGGATGTCCTGCTCATTATGGTAGAGGTCCTCGACAATGGCTTAATGTTCATTTTCCTGGAAAATGGATCGGTCGTGCTGGACCTGTAGCTTGGCCTCCACGTTCACCGGATTTAACACCTTTAGATTTTTTTTGTATGGGGTACTCTCCAGCAAAAAGTATATGAAGTGCCTATTAATGACCTTCAATCATTACAACGGAGGATAGTACAAGCGTGCGACGAAATTACAGATGTACAATGTCAGTCATCCAGTCGTTCTGTGATCGATAGGTGCAATGCTTGTCTCCGAGCTGGAGGCTATCATTTTGAACAAAATATTTAATAATTATAAATTTTGGTTACTGTAAAGCAATAAAAAAAGCAATAAAAGAGATAAACCTAGATTATTTAGGTATTATTCATTCCTATGGTTCTGTAACTTAACAAGTCGATATCTCTTGAACGAAGCTTTTGCGAGCAAACTTCCAGAGGAAATTTTTGTTTGTTTTGAGGTCCCAAATTCATATTTTAAGTTTGGCCATTTTATCCGGGAACACCTTGTATAAAACAAAAAACAAATTAAAAATTTATACAAAAATTGAAAATTTTTACAAATTAAAAATTAAAAACTGATGCGAAAATTAAAAATTTACACAAAATCAAAAAATAAAAAAAGTTTAGTAAAAAAACTTGGCGCTGCTTTTTTCAAGATTAATAACTGCAATGTATCTTAAAGTAACAAATAATTAATTTAATTTAATTACATCAATAATTGCATTAACTCAACGTATATATGTGTGTGTACGAAGTACTTTAATATTATTAGTATATTGGTCAGTTTAGCAGCGCCAAGTTTTTTTAATTAAATTTTTATTTATTTTTGATTTTATGTAAATTTTTAATTTTCGCATAAGTTTTTAATTCTTAATTTGTAAAATATACTATACGCATTACTTTGTAAAATATACATTACGCATTAATTTGTAAAATATACTATACGCATTACTTTGCATTGGTTTAATCGAGAAAAATACACTAATCACTGATTTATCAGCATTTTATAATTTGATCATAAAACTCATTATAATCGATCATGAGAAAGAATCTTAAAAAGTAACATTCAAAGATCAAAACTCGTAATTTATACACACACGCACGCACACGAACTCGACTATTACAAAGAATTTATCGAGAGTTATGAAGAAACATCGCAATGATTAATATGTATCTGAATCATCAATTTGCTCAAATCTTCTCAATATAAGAAGATTGTATAAAAGCATTGATAGCTGTTAGTCGCTAGTCCAGAATCATAAAAGTCGATCGAGTGCAAACATCTACAAGGAGAACATTATTATGCTAAGAACGTTAAAAATATTATGTATTTTACAAGTGTTAATGTTAACCAAAACCGCCGTCGCGTTCTCGGAGGATCCTGAAGCTTCGGTGAGTCTCCAGAAATAGTATTTTCATGGCTTTGATCTAAACTTCATGCAGATAAGAGATTTTTTTCATAAAAAAATGGAATGTTATGTATTGCAGATAATAGATTACTTGTGTAATGTAACTGTACAATATACGTAACTAAAGAATTTTGATGCTATAGAAAAATATACATAAATTTTGTTAATTTTGCGTCACACATTTAAAAATAGATATCATATAGTACACAATTAAAGTTAATTAAGACGGTATATATAAAAATTTAAACGTAATATGCGTTGTTGTAATTGTTATATTTAAGAATAAGAACTTTTAGCATAAATTATTACTAATGATTACGTTGATTATTTTCTGCTATACTCATATACACATATGTGACATTTTTGCTTATTTAAATGATTTTTCTGTAATTTCTAAAACATCTTTTGTTCTCTAATTATTTATATTTATTAATTTATAAAATTAATGTATAAAACTTATGGTGAATTATTTTTTATTTAAAAAAATTATTTATTTACAAAATCAATATAAAAAATTAGCAATTTTGAGTTAAAATAAGTTGTATGCGTAACAAAACAGCGACTAAATATTGATATAAGAGATTGATACAGTGAAACTTCGAATTGCCCTCAATGAATTCATCTTAATAGTTAAATCAACAATATGCACAATAGCTGTTACTTGCTATATGTGCGAATTGATACGCTATTTATCACTCAATGTATATGCATACGTTAATATATCGCTACCATAACGGCAGAAGGTCGTATGTAACATTTTTCTCATTTTAGATATTAATGCTGTTTTGTCATGTTCAAAATTTGGAAGATGTGCACATATTTATAAAAATATTCGGTTATACTCATCTTACTTCTGAAATAACACATATGACGTTCTATCATATTATAGAACGAAATTATACGAATATATTGGTGTATATATCTAAAATGCAAAAAATTTTACATACGACCTTCTGCCATTATGGTAGCGATATGTACATATTTTCATCGGGATACAAGTCGAAAGTTTATGCCATCGTGCACTCCAAAATTTATTTTCGTTCAAAAATATAACAATACAAAAAGAAATTTAACAATATTTTTTAGTATAGCAATTCATAAATTTCCAAGACTACGAAGAAAATGATAATAATAATATATTTATTATCGAAATATAAACATTGTTTCAACTAACAACTAAGATTTTAAACTTTCAATGTAAGATACATATTTAAATTTCAACAAGTTAAAAAGAGTCAGACGCGGATGTTAGAAAATTGTTAAAACTATCAGTGATAACAAACGCACTCGTAAAAAAGGAAATCCAGTTAAAATAGAGACCCTTACTTGATGAAATTAACTAATTAATCTAAAAATATACTAATTAATATAAAAACCGAATTACCAGACAAAATTGTTTCAACAATCGAAAAGATCCAGATTTTCCATGACTTATTTGTTAAAAGAGACTGTATAAATTCTTATTAGCTTTTATTAATCGATTCTTGCATTTATTCTGCAACTCTTTTTTTGACACAAGAAAAATATTTAATATGCAGGAAAATATTTTGATCAGAAACACAATAAGAAAAGATTTTTAGAAGAAATGGTGTTTGCACAGTATTTAATACATTACACAGTCATGCATCTACATGTTCCTAGTTACGAATTATAAGTGTAGAATATAAATTAGAATATCGAGTAGATATTAAAGAAACAAGAAATTTTATAATAATTTTACTTATTTCTATACATGTCATTTATATAACTAAAAATAACGAAAACAGCTACCTATTTGAACAACTGGTAATTACTTAGTCCGATAATGTCAAATATTACATATAATATTTTTTTTAAAACATTTTGAAAAAACTTTTTAAATACATAATATGTTGAATATACAGTAACGCGAATGTGAGTAGTAGACGGATCGATGTAAGTGTAGCAAAACAATCCACGATTTTAGCTGATTTGTTTACAAGCTTAACGCGATCCATTTCTAAGAAAGCTTCAAGTTGCTTTAAAACGTTAAGAATAGGCATTTATCGCATATTTATTAATATCGCTATTTGCAAATCTGCTTTTATTACTTCAACGATTTATATTCACCATATCATCTATGAAATAAATTTTTATCTAATCGCACATGTATTTTACATCAGGCGATTCGATGGGATAGTACACTTACAAGTTATACAATGTATATTTATCAATAGGTTATCCCATTCTTCAGGATCCTCAATGTTCATAACTACATATCATCAAGCATCGGATATGTCCAGAATTATTATGACATCGTGACTGTGAAAAATGAAGTCTCGGTAAGAGTTTATTTGCAGACATGTCTAATTCTAGAATTTATTAATAAATTGCAGGAAAATGTATATATAAAACTTTATCAGAAAAAAATCGAATCACAAAAAATTATGAAAATAATGTAGCTTTACAAATTTAAGAAAATGAAAATAAGATCTAAAGAAATATCTCTCAACAAGAAGAAGAATATAAATATTATATTCGAGAAAAGAGAGAAAAAGAGTAAGGAATGCAGACACTGTACACGAAACAGAGTAAGATAAAATCAATCTCATTTTTTGCTTAGCTACATCGTTTCTAAGCAGTCGCAATATTTATATATGTTTATATTTCCAAATTCTTAATCAATAATAGAAAATTTTGAGAAGTAGTAAACGCTCTGTAACCTTTCAAAGATTTCTATTCATTATAAGATATTTGTTTTTGTTCAAAATCGCTAAAAGATTTTCATTTTATTATAAAATATTCGTTTTAAAAATTAATACTCGCTATGTTAAGTTGTAATTAATGTATATTTGTTTATTTCTTTTTTTATCTATAAATATCTGTCATCTAAACTTATTTATCATATACTATTTGTTATCAATAACTCAAAAACTTGTCTTATTTTATATTTTCTCAATTACTGAAATCGAAATTCTTATATATAATTATATATATTAATATATATGATATTTTGAAATTTCTAGAAAAATTGACTTATATATACTCGATCTTTGTATATAATTACAAGGTCTGTAAATTTTTTTTTATTATAGCATCCTAGACAACTTTACAATCTGTCCGTTGGACATGCAGTAAATTTTACATGACTTAGTAATAACATGTAAGATTTGTATCCAGTGATACAATCTTGTTAATAGTAATTTTGCATGCGTTTATTACATGCATTAATTTTTATGTCAGCTAGGTACTTGTTATTAGCTAGAATGCTGCCAAGTCGCTTGGAAGTATTCGTTTGAGTCTTCGGGTTCTTCCAGTCCTTTTCATTAGATAAATCGCAAGGGCATTTGGGTGATCCGTCAATCGATCGTGATAATTAGTACTATATTTCAAAACTTCATCCTTAACACTTAATACTTGTAGCTCCTTATGTATGGCCTCGTTCGTCACGAACCAGGGGACATTTATAATTAATCGTAACACTTTAGATTGAAAGCGCTGGAGTATTTCGATATTGGACTTCGTAGCCGATCCCAAGAGTTGAATGCCGTAGGTCCAAATTGGTTTAAGTATTGCCTTGTATAGCAACAGTTTATTCTCAACTGATAGTTTTGACCTGTGTCTTACTAGCCAGTACATTTTACTAATTGTAAGCTTGAGTCCAAGCTGTTTGCGTTTGGTGAAGATATGCTTTTGCCAGGTCAGCTTTCGATCAAGGTGGATTCCCAGATATTTGACTACATCCGATTGCGGTATCAGTTGATTGTTTAAGGTAACAGGTGGACATGTCTCTCTCCTCGTTGTAAACGTGATATGTACGCATTTCGATTCGTTGACTCTGATACGCCACTTCCTCAACCAGCTTTGTATTTCGTTTAGATTTAGTTGTAAATGCTGAGAGGCAATTGCGGGATCAGATGCCGCTTAATTTTGTAGAGAAGGCCAGTGTGCCAGACCTTGTCAAACGCTTGCGTTATATCGAGAAAGGCTGCCGAACAGAACCTTTTACCTTCGAGGCTATGATTTTGTTAACAATTTTGTGGACTTGCTCGATTGTTGTATGTTGCCGTCGGAAACCAAACTGGTGGTTCGGTATTAGATTTTCTTCCTCAATAATTGGCAACAGTCTTTTGAGAAGTAACTTCTCAAAGACTTTGGATGCAATTGGCAATAGACTGATGTGGCGATACGACGTAACCTCTTCCATAGTTTTCCCTGGTTTGGGAATCATTATAATTTGCGCCACTTTCCATTGTGATGAGAAGAAGCTGGCTCGTAGAATTGCATTATACAAATGGGTTAAGTATCTATATCCTATGCTAGGTAATTCCTTCAGAATTTTGGCAGTTATTAGGTCGTAATCTGGACTCTTCCTTATGTTTAAGTCAGTCTAGATGATTTCCTTTACTTCTTTTATGTTAAATTTCTTTATTGGTTGGCCAGGTTGGTAATCCGATTTTAAAGACTGATGAATCTCCTCCTCCTCTTCAGGAGGTATTTCCCTGGGGTTTGGAGCAAACACTTTATTGAGATGATTAGCAAAAAGTTCAGCTTTTTCTTTGTTACTTTTCGCCCATTTCCCTGATTCCGTACGTATTGGTGGGATCGAGATCTGTGGTTGTTTTAGCTTTTTGGTCGCTTTCCAGAGCGAATAATTCGTGGCCTCTGTTGCGCCCAAATTAATGAGATAATTCTCTATGGCTTGTTCTTTTTTATTTATTAGCATAGCTCGTATTTCTTTCACTGCTTTATTTAACTTAGCTTTGAATTCGGGAGATCTTGTTTTTTGCCACTGTTTTCTAAGTTTGCGTTTACTTGCAATCTTGTCTCTTACTGCCATGGAGCAGGAGTCCTCTTTGTCATTAGTCAAGCTCGTTGGGGTTGAGTTCCAGGCTGCTTGCTGTATGCATTGGTTGAAATGCTCTGCTGCTTCAATAATATCTTCTTCTGTTTTTAGGGGTATTTTGGTGACTAGCGATTCTTCTAAGAGTTTCTTAAATTTTGTCCAGTCTGTATTTTTATTACATAGCATTGGAGGTTTTTCTTTTTTGAGGATTTGACTGTTTATAGTTATAATGATCGGAGAATGGTCTGATGATAGATCCAGACAGGATTCAGCATCTAAGTATTTTCTTGATATACCTCTAGTGACACATATGTCGATAATATCCGGGATCTTTTTCTTGTCGGTTGGCCAGTAAGTGGGTTCGCCTGTTGAGACAACCTCCAGATTTATGGACATCGTGGATTTATATAATTCTCGACCTCTGGGTGTTGTAAGTCTAGACCCCCAGTTTGGGTGTTTAGCATTGAAATCTCCGCCCGCAATGAATCGGTGTCTTAGGGATTGAAATAGCTGTGAAAATTGATTTTCTTTTATTACATGCTTCGGTGGAGAGTATATGGCTGTGATGGTAAGCGGTCCATGCCTGTCCTGTATCACTAGGCTTGTGGCTTGGATATGTTCTTGCTGGAACTTGTCTACTTTATGGTGCTTAATGCTGTTTCTTATTATGACAGCTGTACCTCTATGAGCAGTACCATCCGGATGCATAGTGTGGTATATTGAGTAGTTGTGAATTTTCATAAAACTTTTTTTTGTGAAGTGGGTTTCAGAGATCATCATAATGTCAATTTTATGTTTTATGATAAATATTTGAATTTCTTGTCTATGCTGAGACAAGCCGTTGGCGTTCCAGATTGCAATTTTATACCGCTTAAATGTTATGTCATTTTAGCAATGAGAGTTGTTAGTAGATTGACCATGATACTCATTTGTTCCATGAGTCCTTTCATTATGCTTTTTAGTTCAGCAATGTCATTAGTCTGTTGAAGATTATGTACACTGCTGCTTTGCGGTAGTTTGTAGGCAGGTTGTGATGGTTTCACTTCATTGGCTAGCGCTTCGGCATATGTAATTCCAGTTCTGGTGGTTTTATCTGGATATGGCAGCGTAGCTTGAGTCAGTAGGTGACCTTTAGAGATTTCTTTTTTGCGTAGTGTAGGATACTTTGACTTTTGCAACTCTTTGCACACTTGACAACCTTTATAATTGGCAGGATGGTTTCCTTCACATAGGACACATTTGACGTTTTGCGACTTTACTTTCCTTGTGCATTCAGTTGTTGCCTGCACATTTTACACATCTTGGTTGTCTCTCGCAAAAATTTTTGGTGTGCCCGTATCGTTGACATCTCGAGCATTGAGGAATCTCTCTTTTCTTGTTGGGAGGTTCGAAGCAGATCTTTGTATTTAGTAAGAACTCAATTTTATAGATATCTTTGTTATTTTGATCACTTCTAAGATCAATGAAAAACATTGGTAGAGGTGCTTTAGTTACTCTGTGCCGTATATTTGATATATTTGTGACTTTATGCCCATAATCTTCTATCTGCGCTTTCAGTAAATCCAGATCGGTTGAGCTGTTTATATTCCTTAGTACTATTCTATACTACTTTAAATGGTCAATCTCTCTTTTTTTGGTATGAGTGGAATTCCGTGTTTCTTCTTTTTAACGCCTCTACTATTAAGTCATATACTTCTATAGATTTGGCTTGGATTTTAACTTCCTCATTGCTTATTATTCTTAAGATATAACTTTCTTTTGCAATTTCTTTAAGTAGTCGAGCCAGTGGGTTAATGTCACCAACTCTTGCGACGAATATCGGTGGTGGCTTTAATTGATTATCGTTTTCTTTTTCCCCTTCTACAGATAATTCTGATGTTACAGATGAATTATCTTGGTCGCAGCCTTCTTTATTTAATTAATTAAATCTGTTCGTTGTTGTAACAGGATGATTGAGCCAGTAATCCATTTTTACTTGTTTAGTTCTGTGTAGCTGCTTATTCATATTTTCCTCTGGACTGTTTCGTTGCCTTTTTTATTTTTAGGTGTCTTCACTTTATTCCATGCTGGTCCTTCATGGATTTTTCTGAGGTTCTGTTGTTTGTCCCTCGTATCTTCGGCAGTTGTAGTGAGCTTTATCTTTGAGTCCTGCCCGGACATCTCCGCACTTATCGCTTGCAATGATTGCCCCCCCCCCCAGAATCCGTGGGGCCTGCCTCCAGAGAGGGTGGATTTGCCGGGACATTGCCCGGTGTACCACCTGGGGTAGTATTTCCATTTGCGTTTTGTTCCATTGCTCGCTGTGGTCTGTTGGTCCACGGGAAGTATTTTATTTCCTTCCTACCCTACACCATCCTAAAAAGGTGTCGAGTATTCCCCGATCTGCCACCTGGGGACGCGCTCTCTAGCGGTTACAGCCTCCGCCGAGAGAGGTCTGTAAATAAAGTAATGAGACTGGTACCAGACCGCACGAATTGGTAACACTGCGCGTCTCCGCGCCACAGTGGGCGCACTTCAACATCTTATGTAGCTTCAGCGTGAGTGGCGAGTCGCTCGTGTCAACAGGTAAATTGTGAGAGCTTTTTTTGCAAAGTGATTTTTTTTGCTGCGTCACTATAATGAGCGAGCGGAATTACGAACAACGGTGTGCGATGAAGTTCTGTTTGAAACTTGGCTACAACGCGACTAAGACTCTGAAAAAAAAACAACAAAGACACCTGGATGCTGCATCACGACAATGCGCCGTGTCACACAGCGCTTTCGATTACAAAGTTTTTGGCACGGAAAAACATTTCTGTCGTCCCCTAGCCCCCGTATTCGCCTGACCTGAGTCCCTGTGACTTCTTTCTCTTCCCGAGATTGAAAACTCATCTCAAAAGACATCACTTTGATATGACCGAAAACGTAAAAGCGGCTGTAACCGACCAGCTGAAGGCCATTCGGGTTTCTGAGTTCCAGCACTGCTATGAAGACTGGAAACAACGTCTCAGGCGCTGCGTGGCTTCCCAAGGGAACTATTTTGAAGGAGACAGAGTTAAATTATAGTTAAATTATAAATAAAAGTTCATCTCGAAAAAGTCTCATTATTTTATTTACAGACCTCGTATGTATGATTTTTAAAGCACTTCAGGAAGGCACCACACCATCTCCAGAAGGCATTCCAAGTGAGCCAACATTTCCCAGGACATTCGTGGAATTCAGTAATAGATTAAACAAGACAGACATTTTTGTCACATTCAGGTAAACAATCTAAATTCTTAGCTCGTATTCCATCATTTTTTTAAGTTTAACGGCATATATACAGGGTGTAACAAAAAAGTCGGGACACTGGATTATCTCGGAAAGTTGACGTTTTCGGAAAAAATGTTTTATACAAAAGTTGTAGGGTTTAAATAGATATATTTACTAATCTTATTAGTTGGACCTTGGGTGGCGTCGTCAAGGTCAGAGCAAGGTCATCTTAAATTTTTTTAATGGAACCATCCTATTTTTGTCATATAAATCGATTTCTCGCAATATTTTGACTAAAAAGATATAAGGATAGGATGGTCAAAAAGTAAATAACTTACGAGGTATTTTATATTTTAGTTTGACATAATCTTATGTAAACTATAAAATATCTCGTAAAATATTCATTTTTCGATAATCTTATTTCAATGCTTTTATGCACAAAATAATGAGAAAAATCAATTGGTGTAAAAAAAACACAGTTGTTTTTAAGAAAAAATATTTAATTGCTAGTTGCAAATTACATACATTTTCTTAAAAACATGTTTTCTTTACACCAATTGATTTCTCTCATTATTTTGTGCATAAAAGTATTGAGATAAGATTATCAAAAAATGAATATTTTACGAGATATTTTATAGTTTACGTAAGATTATGTCAAACTAAAATATAAAATATCTCGTAAATTATTCACTTCTTGATCACCCTACCCTTATAACTTTTTATGCAGAATATTGCGAGAAATCGATTTATATGACAAAAATAGGGTGGTTCCATTTAAAAAATTCAAGATAACCTTGCTCTGACCTTGACGACGCCACCCAAGGTCAAACTGATAAGTTTAGTAAATATATCTTTTTAAACCCTACAACTTTTGTTAAAACATTTTTTCCGAAAACGTCAACTTTCCGAAATAATCCAGTGTCCCGACCTTTTTGTTACACCCTGTATATATGTATATGAAAGCTCTAATTATGTCAGAAATTTGCTAAAAATGAATAGACTAAGATATCTTCTTTTCTTGACAGATGGAATGAATATAAATTTACAAATGGAATGATACAAAAATACAGGATCCAGTATTGGTTCAGCGAGAACTTGGAAACGATTCAAATCAGTGTGGATATTAGCCCAGCTAAGATATTGCAACACAAGGTGTACGATTTAAAACTTGATACAATGTACTACTTCAAAGTACAAGCATATAACGAAGTTGGTGCTGGCCCTTACACAAAGTTCATCAACGTGTCTACCACGAACGAGAATCCGGTACCTCTATTACTCGTCAATTCGATGAGATATATTCTCGTATTGGATGTAGATTTACAAATCGGCTTTAAACTTAATGAATACAATGGCTATAGAGAAATCGTTTACTCGGCATTGGAACATAAGATTTATGGGATCACTGGAGCGTCGAAGCTAATAACATTAGATTTTAATTCAAGCGCAATCCAAACAAAGTCGAATTACACAGAAATAGCTAACCTCGACAGTACTGTGTACGATCTCTGCATCGATTGGGTAGCAAGAAATATTTATTGGATGCAAAGTAGCAGCATGGAAGCCAAAATTATGAAGCTAGACTTAACATTGTGGCAAATGGGCATAGTCAAACACGATCATATCCTAGGGCCAATAGTGAAACAAGAATTAAATCATTTAAATGTACTGCCATCTACAAGGTACATTAAATTTTCATACATCTAAAAAAATTATCAACTTTGTCTCTTTTAATTAAAGATTTGTATTGTTTTATAAATTTCCAATCAAATTCAATATGAAGATATTTTATTAAATATTATAAGTCATGGAATTATAAATTGACACAGAATTGAAAAAAATGTGAACAATCATATATTATAATAAATCAGAAAGGCTCTGAAATCCAAATACAAAATCAGTACAAAAAGGGGACTAATAAGAGCCGGCGCGCGGATATTGTGCGCAACAATTTTATTTCTAAATTATTCTTTAAACATTTCGGTCCTTTCTTTGGACCATCCTCAGTATAATAATTAATGTTAAAATTCACGTGTCAGTGCCCGCATGCCCATCGTACATCTCCGGTAGTCTTCCCAGCGAGCGAGGACGAGTTGCAGAACGAGGCGCGAACGCTCTGACCTCCGCAAATAAACAAACGATACTGACCGTTGTCCCCTAAACAGGCCTTATATAAGGGACACATCAGTTCATAAGGGAGGGGTGGGGTGCCAGAGAAGGGCGTCTCGAGTCACAGGGCTTACTAGATCTTGTTTAAGCGCTCTACATTCGTTGTGTACGTATTGTGCAGACATTCTGTGTCCGTTTGTCGGGTGAAGCTATTTTTTTTACGCTTGATAAACAGCATTTCCGATAATAATCTTTTATTTAAATTAATTTCTTCATCTAAGATTTCAACTTTCTCCCATTCAAATTCATGATTTAGCAATCTATGATCTGTGATCACAGACTAACGAGGTGTATCTACCGATATGATTGCGATGCTCCGCGGTACGAATATTTTTAATAGTCTGCCCATTTGGCTAACATAAGACGCATCGCAGTCTTTACAAGTTATTTTATAAACTATGTCTTTTCGTAAGTGTTCCGAAATTCCAGAAACGTACAGAATATTAAAGAACGTGAGGCGATCCGTGGTGTTATCGGCAGCGACACCCCGCTCACTCTCCACCTTTTCCTTTTTATCATTAGTGTTTTTAGTCTAGAGTGGAGGGTTTGAAATATGAGCGGTAATGGATATCCGTTGTCCAGTAAAGTTTTAATCACAAATTCAAGATTTTCTTGTTGAGGATGGTCCAAAAAAAGGACCGAAACATTTAAACAATTTAGAAATAAAATTGTTGCGCACAATATTCGCACGCCGACTCTTATTAGTTCCCTTTTTGTACTGATTTCGTAATCACTTATTAGTTTCTGACATACAGTTACAATAATGTTTTATGAGTAGAAAATAATACTCTCATATTTTACAGATATTTTTATTGGTTGAATCATATATCGGATAATCAATTTATAATAATGCAATCGAATTACGATGGAAAAAACATAATTCCATTCTTGAAAAACGAAGACAATGAATGCTTCTGCTCATACAAACAATTTGAACAGACCTTCATGTGAATTGACAATACGAATATTGACAAGCCGCTAATATACTGGATATCGAATGATCGCTTATTCGCAGCAGACATTAACGGTTGTAGGTGTAACCTGATTTTAAGCGCTGGAAATGAAACATATTTCGATGATTTAACGATCGACAAGATAAACATTTACTTGTACAGTTCATCCAAACAACTAATGTATGTTTTAAAAAAAAAGTATGCTCTTCTCGAAAGCAAAGAAAACGCATTTCGACATGTCAAAAAAATATAAATATTTTTAATGTCCAACATATTCAAAGCTTTATCTCCTGATAAATCTTTATAACCGTATCCCCCGACGATATGTCTGACACCTAACATGAGAGATTATTATGTTCAAAAAGATAAAATAACCGCGAACAGTATCAATGTGAGCCTTCCGGAGCCGATTCCCAGTGACGGATGCGAAAAGTACAACTTAGCCACCACTATATATACCATCTTTGTCAGCTATTTGACATGTTTGGACAATGACCTGAAGAAGATCAAGGAATTTAGTGTGCAGACGTACAAATGGTATTACGAATTTCAGAATTTAATGCCGTTCACAGAGTACACGCTGAAACTGGCACTGAGCAATTTCTATGTCGACAAATTATCGATGGGCTTGCTATGCGGCGCAGATGTGAAACTGTCAACTACAGGCAAGCTTAACTCACCGGAAAACGTGATGGTTCAAGTTCTAACGCCTACTCTGGCGGCAGTCTATTGGATGCCACCCAAAAAACTAAACTGTGTGGCAGTGAACTACGAGGTGCATTGGAAGTTAGTATTGGATGTTCTTCTTCCAAATAGCACGCGAAAAATAACTTCTCAATACGACAAAATCAATCAGCCCGAACGTATGGTAGATGGCAAGTCTCTTACGACAATCCAGCCGTGCTGCCAGGACAAAAATACTTGATATATGTACGTGTGTATCCAACTAACTGCAGCAATTCCTTCACTGATAGTTTAAGCAATACCATCGACATGTACTCGGAACCGAATAATTAAATTTTGAGCGGAGTCAGATCAAACGGTTTAAATATCTCGTGGATTCCTAGCGCCAATGTGACGATAAATTACACACTGGAATACAAAAATGATGCGGAAGTGGCAAATCGCGAATAATAAACAATGACAATGAGATCAATAATGACAACGTAACATATTATATAGAAAATTTACTGCCGCGAACTCTATACAAATTTCGTTTAATTCTGAGATATCCCGAATACAAGAGAGACTTTATATAGCCGCCTGATGAAAGATTTTCTTCTGAAACGCTTGGTAAGCAAATTAAGACATTATAATATCATATGTTTACTTTAAGAATGTTTAAAAATATTTTTAAGTTAGAAATTGAATAATAAAGTTTTAAGTAAAAGTATGTACTAGAATAGAACGAAAAATTTCAAATTGTATTTTTGTGTAACAAAGGTAATGTTCCGAGTGCTCCTGGGAAACCTACGGTAACAAGACTTCAGAATATCGTATATCAGTTAAACTGGGAACGTGCGCAGGCTCACGCTTCACAAGAGACTTTGTATCGACTGGAGGGTTTAATTGTTGAGAATAATTACAAAAAAGGCAGTCAAATCAACAAGAACGAGCTTTGGAATTTATACATATTATAACGGAACAAATAGTTACTGGATAATTACAAGAGACTTGGATCAGAAATATCGATTTCGCGTATAGGCTGAAAACGCTTACGGGTGTGGAGAATGGAGTGAATCAAGCGCTATCGTTGATTTAATAGAATCTATCGAAATATCAGCTATGCAATATTACCTACCAGTAATATTATGTCTTATCGTTACCCTTGTAATCTGAAATGTTTACTACTTTTACTGTTGTAAGTATATTTGATATAAATTTCGGATTTTGATTGCAAATTATTTTAGATTTGATATATATATAGAGTTGCTGAAAAGTTAGTTTACTTGTTGAAAATAATTTAAATTTTGCAATGAATAATATTGAGATAAGTGTATTATAATGTTTCTTTATCTAACAGCATACCGACAACGCAAAGAAATTAACGAAGTAGTTTTGCCTCCAATAATGGAGGATATCAAATTAACAACTTTAAATGAAATACCTTCCGTGATTTTTCAACCCAATTTGCTGTACGCTCCTAGGTTGCAACATAATCCGAACAAATTTGCCTTGACCATAATCGAAAAAAAAAAATTACCTGTGGAAAGCATAGGGGAGAGTCGTGCAGTACCGACCGGCGTACAGTACCGACCAAAATTAGTTCTACCTTTTTTTACTAGATGTCAGCACTTTATTTGAACAAACAGATTAATGTAACATTTTTGTGTAACATACTTTGGAATCATATTGTTTATGCCATTGTTTTTGTTCTGTTACGTTAAACGTATACGCTAATATTCCGAGTGTCAAAACCTATTTTGCAAAGCTGATATTTTGTTTCGCAGGTATGGAAATGATTTTACTCTATTATGTATACTATATCTAGTCTATTAAGTATAATAAACAGCCATAGTTTTGCAATTTTCTTTGTATATTACATATACTATAATCTATAACGTTTCCACATGTTTGTCGTCCAATACCGACCATCCGATTGTCGTCCAGTACCGACCAAATTTTTTTTTATCTAAAAGTTCAATCTGTTGGCAATTGAAATTAAATTAGAAGATTTTAATTTAATCTTTCTTCTACCTTTTCCTGCGAAAAAATGTCTGAAATTCCAAAGCAGAAAAAAGAAAAATGGACAGAGGAGAACATGAACGCGGCTTTGAAGTTACTCCTCGAAAATAAAATGACGCAAAGACAGGCCGCTGAGACTTTTAATGTTCCAAAAACCACATTGGGAGATCAATTCCGAGCAATTCAAGCCGGAAAAACTGTAAATTTAACTCCTCAAATGGGCAAATTTAAAAGAACATTTTGTGCAGAATTAGAAAAACAATTGGTTTCGTACGTGAAAGACCAAGATGCCAAATTTATGCCCTTCAGCAAAAAGAAATTTTTAAAGTTTGCTTATGATTTAGCTGAGCATTTAAACTTACCCCATCAGTTTAAGAAGAAAAAGAAAACTGCTGGTAAACAATTTTACTACGATTTCATGGCACGTCATCCAGACCTTTCTCTAAGGACTCCACAGTCCACAAGTATTCAAAGAGCGTTAGGATTTAGCAGGCATCAAGTAGAAAGGTTTTTTGACAAATATACAGAGCTTCTCGCGAAATACAATTTCTCGGCAAATAGAATTCACAACTGTGATGAAACTGGTGTCTCTATTGTTCACGATAATAGTACGAAAGTTATTTCCGAAAGAGGGAAAAACAAGTCAGTAAACTGACGACAGCAGAGAGAGGGAGGAATGTAACAGTTTTATTGAGCATAAATGCTGCTGGGGATATTTTTGTTCCACCCCTATTTGTGTTCCCTAATAAGAAACATATTGATGCAATTTTGAGAAAGGACTCTCCTCCGAGAAGTATTTTTGCACCAGAAGAAAATGGCTGGATAACCGGCAAGTCTTTTCTAACATGGCTGGAGTTGTTTGTGGAGAGGACTTATCCTAATGAAAAAGAACCAGTCCTAATACTTGATGGGCACGCTAGTCATAAGGACCTCGATGTTGTCATATTTGCAAAAAATCATCACGTGCATATGTTAAGCCTGCCTCCACACACGACTCATAAGCTGCAGCCATTGGATCGGGCTATAATGCGGCCCTTCAAAGTCGCCTACAATAATGCTTGCGGTGCCTGGATGAGGAGGAATCAACCACTCAAAATTTCTCAAAAAGATGTTGCTAGTTTAGTCAATACTGCGTACAGTTCCATTTGCTGAATGGACTTGGCGCAGTCCGCTTTCCGATGCACAGGACTGTGGCCGTTAAATCCTGCTGTGTTTACTGACTCGGATTTTATTCCTTCTAAACTTTTACGACAATCAGACCCTGAACCTACATCGCGTGTCCTTTCATTGTCAGCTGAAGAGCCAGAGTCCGTGCCACCATCAATCGAACCTCCTGAACTATCATCATCGCTCACTTTAAATATTAACTCCAATTTTTCATTAAGTTCCTCCTCAACTAACGTACCTTCAAATTTCATGGAACTTGTAAAATCAATCTTTCCTAGAAATAACAAATTAGAACGGAAGACAAAAACGAGAAGAAAAAGAACGCAACAATCCGAAATCTTAACTTCTACAGCTTTTATAGACAAACTTCAGGAAAAAAAAAACTGATTGAAGAAAAAAAGTTAAATGTGGAGAAAAGAAAAGCCAAAAGAAACGAAAGAGCAGAAAAAGCAGAGAAAAGAAAAGCTGAAAGAAACGAAAGAGCAGAAAAAGCAGAGAAGAGAAAAGCTGAAAGAAGCGAAAGAGCAGAAAAAGCAGAGAAAAAAAGCTGAAAGAAACGAAAGAGCAGAAAAAGCAGAGAAAAGAATAGCTGAAAGAAACAAAAGAGCAGAAAAAGCAGAGAAGAGAAAAGCTGAAAGAAACGAAAGAGCAGAAAAAGCAGAGAAAAGAAAAGCTGAAAAACAATTAAGAAAAGGAAATAAAAAAAGGAAATAAGAAAAGATGTAGCAACTCAACAAACCGGAGGCTAGAATATAATAAAGAAGTCACCCAGTATATACCCAATGTGTCACCCAGTGCGTAAAATTTTTAATAAAATGTATATTCTAACATCTAAATGTCTTTTTTAAACATTATTAATCATTTAGACCAAAAATCTACTAACTAAACAATTGGTCGGTACTGGACGACAATTTTTCGTTTCCGCCAAATTACCATCTTTTATTCTTGTAAATAATCAATTCTTATTATTGAATTTCATAAAATTAATTTTTCTTTTTTTATTAAGTTCCATTTTAACTACAAACTCATTTTTTAAATTTTGATTTTTACCGAGTCTAGCCCAAGATATAACGAAAAAACTTAGAGCGGTCGGTACTGCACGACTCTCCCCTATAGGCAGTGGCCAATTCAGAAAAGTAAAAACTAATTTCTTATTACTTAAATATATCCTCTAACACCTCTTAACATTTCTTAATTTTTTAGTCAGAAAATTTTAAGATAAAGGCACATATTCAACCCTTCTGTCAATGCATAATTTTTCACCTTTCCATCAAATGTATGAGTACTAACTGCGTGTTTTTGACACATCGCACTGCGACAATTTCTTTATAGCAGATGCTGGGCATCGAACATTCTTTCTCGTCATATTTTAGGAAATTTACGAAGTCTTGTATTTTGTTTTGGGCGGAGAAAAGTTCTAACATATTTTTAACATTTAAAACTGGTTTGGATATCCGATACTCGTTTATTGACAGAAGAGTTAATTAAAATATAAATTTAAACAAAACGAGCTAATAAGAATCGAACGCGGATGGTCGTGCGTCAGTCTCAAAGAAAATTAATTTTTGAAACTGATTCGTTGTGCACAGGGCACATATTTCGCTTGGTTCAATACCAAAACTTATAAGTTAACCTCAATTCGAGATTTTTAAGACCCCTCTGACCCCCTGTAGAAGTATAGGCGAGAAAAATATCGAGCCGAAGTCGCTGAATCGGGAATCGAACCAAGTCTTGGTATCGAATCAAGTCTTGGTATCGAATCAAGCAAAATATGTGCCCTGTGCACAACGAATCAGTTTCAAAAATTAATTTTCTTTGAGACTAACGCACGACCATCCGCGTTCGGCTCTTATTAGCTCGTTTTGATTAAATTTATATTTTATATTGAAGAGCCTTAAATATTCTTAATTGTTAATAAAATAATTGTAAAAGTTAAAATTTTTCGTGAGAAATTAAATAGTATATACATTTTTAGCATGCACTTTATTAATTTGTGTAAATTATGAAAAATTTCGCAGGTATTTCAAGGAACTGTTAAAGATTTCGAAGGGTCGGACATAACGCCTGTCACCATAAAAATGCTACGAAAAAATGCTTCCTCGCAAGAGAAAAAGAAATTCTCACAAGAAGCCAAGATTATGAGCCAGCTTCGCCACAAACATGTGCTAAGATTGTTGGGCATCTGTTCAAACGCTGATTCACCATTGCTCATATTGGAATTATTGGAAGCTGGTGACTTACTGAAATATTTGAGAGAGAGTCGGACCTTGCAACCATCAGATTCGTACGCTCTGCGTCTGCACAACTTGCTCGCCATGTGCGAAGATGTTGCTCGGGGTTGTTGCTACTTAGAAAAACAGCACTTTGTGCATAGAGATCTCGCATGTCGAAATTGCTTAATATCCGCTAGAAATCGCGAAAACCGTATTGTGAAAATCGGCGACTTTGGACTAGCTAGAGATATTTACAAGGATGACTATCACCGCATGGTAAATACTATTATTTGAAAGAGATAAAACTATTTTTAATTTTTGAATTTTAATAATATTATAAAATTTTAAGCCGATTGGAATGTGTTCGAAATCGAACCGCAATTACGACCGAAAGTACCGCGCCGACCCGAGATCTGGAGTTCAGCTCCGCGCGCGCGCAAAACAGAGCGCTTTCCGTTAGCCGCTCTCAGCGATTCACGTAGGGCTGTATCGATAATCAATCGATACAAACGGCTCGGCGGTCACCCGAGGGAAATAACAAACATTAATCTTCAAACTGTGAAAATATTCCTGTGTAAAAAGTCACCAACGGTTCCGATAGACGGTTCCGATCAGAAAAGGATAGCGGAAATACGTGGTCGTTCTGGAAAAGTCAAGAATCAACCAGAGTAGTGTCGTTATAAATTCTCCCTCGGCGGACCGCCGCTCGCACTCGATCCTGAGCTTTCCTGGTGACAGTGTGTGCTCTCAATATCTGCAAAGTCTCGCTTGAAAAATCGCTAGCTTTTCGCTTAAAGCAAAAAAAATATGGCCCCTTTTTCGCTCGGTGGATTTTCGTCGCTCGCGATAAATCTCGCTCTTCGCGTATACCGCCGTTATTTTGCACTTGTGTCCGCGAACAGCTTTCCGTCGCTCGCGAAATTACATTCGCGCGACAGTACTCGTGTACTGGAACAATTGCGAAATTAATGTAAATAGAAACTGTACATATATCTGATTTTTTTTACTTTATTAAATTAAGATTTACTAAACTGTTGTGAATTTTGTCGCTAGTTCCTTTTCGCGCACAGAATGTAAAAATCAAATTATTTTTATAAGTATAAAGGTATATGTATAAAGGAAGAGATAGATGAATTAACTTTATCTGCACATAACGCTTGAAAAATGGACGACTTCGTCATAAACTTAACTGCGCTAAAATTGTGTTTCAGGAAGAAGAAGACACGCTTCCTGTTCGCTGGAAGGCACCGGAATCTTTGATGGACGGAACATTTACTTCACAAAGCGATGTTTGGGCATTCGGGGTACTAATGTGGGAAATTACGTCATTGGGTCAGCAGCCCTATCCTGCCAAAAACAATTCCGAAATAAGTATGTGCATGCTGGAGGCAAGCTGTCGAAACCTCTCAACTGTCCATTGATGTTGTACCAGTTGATGTTACGTTGCTGGAATGCGGTGAACAATAGACCAAATTTCATACTTTGTCTGGAAAATATCATAACCCTGAGAGACAACATAGAAGACGCGATAATGAGTTTGGTGGATTTTATCAGACGTACAGAGGTGAATCGATAGTAATTCTTTTTATATGCATATCATTGGATGAAGCAATGAATTTTTGCATATCGATTAAAAAATATTGCAATAATATTACTTTTTCTTTTGCTTATATTTCGTAATACATTTAATATTATCTTAAATCATTTGTTTTACTAATATTACAACGTTAGTCAGATTAGAGTATGATGTTAATATACAATGTAGAGATTGCTATACGTTTATTTAATATATGAGAAAGACTACAACAGGTGGCAATCATAAATAATTTATATTTATTATAAGTACGTAACTTACGATAAAAAAAATTATTTCTCTAATTAAATGTCAGAGATGCAAACTGATAACATAAACATTTTATTCTCAACTCAAATTCCCTGTATTGCAAACGCCTCAACTAACATTGCGAAAAAAGCACAAGAATTCGTGTGTTGCAAGACTCGTGTGTGCTCGAGCTATATGTCTGATCTTCGTCGAGTTTTGTAGATCTAGATGGAATACGATCGTCGTATATCGTCGAAAATTGACTCAATGTCAGCCAATATAAGTAATTTTAAGCTCGAAATTGTCGCTTCACGAGCATATTTTTGCTATAGCGCGCATATTTCTCTCTTATTCCCCCTCTCCCACGCCCTCTCTCCCTCTCTCCCTCTCCCCCTCTCTCCCTCTCTCCCTCCCTCTCCCTCCTTCTCTCTCCCTCTCCCTCTCTCCCCCTCTCTCTCCCCCTCCCTCACCACCTCTCTCCCCCCTCTCTCCCTCTCCCTCTCTCCCTCTCTCCCTCCCTCTCCCTCTCTCCCTCTCTCTCTCTCTCCCTCTCTTTCTCCCTCTCTCTCTCCCCCTCTCTCTCTTCCTCTCTTTCTCTCTCCCTCTCTCTCTCCCTCTCCCTCTCTCTCCCTCTCCCTCTCTCTCTCCCTCTCTCTCTCTCCCTCTCTCCCTCTCTCTCTTTCTCTTTCTCTCTCTCCCCCTCTCTTTCTCTTTATTTTCGACAATGGAATTTATATTTATATTCTTCTTGTTGTTGAGAAAAATTCCTTTAGATTTAATTTTTATTTCTTTGAATTTGTGAAGGTATCATTTTCATAATTTTTTGTGGTTCGATTTTATTTTGATAACGTTTTATATACATTTAGATACATTTTCCTGCAAGTTATCAGTAGATTCTAGGATTGTAGACATATCTACAAATGAACTCTCACCGACTTTGTTTCGCACAATCTCGCTGTCAGAATAATTCTTGGCAGATTCGATATTTGATGACATGTAATCACGAATATCGATGATCTTGAAAGATGGAGTATTCTGTTGATAAATATTGTTACGTCCCTGGATTACATCCCCTGAGCGCCTTCATTGTACTATCTTCCACTGAGCATCATCGCTAGGAGGGTTGTTTATTAACAACCGGCGTGCGGTTGTTTTCCGGCGCCATTACCAGTTTTGGTCTAGCTGACGCACCGAGCGGACGCATACGAGACCAATAAGCATATTGGCTTATTACATCTTATATTTCATTATACTTCTGTACTGGGTATATTTATTAAAGCTCAGTACCACCCTAAGACCGTATATTCATTCCGGGCGCGTTCCGGGAGTGTGAGTGTGTGAGTGACTTCCCTTCTTTTGCGATATCTCGCAAAAGCCGTCCCGAGACGTAACATTTTGGGGGCTCGTCCGGGATCAAACGAACGACGAGCCGATCAGATTCGACGGACAACGAGCTACGAAGGATCGAGAGAATGACAACGCAGCCTTCGCCGAGGGTAACCCGATCGCAAGCTCCGTCTCGAGTCACCGTCACCGAGGAACCGACGGAACAGACACAAGCAGAGCTCCTGCAGACCGCGATAAACGAGATTCGGCAGCTGCGAGAGGAGCGAGAACAACAACAAAGACGCTTCGAAGCTGTCTTGCGGCAGCGCGACGAGGAGGTGCGTCGACTCGAGGAGAGAATTGCTTTGCGGGAGGAAAATATACAGCTAAGTCCTTCCATTAACACCGCTTTAAATAACATCGCCGATAATAGAGCTTGCGGGGACACGAACAATGATTTTCGCGCGAGAATGGTCTTTAAATTGAAGCCTGATACTTTTGACGGAAAAGTTCCGCTGCGAGAGTTCCTCTCGCAATTTCTTTTGATCGCGCGCGCGAATAATTGGGACGAATCTACAAAAACGGTTGCTTTGGCCGCGAATTTACGGGGAAAAGCGCGAACCGTGTTAGAAAGTGTCGAAAATTTTGAAAATTTAAACTTTGAAGAATTAAAATCAAAATTAGAACTTCTTTTCGGGGAGGGAAATCTAACACAAAATTATTATTCGCTTTTCATGAATCGAAAGCAAAAATTCGGGAAAGATTTGGCTTCTTTCGGTGCCGAATTAGAAAGATTGTCGCGGCAGGCTTATCCAGAATGTCCCTTCGCGATGAGAGACAAAATCGCGTGTGCACAATTCGTTTCGGCTCTCTCGGATGGTTTCTTGAGGAGGACTCTTCAATTAGAAGGAATAACCTCCTTAAATTTGGCCGTTGAGAGAGCAAAAACGGTGAAAATAATTCAGGGAGAAAATTTTGAGAGAAGAAAATTTGAAAATAACGGAAAATTTAGCGCGAATTTTCAAAAGGTAGAGAGGAACGGCGCGCGGAACGGGAACAGTAATAAGAACAACGAGAGCGATGCGCGAAAAGACAACGGAAAGAGAAATCCTTCGGGAGGAAAATGGCGAGGAAATAATTTTTCCTCGAAAGGGAAAGAATGTTGGACGTGCGGGAAGACAGGACATTTCCGGTCAGAATGTCCTGAAGAAAAGGGAAACGCGGTTTAGTTGAGCTCCACGGGGTGAGCTCGACTTTCTATTCTGGAAAAGCCCCGATATCGAATCAATTTGTAGATCTTAATGTCGCTAGAATTAGAGAAAATAATTTTTATTATAATGGAAAAATGAATGATAAGAATTGTTCTTTTAAAATAGACACGGGCTCTGATGTTTCTCTTTTGAATAGAAAGTTGATTAGTAGAGATATGAAAAAGATTTCACTTAAAAATTGTAATTTAAAATATCCGACAGGAGAAAAAGTTTTAATTGATTTTCAAGTAGAGGTTAAAGTCGAAATCGGAAAATATTCTAACTTGATTCCCATGTTCGTTGCCACCATAAATGATGATTGTTTGTTGGGAACCGATTTTCTCCAAAAAGTTAACTTAAAAAATATTTTTGATCACGAATTTAAAGAATTAAAATCAAATAAAGAAATAATTTATAATTGTTCTCGGATAGAAAATTCTTTTAAGGTTCCTTCTATTTTAGAAAATCTCTTTGAAAATAATTCCATAAATTTAAAAAATATAGAAAAAGAAATTTTTGCCAACTTTTTAAATAATTTTTTTAATGTATTTTCTGAAAACATTGTGGCTGGCAACTGTAGTATCGTAGAACATGTCATTAACATAAAAGACTCTCCCCCCATAAAGCAGGCACCTCGTCGAATTCCCATTCATTTAAGGAAGGAAGTCGATAAAATTATTGAAGATATGAAGGAACAAGGAGTTATAGAGGAATCGCAAAGTCCATGGATTTCTCCGGCCGTTATGGTTAAAAAGAAAGACGGCAGTATAAGATTCTGCATCGACTATCGGAAACTAAATAATGTGACGGTAAAGGATTCGTACCCTCTTCCCCGAATAGACGATTTATTAGATCAACTTTCAGGTAACTCGTGGTTTTCCACATTAGACTTAAAGAGTGGTTATTGGCAATTAAAAGTCCGTTCCGAGGACAAAGAAAAGACGGCTTTCTCAATCGGCAGGGGTCTTTGGCAATTCACTGTGATGCCTTTCGGTTTATGTAACGCTCCCGCGACTTTCGAACGATTGATGGAAAAAGTTTTGCACGGTTTATTATCAAAAAAATGTTTAGTATATTTAGACGATGTAATAATTTTCGGAAAAACTTTTGACGAAATGGTAGAGAATTTAAACATGGTATTTTCTCGATTAAAAGAAGCCAATTTAAAATTAAATCCTAAAAAATGTATTTTCTTCCAAAAGAATGTGAAATATTTGGGACATATAATTTCAAAGGAGGGCGTTACCACAGATCCAGAAAAGATTATTGCCGTGAGAGATTGGCCGATCCCCCATACTAAGAAGCAGTTGCGCAGTTTTCTTGGTTTTTGCTCTTTCACGAATTTCCGGTACTACCGGAAATTCGTGAAAGAATTTTCTTCTTTGGCAAAACCCCTTTACGTATTAACAGAGAATCAAGTTAAATTTGTTTGGGGAAATGAATGCCAAAATGCTTTTGAAAAATTAAAATCGATGTTGTCGTCTTCTCCGGTGTTATCTTTTCCTAAGGGGGAAGAAGAGTTTATTTTAGATACCGACGCATCGAATATCGGTATCGGTGCGGTATTATCCCAGAGACAATTGGGAAAAGAAAAAGTGATCGCTTATTTTAGCAAGGTGCTTAGCAAGGCTGAACGGAATTATTGTGTAACTCGTAGGGAATTGTTAGCGATAATAGATTCTTTAAAATTATTCCGTTACTATCTCTTAGGTCGAAAATTTGTGATTCGCACCGATCATGTGTCTTTGAAATGGTTAATGTCTTTTAAGGATTTAGAAGGACAATTGGCAAGATGGCTGGAAAGACTACAAGAATTTGAGTTCGAGATTATTCACCGAAAAGGACAATCTCACGGGAACGCTGATGGACTATCCAGGCGATTATGTGAGGCTTTCGGATGCGAATACTGCGCCAAGGTCGAGAAGAAGAGCGCAGAAGAAACACAAAAAATGGTCGCTCGTATTGTGCTTGCCAGTGAAGATCTTGAAGAATGGCGTGAGGCACAACAGAAAGATAAAAGCATTTTTTTTATTATTCGAGGAAAAGAAATACAAAGAAGACCATTACATTCAGAAGTTCCTGTCAGAAATGTTTCGGCTCAAATTTACTGGTCTTACTGGGATTCTCTCGTTTTGAAGAATGGAATTCTCTATAAGAGATGGGAAGCCCCGAATCTGAAAACCAGTTTCCTCCAACTTATAGTTCCTCAAGATCGAACTAAGGAAATTTTAAAGGAAACGCACGATTCTCTATTCGGAGGACATTTTGGAGTCAACAAGACTTTAGAGAAGATCCGAAAAAGATTCTTTGGGGCAAACTGTAAACAAGACGTAGAGAAATGGTGTAGAACATGTAAGATCTGTGTATCGAAGAAAGGTCCTTTAGGAAAGGGAAAATCTCCTTTACAGATATATAATGTCGAAGTTCCATTAGAAAGGGTACAGATGGATATCCTTGGTCCTCTTCCGTTGACTAAGTCAGGGAATAAATATCTACTTGTCATGGTGGATTGTTTCACAAAATGGGTAGAAGCTTTCCCTATCAAGAATATTAGAGCCAAGACTGTGGCTGAAGTTTTTGTGAATCAATTTGTTTCGAGGCATGGAGTGCCTGTTGAGATTCACACAGATCAGGGAAAGAATTTCGAGTCTCAGTTGTTTGCAGAATTGATGCGACTCCTTGGAATCAAAAAGACAAGAACTACTGCTCTTCATCCTCAATCTGATGGCCAAGTGGAACATCAACATCAAACAATTATTAATTACTTGGCGAAATATATCTCCGAAAATCAGAAGGATTGGGATTAATGGATTCCTATGTTTCTCTTGGCGTACAGGTCTTCAAAGCATGAGACCACAGGACTGACTCCTGCAGAATTGTACTTCGCTAGAGAACTTAGGCTGCCAGTGGACTTATTACAAGGAAATCCTAGGTTCGATGAAGAAAGATTACCTCCAGGAAATTTTGTGGAAAATTTGAAAGAAAGATTAGAAGAAATTCATTCTTGTGTTAGGGAACGAATAGCTTTGAAATCTTCACAGATAAAAACTAGATACGATCGAAAAGCTAGAACTGTTCTTTTCGAGGAGGGAGAGAGAGTCTGGTTGTATAATCCCCGAAGAAGTAAGGGAAAGGCTCAGAAATTGCAAAGCAATTGGGAGGGTCCATATTCGATAATAAAGAAATTCAACGACGTAGTTTACTGTATTCAGAAGACTCCTAGGCATAGGAAAAAGGTTGTACATGCGGATAGGATAGCTCCTTTTCTGGAAAGGGATTAGAATTGTTAGGATAGATTGGAGCCCGAGAAATGTCTATTTATCAGGAAATTTCCTGAGAGAAATTTTATTCATAGAAATAGGAAGAATAATTTACTGCGTAATCTTCTTCTTCTTTTACAGAATCTCCGAAGAGGAGAGGTTTCGTTTGGAGGAGAGTTTCCGGTCTTGCTATGGGGAAAATTTTCCTGGATACGGCCGACTAGCTGTTCGTCGAGCTGAGCCTTCCAGGAAGAGGAAAGTTTCGTCTTCGCTTCAGAAGCTTCGTCTTCGTTTCACTCTAAGAAGACTGCCTCGCCCGCGGTTTTTGATCCGTGGTTTTCTCGCGGGACTTCGGGCAAATGCCGAGGCAGGGACTTGGGGAGTCCACGAGGGACGATGGGTCCACGGAGGATACCCCCCCTTGTCTGAAGTTCTTCACGAGGTCGCAGGGAAATCAGGACGTGGCAGAGAAAACATCGAGAGTCGATTGAGTTCGAGTCGGCGGATCGCCCGGTAACCTGAGGCAGCAGCCCGGGGTAGGGCAGGATGGTTCGTCGGAACTCTGGAGTCGGCGTGTGGCTGTCAATCAATTGGGACCACAACGGCGAAGTCGCTCGGTAACCTGAGGCAGCAGCCCGGGGTAGAGCAGGAAGGCTCGTCGGTACCCTGGAGTCGATGTGTGCGGATGAACGATTGGATCCGGAGTGGCGGAATCCTGGAATCGACATCGGAGCACGAAGTTTTACGACAGCATCGGATTGCCCTCTATTTCTGATTGTCGGGACGACAATCTTGAAGAAGTGTTATGTCCCTGGATTACATCCCCTGAGCGCCTTCATTGTACTATCTTCCACTGAGCATCATCGCTAGGAGGGTTGTTTATTAACAACCGGCGTGCGGTTGTTTTCCGGCGCCATTACCAGTTTTGGTCTAGCTGAGCGGACGCATACGAGACCAATGAGCATATTGGCTTATTACATCTTATATTTCATTATAATTCTGTACTGGGTATATTTATTAAAGCTCAGTACCACCTTAAGATTGTATATTCATTCCGGGCGCGTTCCGGGAGTGTGAGTGACTTCCCTTCTTTTGCGATATCTCGCAAAAGCCGTCCCGAGACGTAACAATATACATTATATAACTTATAAGTCTACTATTCCGTTGAATCGCTTGTGAAATACATGTGCGATTAGATGAAAATTTATTTTGCAAATGATCTGATGAATATAAGTCGTTGAAGTAATGAAAGCAGAGATCAAAATAGCGCAACTATTAAATATGCGGTAGATATCCTAACGTTTCAAAGCAACGTTCAGTTTTATTAAAAATGGATTATGTAAAATTTGTAAATGATTCAGCTAATACCGCAGATTATTTTGCTTCCCTTACTTCAATCCGTCCATTACTCTCATTCGCGTTATTGTGTATTCAACATATACTCTATATTTAATAAATTATTTCAAAATGTTTTAGAAAAATATTATATGTAATTTTTACATTTTTAATAAAAAATTAAGGAATTCATTTTAAAGTTAATATTTATAATATATATAATTCGCTTACAATATACTTTATAACTATATATAGTGTTTCTCTTACTACTAATATATGCAGCAGAAAAGACATAATTACAAAATTTTAGCACCATATGTTTCGCTTACTTGCTCCCTTCCTCCTCTCTCGGCCCTCTCTCCCCCCTTCCAACCGCCTCTCTCCTCCTTACTTCTCCCCCCTCACCCTTCCCTCTCTCTCTCTCTCCCTCACTCTCCCTCTTCTCCCCTCTCACTCCTTCTCTTTCTGCCCTTCTCCCCCCTCTTTCTCCCCCTCTTCCCTTTCTCTCCCTTTCTCTTTCCCCTCTCTCTCTCCCTCTCTCCCCCCTCTCTCGGTCTCACTCACTATTCTTACCTTGTAGAGATTCGATGTCTTAATACTGATGAATAATTACTGTACGACCGTAGATAGCAATGAGACGTTCTCATGTGACACACCAAATAATAAGCAAAGTTTTTTTCTTTCATAAATTGTATCACGTATCGAACACTTTTACGAATTTACTCACGCACTTGATCGATAAAATGAAGAATTTACTAACACAATTACTATTACTAATTAATTAATAAAATCATTAAATTACTATCATTTATTAATTAATTATTATCAATAAAACTATTGCATTGTGAATGCGGTAGTTTCGAAGACATGAAACGTATAATGATGTATAACACTCGTTTTTTATAAAAATAACTTAATATTACTCGGACGTTTTGCCTTCTTTTCGCAAGCAAGCGACCAACACATTTCTACGTGGAACCAGTGTTGTGAGACGGGCCGGGTTTTTTCGCGCATGCGCGGCCATAATGACCCTTAGCAACGACGTATCTATCTGCAGTAAACAGAAGGTAGTGCTATGGGGCGAAAGTTTTGGCGGGCGGACTCGGCGGACTCAACGGACGAAAACAGGTTAGCTACAAGTTTTTGGTAAGTTAATATTAATATTTATATTGACAATGGATTGTAGTATTGAAAAAGGAGTTACTAAGAAGCGTAGAATTAGAGATTTCCAGATTTCTTGGTTAGATGAAACAATTTTTAAGGGATGGTTAACTCCTCATCCCGTAGAAAATAAAGCGCTTTGTATTGCATGCAATAAGACCATCAGATGCTGCAAAACAGATTTAGTTCAGCACTCACAGACGGTCAAACATATTAAAAATGTAAATTCTCCTAATTATAAAGCCACCGATATTAATAGTAATAATATTAATAGTAATTTATAGCATAAAGATAAAGTTAAACGCGCGGAAATTAAATTATCAGCTTTTTTTGCGGAGCATAACGTAGCTTTTTATACAGCAGATCACCTAATTCCATTAATAAAAGATATTTGCATAGAACCCAAAGTTATGCAAGATCTTTCACTTGCTCGAAATAAGTGTGCAAATATTGTTAAACATGTTATTGCAAAACGCGAAATTGAGAAAATTGTTAAATATTTACAAACATGTAGATTTTCCATTTTAATCGATGAAAGTACAGATATATCAGATACTAAATTAATGTGTATACTTGTAAAATATGTATCGCCTGTAAATAAAAAAGTTACAACTCAATTATTAGAATTGTTACCTTTAGACGCTACTGATTGTTCCGCGAGTAAAATTTTCCAAACATTTAAAAGCTTTTTAGAAGAAAAGGAAATTCCGATTAAAAATATTGTTGGAATGGGGTGCGATAATGCATCCGTTATGATTGGATGCAATAATTCTTTTATGTCTCATCTGAAAGTAGAAGTACCAGAATTAGTAACGTTAAACTGCATTTGCCATTCATCCGCGCTTATAGCTAGTAAAGCTTGCGATAAGTTATCTTCTTCTTGCGAAAGTTTGATTAGAGGAGTTGCCACTTATATTTCGGGCAGTGCGAAGAGATGTGCAGTTTTGGGTGAGTTTCAGGATTTTTTTGAAGTTCAAAGATATAAAATATTAAAATTATCAGAAACGAGATGGCTTTGTTTGCACAAATGTGTTATTAGACTTCTCGATAACTGGGAAGTTTTGAAAAGTTATTTTCTTTTAGCAACAGTAGAAGATAAAGTAAAATCTGCCGAACTTCTTTTAGAGTACTTAAATGATGACTCAGTTAAAGCATATATGCTATTTTTAAAATATTCATTAAATTTTTTTAATAGTTTCAATGCTTTATTTCAATCGCGTAATATTTTAATGCACAAATTATTTGAGAATAGTCGGCAATTAATTCAACAAATAACTCAAAATTTTATAAGGTTTGATATTTTAAAAGATATTATTAATTTAGATATAGATGATAAGAATATTATACAAAATATAGAAAATGTATATGTAGGACCGGAATGTGAGAGCTTTTTGGAAACATTATCTTTGGAATGTTCACAACAAATTAAATTGAAATGTTTGGATTTTTACATTACTGCAGTTCGAGAAATGCTTAAACGTTTGCCTTTTAGAGATACACTTTTCCAACAATTAACTTTTTTAAATCCTAAAATTGCTTTATATAATGAAGGTAGATTAAAAATTAAAGATTTAACTTTTATCGCGAAACGGGTAAAACATGTTGAAATAACAAAATTAGCTTTTGAATGGCGAATTTTACCATCAGTTTTTGATGAACAAAAAAAAATGAATTAGCTTGTTTAGAAATAGATGAAATGTGGAAAAGTATAGTAGAATTTACAAATTTCGATGGGGAAAAGATGTTTCCAAATTTAGAATCATTAGTTGAAATAGTTCTTTCTTTTCCTCATTCAAATGCCGAGGCCGAACGAATATTGTCTATCGTAACAGATGTAAAAAATAAAAAAAGAAACCGATTAGCTAATGATACAGTCTCTTCAATTTGGATAGTTCGGTCCAGTTTTCAAGCTAATAATATTAATTCTACAAATTTCGAAATTGATTCAAGACATCTAGAACTGCATAATGCACAAAATTTATATGGGGAAAAACGCAAATCTGATGGTACTTAATATATTTTTGCTTATTTATTTATATTTTTGCTTTTTATTTATTTAACTTTGCATAATAATTTTTAATTATAGAATTTCAGACATGTAGAGCCAATATTATTTAATGCATGCTATATTTTGTTATTAATAGTTATTTTATTTTCCAGAGATTTATCGTACATTTATATAAAATATGTGCAATATTTTTATTTTTAAGTTTTTAAATTTTATTCTTATTTTTCAGTTTTTAAATTTTAATAAACTTAAGAAGTTTTGTTACAATTATAAATTATTGTGTTCGTTAAGTGTCTGAGAAACGTAAGGTAACACGAGGATCGCGATAGTTTAAGAATAATTTCAATCTCTTTCCACAATCACTTTTAATAACAAACAATTTATACAAAGAGACAATAATATAAAGGAAATAATTATCGTTATCCAATTCAATAATTCAATCCGTAATCCAGTGTCCATTTATCGTTGAGATTTGCCGTGTCGTTAATAAAAAATGCGTGTGCGATTTTAAGTATATGATTGTGCTGAAACTACTTGAGCGACTGCGACTGCTGTTCGCTTTGTCCCTGTTTTATGCTTGCTGACATTCTGGAAGGTTCCTTGCCGAATCACTGGTCCTTGTCGACCGTTGATGCGCGAGTTGGAACCTTCCCGAAAGTCAGCTGCAAATTCTGCGAATCGGCTTTTGACAGCTTTTACTGTCAACTCGCGTGGGCGTCGCTGGTTGGGCGCTGCGTTTGAGCGATAATGTGCCCTCTCGCGCATAATCAAAGCGCGCGCGCGACTGAGTGCGCGAGGCTTCTGATAGCGCGCGCCAATTATGAATCGCGAATTGAGCTATCTTCACGCACGCCCGTGAAGATAGCATGATTTCGTACATATTGGAACAATAGAATAAAGTGTTATTTTATTTATTTTATTACATTTTTATTTTTTAAATTATTAAAAGTATTTTTTTTTTTATTGTAACATGTGTAATTAACATGTGTAATTATTTTATTGTAACGTATTATTTCTTCAAATTTTAATATATTAATAATTAATTAATATAAAATATTTTAATATTTGTAAATTAAAAAATTTATTTTGAATTTTATTAATGTAATGTTGTTTTATGAATACTGGTAAGGTTTTGGCAGTTTCCCTTATCCGTGCAACAAATGTTGGTATTCTTTCATTTTTTCTGCCAAATTAAATATTTTATTTTGTTATTATATATTTTGCTTTAAGTTATTTTAGCATCCTTCCCTCTTTTAGTTTATTTCTTTTATCACACACATAAACACGTGTAATATCTTGTAATTTTAGGAAGTGTGAAATATATATATACACAATTTTATATATGTATATATAATTATGTATATATGTATATATATATAAAATTATTATATATATATAATTGTTTATGTATATAAAAAGATGTATTTATCATCCGTACATAATTTTGCAAAAGTTTTTGCAAAATTATGTACGGGTGATCAATGGTACACCTTTTTATCCATACATATACTTCATTGAAGCTACGTTCGCCGCGCATGCGCGAAAAAACCCGGCCCGTCTCACAACACTGTGTGGAACATCTTGTATTCGCAGAAATATAGGAATAATTTTTCTCATGTCTAGCTTGCGAAAAGGAAGCACAACGTCCGAGTAATATTAAATTATTTTTATAAGAAATGAGTGTCATACGTCATTATACGTTTCATATTTTCGAAACTACTGCATTTACAGTGCGGTAGTTTTAGTGATAGTAATTAATTAATAAGTGAGAGTTATTTAATGATTTTAATAATTAATCGATAGTAATTGATTGTGATTAACCGTTATAATCGTTATTAAATTCCTCATTTTATCGATTAAGTGCGTGAGTAAATTCGTAAAAGTGTCGATACGTGATACTTATGAAAGAAAAAAACGTCGTTTATTTCTCGATGTGTCACATGGGACCATCTTATTGCTATCTACGATCGTGCAGTAATTATTCATCAGTATTAAAACATCGAATCTCTACAAGGTAAGAATAAGTGAGTGAGTTAAAGAGAAAGAGAGAGAGAGTGTGTGTGTGTGTGTGTAAAAGAGAAAGGGGGGAGGGAGAGAGGGGGAGAGAGGGGAAAGAGGGGGAGAGAGGGGGGAGGGAGTGAGGGAGAGGGAAAGAGAGAGAGGGAGAAAGAAAGGGGAATAGAAGGGGAGAGGGGGAGGGGGGAGAGAAAAAGAGGGGGAGAGAGAGGGGGAGAGAAGGGGAGAGGGGGAGGGAGAGAGAGGGAGTGATAAGGAGAGGGGTTGGGAGAGGGAGGGAGAGGGAAAGGGAGGGAGAGGGATGGAAAGGGAGGGAAAGGGAGAGATGTGAGGAGAAAGGGGTGGGGGAGGGGGAGGGTAGGGGGAGAGAGAGGGCGAGCGAGCGCGCGTATATCTGTGTGTATACGCGTATTCACACACACACACACACACACACACACACACACACACACAAATCGCGCATAGCAAGCAGCGTCGCATTGCAGCGAGCGCCCCACGTAATCTGCATCGGACGGTGAGTTGCGCCGCTTTTGCCTACCGCCCGTACTCGTCCCGTAATTCGCTATTTCTTTTTATAATTTAAAAACTATACTTCGGATTAAATTTCGATAAAGAAAGAATCGTCTTAGAATAAAGTCAGGAATACGACATTTTAAGGACAAACGGTTGTTTTGAATCACCCTGTATACCTTATAATATTTATATATATTTATTTTTATTATATTATATTATACAAGGTGAGTCATTTTAAGTTACCTACTTCAATAACTTTTTTATTTTTGATTGTAGAAACAATGTTTCAGACAAAAGTTGTATGGTTTGAAGGGGAACATATGATTCCGATGTGAGTCATGTAGTAGATGTCGTTTTCAAGAAATTTTAAAGGCGACTAATTTCTTAAATGGAACCCTTATTTTTCAATGCATATTCTTGTAGCTTATCTGAAAAGCTTTCCAAAACACTATAATAAATTATTTTTTCATTAAGTACTTTTCGAGTTATAAGGCTTGAAGTTTACAGTATTTTGACAAAATACAAAATATCTTATAAAACATTCAGTTTTTGATAATCTTACCTTCATACTTTTATGCATAGAATAATAAGACCAATCAATTGGTGTAAAGAAAACACATAATTGCTTTCAAAAAAAAGTATACAGCTGCATGTTGCAAATTACATACTTTTTCTTAGGAGAACATACTTCTCCCAAGGAGAACAGAAATGTCAAAATGATGTCAATTTGACGTCATATTGACCAAATTTATGTCATTTTTTGATCATTGAAATCTCGAAATCGGAGATGACTAAAAAATGACTTTTTCTATTGACTTTTTTTTAATCTTTGTAATTTTTAGAAAATGTGATGTACGTTTCTCGACTGTGTATATATATGCTTATTATGAAGATGTTTGAAGGTTATTAACGTTTTCCATATTCAAATATCATTGCAGTTCGCTGAAGAGTTGTGTTTCTGATTAAAAATAGAATTGCTGATTAAAATATTATTTTAAGCGACTTACGTCTTAAATTTGCGTCTTCATTATTTTTCTCAGTTATAAAATTGACAAATTATATTTATTATTCTTTTATTAATATAATAATAATTTTTATCATTAAAAATTTACCTTAATAATTTTTTTGTGTGGAATATACCTAATTTTTTCAAAGTATTTATTATTTTTAATATATATATATATATATATATATATATAATTTTTTATTAGTGAGCGCTCAGAGTGTACGGTCATGCTATTGAATACACATTTGTTGTGTCCATATTTCACGCCCGCGCTATTAGCGCATATCACGAATGCATTGCGACTTGCGACTAACCTAATGTGCACAATCTTGTTCGCAAGTTCGCAAAAGTTAACTGTACATATTCTTTGAAGTGTGTGATGACATGTGTCTGTATATAGTGAGTTCAGAATTTATATAAAAACGTGATTTTTGAAAAAGTGTTTGATTTTATTATAATTGTTAAAGAAGGTCTACATGCAGAAAATATAATTGAAATGTCGAAACAGTGTAAGAAAGAGGTAAGACTCAATTGCGTTTTACTTATTTTTCCTGGTATCTACTAAAGGTTGCACGTAAAAATTTAACTTAAGATCATTATCTTTCTATTTATCTACTTTCCTTATGATACATTTCTTTTTATTACAACACTAATCTATTTTATTTAATAAAATACTTATCATTTTTATAGGTTATATTACACGTGATCTCAAATGTTTAATATTGTATAATATATGTATATATTTATTTCTTTATCAATGAGAGGTGGTAATATATTGTAGGATAATACTATAAACATTTCACAAAATAAGTATTAATAAGGTAAATGCTTAATTTGTTTCTATTGGAAGAAACATGCACGCACCTATTATTAATATATTTGATTTTTTGCTCATTAACACAAAATATACAGTAGCATATTCAACTTTAAATGAATTACTTTTTAATTATATGAATTGTAATGTTTAATACATATTTTATTTTGGGCTATAGGTCATGAAAAGAAAATTATATGCTAGGGCTTCTAAAGCCAATGCTAAACGTTTCCATGAAGCTGAAATTGAGGATCAATTGATTGAGAATGAAAATATATTAGATGTATTTCATAGAGCAGACTCATCTAATCCCTTTTATGTTTTACCTGCTGTGCGCATTGAAGAAAACCATAATGTTCAGAATAATGATTTAATTGTAGAAGACGTATTACATAATCCACCAAATCATGAAATTGAAGATGCTGAATATAATGAACACAGCAGCAGTGATGAAGCAGAAAACGAAGTTATATGTAATATTGAATATTTGAAAGATCGTCCTATTCATGACATAGAGGCATATTTATTGAACTTTTTTAACAGAATGGGGTGTTCGAGATGTGTCATTTAAAAAAATGGATAAGCTTTTAGCAGGGTTGCGAGTTATTTTCCCTGGTTTGCCAAAATCATATAAAACAATTCTTCATACTCTTCGTACTGTGCATATTAAAGAAGTTGGTCAAGGTCTAATGTGGTATAAGGGTATAAAAGTAAACCTGGATGAAATATTAACTGATGACTATTTGCAAAATGAAAATAAAATTATAGTAGATATTAATATCGATGGTGTACAATTATATAAAAGTGCAGATGATCAATTTTGGCCAATTTTAGGTTGCCTTCATGGTGACAAATTTCCTTTTATAATCGGTATATGGTATGGGTATTCAAAGCCTGATGATTTAGAAGGATATTTATCTGATTATATTGAAGAAGTTAAAAATTTAACTACTAATGGTTATGAATTCTATGGTGAAAATATTACTTTTAGTATAGGTAATTATATTTTAGATGCCCCAGCTAGACAATTTATTAAGGGCATTCACAATCATAACAGTACATTCTGCTGCGAAAAATGCACAGTTAAAGGTGTTAGACATAGAAATCGTCAAGTGTTTTTATCTGATAATGCACCTCTACGTACGGATGAATCATTTCAAAACAGAAACCAACCAGAACATCATAAGAGCACTTTACCTTTAGAACGGGATTTACAATGTGGAATGGTGTCCACATTCAGGCTTGATCCGATGCATCTCGTGTATGCAGGAGTTTTTAAGCGATGGTTACAGTTTCTCGTTGGAATCATTGTAACAATGGGCAAAATTAATAACAGAGCTAAATCTCAATTGTCTCTAGAAATGTTAGGTTGTAGTCCTTGGGTGCCTATGGAATTCAATCGTCGACCTCGATCTTTTTATGAAATATCTAAGTATAAAGCAACAGAACTACGGCGTATCTTATTATACGATGGTGTGCGAATCTTTAAGAACACGCTACCTCCTAACACATATAAGAATTACTTACTTCTACATAGTGGAATATATATACTGTCCAGTCCAACTCTAGTTCAAAATCCAATTATGCTCAATGCTGCTCAAGAAATTCTAAAAGAATTTATAAAGCACTCTTCCCAGATTTTTGGTAAATGTTTCGTTGTTTACAACGTTCATTGCCCGAGAAAAAATGATTAGATATAATCATATATGATTATATCTGGTATATATATAATTATATATAATTATATAAGTTTTTATATGGGGTCATATCTAATTATACATGGCCTCATGTGCAGTCAGTGGTCCCATATACAACCAGATATAGCACCATATCTAATTGTATATAAATGTATGTGACGCCAGATATAATGATATGTGAGTAGTGTACCCTATATATAATTAGATATAGTATTAAATACAACTATATATGCAGTCATATATAGCCATATATATTCATGTGACTAATCTCGTCCTATATACAACCAGATATAGCACTATATCTGTATAGATATAGATTCGCAAGTCAACAGATATAATCCTGTGTGGCTAATCCATCCCATATACAATTATATATATATATTACAATATTCCTAATAGCAAAGTCTGTTCGAACAGATTTTGCCAAACATCTGCTACAAATTTTTGTCAGCAGAAAGACTGCAGATTGTATACAAAATCTGTTATATCAGATAATGATAGCAGAATGTCAGCAAAATTATTACAAAACCTGCTGACATAATTTGACAGCAGATCAGTAGCAGAGACCGAGCAGGATTTGCACAAAATTTGCACAAAACAAGGATTTGCTAACATGACTTGACGTCAGATTGTTGGCAGAAACTGAGCAAGATATACGTGCGCGCAATATGACGACAAATTGGCAGCAGAAACCGAGCAGAATCTGCAGCTTTTAGCCATTTATAAAATTTATTAAAATAGTGTAGTTTATTTGCTTACCGCTATGCGGCGCATTATTCACTTTCTATACCCACATTCGAATTCTTGTCATGAGCGTATATAAAGCTGGCAAAATGCATTTAATAACATATGTAATTATTTCTATCAGTTTAATTTCTGATACGATTTCCGTACAGGGGAATTCAGATATTGAACTGATTTTTGGAAAATCGAACAGATAAGTGTCCAATTTTCACTTATTATCTACTTAAGATATAAAATAGAAATTAACTTCCATATAAATAAAATCTTTAATTTTATAAATTAAATTATTTAAATTTTCCTATATATATTACATTAATATATGTTATTAATATTATATATTTATGTTATTAATACAAATATATAATTATATGTGGTTATATATAATTATATACAATTATATACGATTATATCGGGCCATTTTTTATATCTAATTATATCTAATGTCAATTATATATAAACATATATGATTATATCTGATCATTTTTTCTCGGGTGTTTAATTCATTTAGTCGACGAATGCCGAAATCATGGAAGTTTAGAATCATTTAGTGCTTTTAAATATAAAAATTTTATGGGCATTATGAAACGACATTTGAGATCTACTTACAAGCCTTTACACCAATTAATTAGACGTGATGCAGAAACCAAAGGACGGTTTGTTACAAAAAAAAGACACAAATGATCCCAATAAAATTTTGTTGAAAAATCAATATAATGGAGATAACCATTTTGAGGGAGAACAGTTTCAGACTATTGTCTTACATGGTGTTACTCTTACTAAAAACGAAGCAAACAGCTGTTTTAAAACTAATTGCGGAGATATTGTAATCTTGGACAATGTCATCCAAGAATGTCATCACCTCAGAATCGAATTTTCCTAATAGGGTATAAGTTTATAGTACAAGAGGATTATTATAATTTTCCTATCTCATCTTCTGAACTTGGAATTATGAAAGTATCTCGTTTACAAAGTCACAGAACGGCTTATAAAATTAAACATTTTCTTTGTAAATGTGTTCTTTTTCCTGACAATGAGGAAACATTTATATGCATTCCTCTTGTACATTGCAACACTCAGTAGAATACCAGTAAGAATTTTTATTTTTTAATTATATTTTTTTTACAAGTTATATTGATTTGCAGCCTAATATTTTATTGTTTTTTTCAGTTTGCAGTTGTAGAATTTGATGATTCATGTGATGAATCTAAAACACTAATAGAAGTAATTCCTTCCAAATGGTTATTTGATAATAATACTAAATGCAAGTATCCACCTAAAAAAGATAAACTTAAAACTACTCGTTTAGTCATGTCAAAAATAGATCCAGGACAGGATTGGGATATTTATAATCTTCAATTTCATCATTACTACAGTAAGTGTGTAACTTGTTTCGGAGTATTTTATATATTTTGTATTTGAATATTAAGTTCTTTTAGTATCAATGTACTTAAAATGTAACTACATTTTGTTTTATTAAAAAATAAGTTTCAGTATTATGTATATATATTGTATATATATATATATACATATATATTATATTTTTACGCATTTTCTCACTTGCAGGTACCTACAATATTGCTCTCAAAGCAGCTAAAACTGTTCTAGAGAGAGAAGTTGCTCAAACAAAAGCAGAAACAGATTATACTCAACCAAGAAAAAGAAAGAAGAACAAAAGATACATATCATCTTCATCGGATGATGAAGAAGTAGATGAGTCTCTATCAAATGTCCCTCATGGTATAAGTAGTAAAATACCTGCACCAGATTCTCGTCTTTCAAATAAATTGAAAATACTTCTTAAAAATAAATCTATGAAAACATCAGCTATATGTCAACAAAAAGAAACATCTGTTGGAAAATTATTCTCCCGTAATGAGTCACGTGTTAAATCTTCAAACCTTTTAAAATCAACTCATAATACATCAAACAAAAGTCCGATACAGCAGCATTCTTCACAAAATGAGGGTATGTATGTTCATGTATATATTCTTATTTCGTGAGTTATTTTTGTGTTTCTATAATTTTAATAACAATCTTTTTACAATCTTTTTTATAATTTTATAATCTTACAGTCTTTTTATCATTTTAGTTACACAAGAAAAATATTCATCTCCTAAAGACTGTAACACACAAATGTCAGAAAAATTTGTGACCGCAGAGTCATCGCAATTAAAGAAAACCAAGCCTCTCAATAAATTGCATACCATTTTTCCACATTTAGACAAAGAAAATTGTAATTTTTTTAATAGTAAGTTACTTAATTTCCAACTAATAGTAACTTTCCATGTTAATTTTATATACAGGGTGTCCCATTTTAAAAAACGCACCTCGATAATTCTTCAACGAAGCATTTTCAGCAAAAATGTTTCAGACAAAAGTTGTAGGACTTGAAGGGGGACAGATGATGAAAATATGTACTTGACCTTGAGTGATCTATTGAAGGTCAGGTCAATGTCATCGATGTTTTCTTAAATGGAACCCCCTATTTTTCAATGCATATTCTTGTAGCTTATCTCGAGAGCTTTCCAAAACACTATAATGAGTTATTTTTTCATTAAGTACTTTTCGAGTTATAAGGCTTGAAGTTTACAGTATTTCGACATAAAATACAAAATATCGTGTAATACATTCAGTTTTCGATAATCTTACCTTAATACTTTTATTCACATAATAATGAGACCAATCAATTGGTGTAAAAAAACACATAGTTGCTATTAAGAAAAAGTATGTAATTTGCAACATGCAGCTGCATACTTTTTTTTTAAAGTAACTTTTTTTATATAAATTCCGTCTCTTTTATTTCTTGCATAATTGATTTTGTGGACTGTTACAGTTTTTCAAAAGAGCTCATCTCCTCAATTAACTTTGGACGATAATGAACAATCTATAATATCAGACAGTTCTTCGACGAGTACAGTAATGTCTGTACATGATGATATCTCAGAGCGGAGAAAACAAAATGCTTCCCTAAGAACATACGTTAACAAAGCAAAGTCATCTCCGGCCTTTAATGATTGTAAGTATGAATTGAACATTTTTTTCTATAGCAATTTTCTGAGTGCGCTTTCATTTAAATTATAATTATATATATTGCAAATGCAATCTCTCTCTCTCTCTCTCTCACTCAATTTATAGTTTTTTCTTTAAATTAAGTTAAAATTTTATGAATTAATTTCATAAACATATATAATAATTTGTGATTTTTTTACTATTACTTATCCTTTTCTTTATTTTATCATGTCTCATTCAATCACTAATGGAAATAGAAATAACAATTCTAATTCTGATTTAGATGATAAAAACAACAATGATTACAACGAAAATTTTACTAATGTACACTTGGAAACTTCAAGAGATAGAAGTGAGTCTAGTATTTCCAGAGATGAAGAAAGAACTTTAACGCCAATGGACAATAGCAATAGAGCATCTCCAAATTTATCATTGCAATGTAATATGATTTTCCCGATAATCTCTCTCTCACTCTTGAGAAGTGGTTTTCACACATACTCTTTTCACACTACTCTTTTTCCTAAAATATATATTATATTTATTATTTCAGATTTATCGAATGCAGATCGTGATTTGCTGACTACGACGTTAAGCTATTTGAAGAAGCTTCATGGTAATGACTTTTTTTGTATTAATTTATATAATTGCAGTTATTACATATGTTACATTTTCTGATCATTAATTTATATTTTTGTAGGACCGGTTGTATCTAATCTTGATAGAGATTTGCTTCGAGATGTATCAAGTAAGCTTGACATGGTACTAATGAACCAACGCCGCATCTTAAATGAAATATTTCCTGGAGAAGCTGTGATAGAGAGACCTGAAAATTGTCCTCCCCTTCCATTGCGAGATGAGAGCTCATTTCAAACATTCAACGAATTTTTGAAAGATAAAACTGCTTTTTCTCAATTTGTAAGTATAGTTGAAGTTGACCTTTTTGGATATTATTTTTATATATTTTCTACAATATATGAACTCTTCTTTTTAGCATTTCTTTCTTTGAAAATCAGCTTGTTAAAGATATTTGTTTATTTCAGACCAACTACCTTAATGCACATATTGTTGATAATTCTGAGCAATGGAATGCTGCTATTCGTCTCATGTCTATCGTATTACACAATGAGCTTGCAAGACTAATAAGTTGGAAAGGAACTAAAGGAGTGAAAATCTCTTTTTATGGAACTAGAATCAAGGAGGCTTTGTTTTGTAAGTGTTTCTATATAATATTTTATAATTTTTTCTTATTTTTAAGATATTAAGTCCTCTGATTAATAATTGCCACGTATTAAATTATAAAAAACGAGAAATTAATACATGAGCTTTTATTTTCTTTTTCTTGCAAATTAACCCACACAGCAAATAGAAATCTGTGGAATCTTGTCAGGATATCCTGCCAGAATATTGCAATATCGTAAAGATATTCAATATATATCATAGATATGTGAGGGATATTAATAGGATATACTAATGTCCGCACTTAAGAAAGCGTAGAGATATCACAAATTCCAGTGAAATATATTTTTACGATATTCCTGAGATCTCCGATTATTGCCGCTCACAGTAAAATCTTGAGACGTATATCGCAAGTATATTATACAAATATATTAGAGATAATTACGGTAGGTATTCGGGATTTATGTGGGAGAATATTTTTAATAATAATATCGGCTTAATTTAAACTGATTATTTAATATGCGCATATCAACTAGTATATTATATAGTATAAAATTTGCTCAGTAAACCAATTTTACAATATACTAATTTATATATTGAAGTTTTCGATTAGTTTATCTGAAATAATAATATAAAATTAACACAATAAAACGAACAATTTTACAAAATAAAAATATATTATATAATGTATTATAAAAATACAACTTTTTTACATAGTTATTCCAATGACAGTATGCAATATTTCTAATTGCGCTAACAAAAATAAATGACTTTGGAATGATAATAATAATCTTTCAACTAAAAAAGTAATAAACAAAATTAACGTTTCCTTATTATATATAACTTATATATCTATATATAATAATAAACTATATACATATATATTATAATAGTTACATATAATGTATAATATATATATCTGTACAGTGTCTCAAATTTATTGTATCACCCGTTAGTGGGAGATTCCTAAGGAGATTTGGAGAAGATTTTTTCTCAGCAAATCTTCCATTAACGGGGTGATACGGTAAATCTGAATAAGCACCTTGCAATGTATATAAATACAAATAAATAATATATCTATATATAATAATAAATAAACACAAAATAATATCAATATATATGTATATAATAATAAATGAACCAAAAAAAAAATATAATGTAGCATCATTCTGCGTTTCAAATAATATAGTATGTTATTCTGCTGCTATTATCATATCCTTTTCCAATGCAATTTGCAATGATGTTGGAACCATTTGTGTAGTTTCAAGAGAAACTAGTTCCAAATTATTATTTTTTCTGAAAGGATTTTAGATATTTTATTATTAAAATTATAACTCTTTGCTTATTAAGACATAAGATAAAAGTGCCTATGTGTGAACACATTCCTAATCTTGGACATTCTTATTGTTTTCATTTTTAAATACAAATTTTTAAACTTTAATATAGAATATATGTAAATATGTGCGTGCGTATTCTATGTTGAAAATTTAAATATTTGTATATTTAAAGACAAAATATATAAGGTGCTTTCCAACAAGGACACAGTGCGACATAGAGTATCATTCTGTCTTTCTTGTTCACTGGTATTTAAAGAATTTATCTTCTTTCAATACCTGCGAACAAGACAGATAGAATGATACTGTATGTCGCACTGTGTCCTTGTTGGAAAGCACCCATATACATACAATAATAAAAATGTTTATGCTTAAGTATGTATATATCTAGGCACTGATACTTTTATCATATATTGTATATGACATATTGTATGTGTACAACAAATTAATTAATTACCGTTCCTCTCTTTGCAATCGTTCTGTTGCGTGCGCCAACCATATTTTTATATGTTTTGAAATTTCGGATTCGATTGCATCTGGAATATGCCGCCTAACAACACCTAATATAAAAAATTGATAAAATTGATAAAACATAAAAATAGCAATAAATATTTTTGTTTCTTTTGTGATATATAAATTATAGAAATTTTTCTTACTTAATATAATTTTCCATAAATATAAATTAGAAAATACAAGCTTTTTCTTTCCGCCTATCCAACTGTATTCTGTTGCAACACTATTGGTTAGTGTACGCGTTAAAATATTTATAGTTATTGATTTTATATCATTGCCTCCTACCAAACTCAAGGTTTTTATCTAAAAGAAGAAATGTGATAATTAATATAACATTTAAGAATGTCATTACATATAAATTTGCATTGATGTTACAACCAATACTATATTGAATGATACTTTCAGATAGATTCATGCATAACAGATATATGTAGTAGTATATGTAAGAAATTATGATTTCTCGTACCACTGAATTTTTATAAGATTCGTCTGTCTTCAAGCAATGTTCTACTTTTTGTAGCATTTCGGAATCTTTTATAGGAAAATCATCTAATATGTCAGAAGCAGAATAATTATCCTCTTTTTGTGATACATTTGAAATTTCAAGTCTAGTCAATATATTTGTTAAAATATTCTCACAACGTTTCAATGAGAGCTTTGTATCCACAATATTCTTTATCACAAATCGTTGAAATCGATGATCTACAAAAATAAAAAAGATATTTCATATTTATTTCGTAACAAAACGTTTTCGTGTTAATACATTTTCAATATATTAAAATATGTTATTCAAGATGTCAAATAAAAAATGTTACAGAACGTAATATCTACAAGAGAAATATAAAATAGTTTTTCATCAACTGCTTAACATTATCAAAGATATGATATACATTATATGATAAAGTTATTGTCTTTAACGTAATTTTATAGGTAATTTCAAGAATATTTAAATTTTTTAAATGACAAAATATATGCTCTGAAATAGCATAATAAATGCTTATAAATTTACAATTGCAGCGAATATTTTCTAAAAAAAAAAGAAGGCATAGGCAGGTCATACTAACAATAAGATTACAATAGAAATAAAGAGAAAAATCAAAGTTTATCACATATTCTGATAATAAATAAACAATATTCAAAATAAATATCAATTATGTGAAAAATAATAGCTTCTAATAGTAATTTAATTTCTAATTTTAATTTTATACCTTGTATAATCATATAAAATATGTAATTATAAAAATGTAACATACCAGTAAATAGCGAATCTTCTTTATCATCTTCTTCAAAATCTTTGTCAATAATATTATCTTTTCTAATAATTTTTTTGTTTTTCATTTTCGACTTCTGTAATTGTATCTCTCTTTTGTCTCTTTGATACAGTTGGAATATTAGAGGGCAATATATCATTATCTGATTGAATTGATGATGATGATGATGAGGCTGAATAATGATTGTCTATATATTGCACATTTTCGCATTTACTGTCCTCAATCGTCTTCGTAGTTTTAACAGTTTTATTATATGATTTAATTTGAGGAAATGGCTTTAAAACAGATTCTATGATTTGTGAATCAGATTCTGTATCACTATTTAATTTTTTAGTAGCCCTTACTTTTCTTTCTTTTTTTGATTTTTCTTCGTCACTGACGTCAGTATTCAGGTCTGATTGGGTCTCAGCTAATTTTAATTTTCTTTTTCCAGACTCAAAAGATTCTGTAACAATAAAAGAGATTTTTTGTTTATAAATTTCCCAAAAATATTAATAACTATGTAATAATTACTTATCATAAAAATATATCCGTATATTACAGAACATTTTTCTACTTACGAGCACTACCTAATATTTTTTGTACATTATATAAAAGCCAGTTCTTTCCAACGGGCTCCATATATTGCACAGCTTTGTCAAATTTTTTCATATTTGTGAAATTAGGCCAGTATGCCTTACTTTTAGATGCATTGAACCAATTATATGGTATAAGTTGCATACCATCTTCAAATTCAATAATATAATAAGAATTTTCTTCATTACTCATATTTATTCCTTTTACCTGAAATATATAAATATACAACATAAAATAATACACTTGCACATACACAAATAAAAATATTAATAATATAGAATAACATTAAAATATTTACAATAAAAATTGGTTTCTGTTTATTATTGAAAAGCATTCTTAAATGTCACAATTCTGTAGTTTCAATTATTTCATTGTGCAGAAGAGGGATAACAATATATTCATTATTATTTACTGGATATTTTGCATATTTTATATTAACGGTATGTAAGGGCCACATTTTTAATGTAGATCATTGTGATACTCTATATATACCAAGAACAGATGAATCACATGGCGTGTTATAATAATTTTCCTTGCATTCAAATTGATTGCCTATAATTACTAATTCTTTGCTTTCTGTATTATATGCAATATTACGAAGTAATATTATTGTATTATCTTGTAACCCACAACAATCGTTCGCTTTACTATCTGCGTTTAATGTAAAAAAAGTACATTCTGCTGATTTATATTGTGGATTGTTTGATAAAGGTAATAATGGACCATTGCAATGGTATGTAGATTTTATAGAATACAATTTTTTACTTGTCTTTTTTATTTCAGTTGTTACATGCCGTGCTTCATGATATCTTCGAAATAATTGTTGTAATGGTTTTTCATTTTTTCGAATCAATTTTTTTAGTATTTGCATAAAGTTTTCAAACTTAAAACTACTAAAATTATCCAGAATACCAAAATTGTTGACATCTTCAGTAAGATGACACAAGCAATGTACATTGTGCGATATATGATGTTTGCCATATAATCTTCCAAATGACTCAATAAAGTGTTCAAGTAATGTTTTGGCATATTCCATATAAGCGTTTTTAAGGCTTTCATTACATAATATTCTAATTGCTACATGTAAACTTATAAAATTATTATAACTGTCTTGTGATAATATAGATTGTAAAACTATTGGTCCAGTATATAGAAGTATCTGACGATATTCAGTGGCCTTCCATAATTTTAAATATTTTAATGAGCGTGGTTTACGTGCAAATTCTTTTGGTGTATATTGTTTTAAATTTTCCAGTGCAACAGACACTTTCTCTACGTCACGATACTGTAGACGACATCCTATACTTCCATTTACCCATAAGTTTAGTAGTTTACGAGTAACACCTAAGCATATCAAATGCATATAATCTAATACAAAGTCTTTTACAAAATCAAGAGCGGGAATTTCTTTAAGTAAGGTATGTGATATATGATAGGAATCGTCCGTTTGCATTCTAAAACCTCCGTTTGTACGTTTAGGAGCATTAATTTCAGGAAAACATACTCGATTTTGCTTATAAACACCTTCAACTGTACATTTTGTACAACTGTAGTATCCAGTGTGTCCCCTACATTGCAAAATATAAGATTTAGCAGGAGCATCACATACAAAATATTTGATTTTAAATAGATATTGAAAATTATCGATTGAAATTCCATTTGTATACAAATCTATTGCCTCAGAAACAAAATCATGTAAAAAGTCATTAACATTTTTTGGTTTCTCTTCACCATAATAAACACCGATAATGAAAACGTTTCCATGAGGTAAAATAGATCCTAAAATTGGCCAAAATGAACTGCCGGAAGATCTACTAAGTGGAAGGCCATCTACATTAATTGCTACTTCAATTGTAGTTGTTGTCAAAGTTTGTTTTTCAATTGATCGTTTTATACCGTTGTATAAACCAAAATGTATATATTCTCCAGGCTCAATCGTTTTTACAATATATTGTAATGGTGTACTAAGCAATGTTCTTGCATTCTGAGGTAATTTAGAAAAACATTGATGACTTTTTAATTCTTGCAATAATGTGGATAATGCAGTGTGTGTAATGTGGTTTTTTAAAGCCCAATCTGTTAAAAAAATTTTTAATTTGGCAGTATCATCCAAATAATTTCTATTTTCTGATTCATCAAATTGTGCATTTAAACCTATACTTTGATCGGACTGAGAAAATGAACAATTTTCATCAACGTGCAACTCGCACGGTGCTGTAATTGTTACATCTTCAAAATTTTCACTATTATCACTACTACTATTTGTTATTATCCTATCATATGGCAATGACTTCTTTGCATCGGTACAATTTTTACTATCTTTGATTGCAACATTAGTCGCAGAAGAAAATATTTGATTGCAATATTTCATGCTTTTCATTTGTATCAATCTTCTATAATGTCTATCCGTAATAGAATTTAGATTTTTTTTACTTCTTTTAACATTACTCATATTTGCACTTCTACAAACAAAAAATACATACATCTCAACAGATATATAATGCATAGATATTTATAGTAATAAGAAATGAGTAATAATAATAGCATATAATTATGACAGTAGTAATTCCTTGTAACAATCAGCAAAGAATAAAGATGAATTATTTTTATTATATAATATATAGTAAGTTCTTTCAATTATAATTAATTTATATTACAATGAAGAAAGAGAGGCAGAGAGAGAGGCTAGAAATATATTATCTAATAATATTCTATCACAGAGATACATATAAAGAATTTTATTTTGTACACTTACCTAATATTCCAATATAACGATACCTTTGAAAAGCCGATAAATATAAAAATTAATGAATTTAGCGTAGGTAGATTCGATAGAGTCTATCCGTGAATAGAGGTTATGATACGTGGCATGCACGTGGCACATAAGAATCTTCTTCTTCAATAGTTCTTTTTTCTTCAGAAAATTCTTCAATAGGCCTTTACTATCACTAAAAGGTCTATGCTTGCCGACCAGAATTTCACATTTATTGTCGAACACCATAAAAATCTGAGCTCAAAAAGCTTCACACACATAAAGAACCGTAGCGCCGCGGTAATGACTTCTGTACACAGACACAGAACGGAAATGCTTACCGCGCGGCAAAGTACAACGCGCGTGGCAATCAAAAATATATCATCGTTTTTCCAATGAACTGTATAAGATTATTAACTACCTTCAAAGAGATGCTTGTATGTGTTAGTTACTATAAAAGTATTTATATAAAAAAAGTATATTTTATGTTTGTGTGTATGTGTGTTGTGTAAATTTTTTCAATAATTCCCGTACATTTATTAATATTCTATATAAATCCAACATAGATCCCCAAAATAAAAAAGGAATATCTTAGAGACATCTGAAATATATCCTGTCCTGAATATATCTGCTTTAGATATCTTTAGTACGTCTCCACGATGTGTTTTACACATCAAAATAAGATATTTCCTGAATATCTTATACGGGAATATTTTTATAATTGATTTATTGTAATATACTGATAACATTTTCAGGAAATTGAGATATATTTCGTATATCTGCGATAATTTCAGTATATCCTACAGATTTCCATTGCTGTGTGGGAATTTATTTCAGTGAATCAAAGAAATCAAAGAATTGCTAGAAAGACTTATGTGATTTTTCGTTTTTAACTTAAGGCTCCTGCAGACTCGCCGACCATGTCGGAATCGTGACGTCAGAAGCGAGAAAATACACGCTGAAAATTCTTGCGAATTATTTTTAAATAAAAAGATATTTCGATGAAATAACTACAAATCTTTTTGGCACATTTATAAAATTTACCGAAAACTCTCTTTTTCCCTTTATAATCAATCAACAGCTGTAAAATGATTGTAATATGAGGCCTAGTCCGTCTGGTCTTTGCACATGCGCAGTCATTCCGCATGTCAAAGTCTGATGTTTCAATTATTTTACGGCTGTCGATTGACTGTCAAGGGAAAAAGATAGTCTTCGGTAAATGTTATAAGTGTGCCAAAGAGATTCGTAGTGTTGTTTCATCGAAATATCTTTTTATTTAAAAATAATTCGCAAGAATTTTCAACGTGTGGTTTCTCGCCTCTGACGTCACAATCCAACATGGCCACGGCGAGTCCCCAGGAGTCTTAACACAATTCAATATAATTGCAATAAAATTAAAAGATCACTTTTTATTTTTTGTCCATTTCTGTTTAGGTGCCATAATGGGCCGTTTTAAAAATGAATCATTGAAAACAGCTGAAGATTCTATAAAGCGCTGGTTGAATACTTCTGGCCAACGTAAATGAAAGAATAATAATTTTTACTGTGCAATAATAACGTTTATAAAAATGATTTATATTCTTTACTATATACTTTAAATATAATATATTCTACGTACTATTATATACTGTGCAATAATAACGTTTATAAATGATATATATTATTATTTGTAACATGTAATATTATTTGTTTTGTGATATTAATAATAAATGTATCATAAACAGCCATATATGTTTATTAATTATCATCTTGATGTCTCTAGCAATAATTTGGAATAGTCAATGGAATGTCAAAATTAAATCATTGTGAACATCAAGACAACATCAAAATTTTATGCAATTTGATGTAATTTTGACGAACTAAAATTTGACCATATTTAGACATCAATTTGACATCATTTTGACATTTCTGTTCTCCTTGAGTAATAGTAACTATGTGTTTTTTTTTACACCAATTGATTGGTCTCATGATTCTATGCATAAAAGTATTAAGGTAATACTACCTAAAACTGAATGTTATGCGCTAGGAATGTACTGACCCCGCTCAAAGTTAAATTATTCGGTTTCGAGTACATGTGGATGCTTTTGCTTAAATTGTCAGTAAAGAAATTGCTGAAGTTGGTAGGATACATACACACGTATATCAAATATTTCTGTCCTGGCAGTAGCGGCTGAATTGTCGTGAAAAACTTGCCATCTACCATACGTTCGGGCTGATTGATAAGTTTTATATCATGTTGAGAAGTTATTTTTCGCGTGTCATTAGGAAAAAATACATCCAATACTAACTTCTAATGCACCTCGTATTTCACTGCACGCAGTTTAGTTTCTTGAGTGGCATCCAATATACTGCCGCCAAAGTAGGCGTTAGAACTTGAACCGTCACATCTTCCGGCGCGTTGAACTTGCCCGTGGTTGATAGTTTCACATCCGCACCGAATTGCATGCCCATTGATAAATTGTTGACGTAAAAGTTGCTCATTGCCAACTTCAGCGTGTACTCTATGAACGGTATTAAATCCTGTAATTTGTAATGCCGTTCGTACGTCTGTACGTTAAAAATTCCTCGAACTTGTTAAGGTCATTGTCCAAACATGTCAAATAACTTATAGAGATGATATATAAAGTGGTAGCAAAGTTATACTTTTCGCATCCATTATTGGGAATCGGCTCCGAAAGGCTCACATTTATACTCTGTTCGCGGTTATATTTATTTCTTCAACATGATTATCTTTTATGTTATGTGTCAGACATATCGTCGGGGGATATGGTTGTAAAAATTTATTGAAAACCAATCACTTATACTGGCGCCTATCGAGAACAAATCACTTGTATGTACTGGCGCACGGGTTGCGAACGCGTTTCGATCACGCGCGAACGCGTTTCGAACGGCGGCACGACCGAAACGCGCGACCGCGACGTCAAGTCACGCAGCGATGCGCTTACCTGTTTACAATTTTGTAACGTGTCTCGTGTCCCGCGGCGATCGATGCGTCCGCCGTAGACATTCTGTTCGTCGAAGATGCAAATACGCTATTGGAACTCGTAACAGGCAACGTACAATCGATTATAGGCGGATGCGTGAGAATGTATGGGCAAAACGGGAATGTCGTCGCGTGTTCAAACCACGGATTATCTTGCTTTTTCCAATCTCGTAGATGACCTCCGTAGTAATAACAAGTCATAATGTTCGCATCATCCTCGTAGTAGAAGCCAGCTTCCGCCAAAAGATTGTGGTCGATCCTCACGGGAAAGGAAAAGAATGTATGCAATCGTACGGAATAAATCGCATAGGCTGGGTAATGCGGTGTCAACCGTCGTCGAATCTTTTCGTCGAAATGCTCGTTATCGGGAGCGGAGAGTGGTGCACGAAATACTTTGTATCTTGGAGTACCGTTTCGGCTGTTAGATTTCGCGTCGTCGGTGCTATTTTTACCGAATCTGAACATGTTTGGTCGCGACGTCGTTGGATTATCGTAACTTGCTGCACTCACACGATCACGGTACACTGTGGTCGAGAATGACCGTCCATCCAGAGTTCAGAGTCTAGACCGCCTAATTTTCGAACACCCCCCCCCCCTTCAACTGAAGTATACAATGTGTGAAGTCCGAGAAGCGGAGGCAGGAAACTGAAATGTGAACCGAAGTACATGACCGAGCCAAGCAACGAACGCTCGTTCGCTCACGAAAAAACACTCTCGCGCCGTCGCTCTCCTTCGAACTTCAAAGGTCTTCGAGACCTCGGAATATACACATGCGCCGCACGATCCGTACGGTGACTTATGGGGCGAACTTCATCCAAAACATTATTGGGGCGAAGAAATATCGAATATCACATTATTACTTCTCAAAATCACTGCCGCGATATGGAACGTTCCAGAAGAATTATTACTTCTCGAAATGACTGCCGCGCGCGAGTAATATGAAATGTTCGAGAACAATTATTACTTCTCGAAATCACTGTCGCGCGCGAGTAATATGGAACGTTCGAGAAACCAAGGCAACGATCACATATGTATATCGTAGATCGTAGATTATGTGTCGCACGTACCAACGAGAGCTTTCTATCGTTCGAGAAACGCGTCAAAGGGACCTTTTTCTGCCTGGGTTTCTTCGTCGTAAAGTATCGCAAAAGGCGACATATTTCCGTATACATCGTAACATTTATTTCGTTCGATATAATGCCGTATAAAGACGCAACCGATCGAAAATTTGAAGTGTTCGACGTAAGGTATATCGCCTCGTCGCCATTGACTTAGTTCCACTCCGCACTCGAAGCACTTTATGACATCGTCACGTCCGAGATAATAAAATCCTGCCTATGCTAAATCCTTGACGCTTATGTACGTCGAAGACCAATTCTCATGCCGATAACTATCTCGCCGCTCACTTTCCGAGATATATGAGTAGTGATACTAAGCCGGTTCTAACTCTGGTCCTCTGAGAAGTGGTGAGGAGCAGGGTTCCACAGGCGCGGAGAAATGACGTAACGGGGTGGGAGATCCGCGGGCGCGGGGGAATAACGTCACGCGGGGAGGAGGACCGCGAGGTGTAGGACCGCACGATAGGTGAGGTCTATGGTGAGGTATATGGTGGTAAGAAACACGCTCCGTACCGCTCACGCAAAGAAACCTCGTCGCATCGATAACGATTATCGTTGCCTGGTTTTAAAAAACCGACGTCGCAATGTAGCGCGAGATACGATTCGACATGTATTCGGAGAGGAAAAGAACGCATCGAGGCAGATTGATTTAATAGCGACGTACTTTTCGCAACAGACAAAATCGATGTTCGCGTTTAAGCGCATGTTGCGTGCGTTGATCGGTTCGTAGCGTGTAACCGCGTCTCGTATCACTGAATCATATCGGTGCGTAATGCATCGTAAGACGCGTTCGGTGGCGCGAGTTGCTGCATCTCGAGTTAGATTGATTTAATAATGCTGTACGCACTAACAGGCAAAATCCGAAAATAGATCGGTATAATAGAAGCATATTTCTTATTAAGGGAAATATTAGCCGTAGGCCGCGCTGCGATCTAAAAGAGAGCGTATATAACGAGCGCGAGAGCTCGAAAAGAGGCATTCGACGATAAAGTATAGCGATTAGCGAAGCGAAGAGAGCAAGGTAATAAATAACGAAGCGATAGGGAAGCAAAGCGATTGTGAAATTGGAGTATTAGATCGAGAAAAGGAGGTTTCTCTATAATAAAGAGTACGGGTTTTCGGTTGAAAGCACGTGTTTGATCTTTAAACAACATTCTCCTTTATTTCACACCCTTAAATTAACGGCATCCTTACAACGTAAAAATCAGAAGTGGGATTCAAGTGAAGAATTTGATTTGAGAATTCGATCGGGACGATTATTAATAATTGTGATAAATCAAGTGCGATCAGAAGAAGAGGTCTTTCTGGAACATTCTCGAGCGAGAGCAAGTGAAGGTCGCAAGGGAAAACAAGTATGAAAGTAACGGACAATCTGTTTGTTGAGATGTCCGACCTTGTGATATTAGCATGAATCGAGCGGAGTTAGACAAGCTACCGACAAGTAAAATAGAAACTCTAATTACCGAATTGAATTTGGAACTCAGCGGTGGACGATTAACATTGATTGATCGAATAGCGGAGTATTACGAACTGATTGGTTGGCCGAGTACAGACGTGCAAAGAAGCCATAGCCCCGAACATGCCAAATGAGCAGGAGACGAGCGGTTCAAGCAAGCAGGCGACGGGCGCGGGAAAGCGTATGGAGAAAGGAGTAACGCAGGGATCGATATTTTCGGAGCCGTCGCGCAGTGGTGCATCGGCAGGTACGTCTAGCGTCCAGGAAGAGACGCGAGTGTGAACATACAAGACATCGTGAATGCAGTAGTTCAAGTGCTAGAAGAGAGGCAACGGGTAACTAGTGACGTCCCTTTGGCCGCACCAGCAATGAGAGAGCCTTGGGTAAGAGGAGGCAGTACAGCGAGCGCGAATAGTATCGCGAGCTCACAAAATTGGCATCAAATAAAATTTGCCACCAAGATAATACCTGTTTTTTCGGGTAAAGAAGAAGAAAATGTGGTCAAATGGTTGGAGAGAATCATGAGTGTGGCACGCCTTTACCATTTCAACGATGAGATCCTAGTTCTAGCAGCGGTGAGTCAATTGAAAAACAGAGCATTAGAATGGTATAATAGACAAACTGGAGGAAGTAGCAACCTGGGAAGAATTTAAATTTTGTATAAGACGACACTTCGAAATTAAAGAAACATACACCGCTACCCTGGCGAGTGTCAGTCATAGAATATGGAAATCGCAAAATGAAAAGTTTATTGATTACGCAGAAAAAAAGCTTGGATTAATGCAATCACTCTCTCTTTCGGAGAAGAAGAAGATCGATTTAATAGCGGACGGAGTAAAGGATCCGGTCTTAAGAAAAATGGTGTTATGTATATGGATCACGAATATTCTCGACTTTCTAGAACATGTGAGAAGAATAACAGAGGACGCGGTAAGATACAAAAAATGGGACAACAGTTCGCGTTTCGGAGCATAAGGTCGACAAACACCTAAAGGACAGGCAGGCTCGATAGACAAGCCATGCTATTATTGCAAGCAGCCAGGTCACTATTCCAAGGACTGTAAACAGCGGAAGATCACGTGTTTCAAGTGTGGACAAGAAGGGCACATCAGTCTCTCGTGTCCGAAAAAAGGAGTGAGCGGAGGAGTGTCAGCGAGTCACCTAATCGAGCAAAAGGAAGAAGACAACGATGAGGCAGCGGCGACCGAGATCATCTACGTAACCGAGCGAGGATATTCGAATAACAAAGACAATGCGTGCGTAAGAATTTACAGCGTAAATAAGTCAGGTATTTCATTGAAGGCATTGGTAGATACCGGGAATCCGGTAAGTCATTCGATATTCCGCGTATCAAAAGTATTTTCCATTCAAAGAGTTGTTCAAAACTAAAAATAATACAAAATTAAAAGGAGTAAATAATTCAATTATTTCGGTTTTGGGTAAAATATACGACCAAATTGCATTTGAGGAAAAATATAACGCATGGTTCGATCTTTTATTATTAGTAGTAAATGATAGCACTATAAATTATGATCTCTTATTAGTAGAGAATTTTTTGATGAATTACAAATAAAATTAATATATCACAATGGAAATTATTGCTTTAAGAATGGAAAATCCGCGGAGAATAATTTGCATAATATTTTCTCCATTGAAGTAATGGAAGAGCGAAATAAATACGACATTATCGAGAGTATCGACGAAAATCTGTCATGGTCCGATCGTAAAGATCTTTTGCAAGTGTTTAAAACGGTAGAACAATTAGAAATAAAACTGGTAGAAGACGGATATTGTGCTAGAGTATATTTAAAAGATGATTCAATTTTTCGTTACGCGCCGAGAAGAATGTCGATATCGGAATAAAATGAGCTAGAAGAAATTATTGATGATTTGCTTGTAAGAAATATAATAAAACATAGCGTTTCCCCGTATTGCGCGAGAGTAGTTCTTGTGCCAAAACGTAACGGAAAGAAAAGAATGTGCGTGGATTTGAGGTCATTAAATCAACGTATACACGCACAAAAGTATCCGTTCCCGATCATAGAAGATCAATTAAATAAATTATATGGTAAAAAGGTATTTACAAAATTGGATCTGAAAGATGGTTTTCATCAAATAGCGATACACCCGGACGATACTAAATATTTTTCCTTCGCTACGCCGTCGGGCCAATATGAATTTACGAAATTGCCGTTTGGTTTTTCAAAAACGCCAGCTGAATTCCAAAAACGTATTCTAAATATATTTAAATATTTGGTTCGTGGAAATAAAATTTCAATTTATAGAGATGATTTATTAATAGCTACGGAAAATGTTCAGGAAAATCTTCAAATTTTAAAAGAGGTATTAATTATTCTAAAAAATTACGGTCTAGAACTTAATTTGTCAAAAATGTTTATTTCTTAAATCAGAGATGGAATATTTGGGATCAAGAGACACGGTAGTGTCTCGCGCCAAGAACCGCGCAGCAGCAGCGTGGCACCCCGTGTATCTATACGCGAGCCGGTCAGTTGAGTTACTTGAGATTATCAAACCTCAATAACCGCTAAACGGATTGAGTTCTTACTAGGCTTAATCGATAGCTTGGGTTTAAATTATATAAGAAAAGTGTCTTTATTTTTGCTCTACATGTTATATAAACAGATATATTACGACGCAAAATCGAAATGTGGAAAGGCCCTAGCAAGATAAGCACTAGAGATTGGCCTTTACTCGGATTTTAACAATATTCATGGGGGAATTACCTGTAGGTACGAGGGTAACTCAGCTCAAGTTTCAACTCTTAACTCTCATCGGTTCGGACTGTATAAGCTAATAACGGAAAATCAAAATATTTAAATATCTCGGAAACTACTTGACCGATTTTTTTGAACAAAAAATCAAAATGTAGCTCTTATCTTGTACTATAACATATATTATTTCTGTTACAATTCCTCCCCATTTACTACCCCAAAAAAATTTTTTTAGTTTTTTACCTGTAATTTTTTTATCTTACAATTATCGTACTACTTTCTAAATAATTAGATCTAAAAAACGGCAATAGAAGCCAGCGCGGTAATTGAGGCGCAAATATAATTTATTGATAAGTACAATCGATGGTGTTTAGGAAATGATTACAAAGTTGATCATGAAAAGAAAAAACGAATGTTTCGGTCTCCTTTTTTGAGACCTTCTTCAGCGCATTAATAATTGATACTTAAAATTAGAATAATCATCGAGCGGAGTCAGTGTAAAAGTCATGGTAAACAGGGATGTTACAATGCAAGTCGAAAAAATCTTATAAATATCAAGTCTATAAGTACGCAAAAAATGACGAACGTATATATTTTATAAAATCGGATCGTTCGGAATCGATGTTCGTCATCTCCAGGGAATGCTCCTTCCAGACTGATAAACACTGGAGGTATACCTTAGAGTTACGTCCATTGATGTCCTCCATAATAATTAAAGTTAAAATCTAGAAAGCACACGTGCGTATGGAGTAGAGCATACCTGATAAATACGAAACGTCGATATGATGTAAAACTTACGGAGCGATGGCGATCCTTAAAAGATAGTTCACTCAAATAAAATAAAATATCACATCCTCGCTTCCACACAAAAAAATTCCATACTCTCATTAACATTTTATTAACGAACTGATACCCTCTAGAATTGATTTTCCTAACAATACACGAACGTCTCAAATTTTTAATAAACAGTTCAAGAACCAATAATTCCATCTCTACTAATGAAGGAAAAAATAAAGACTCCACTAATTTTTTCACAATTCCCTTCGTTTCTCCCATATCTGACTGTTTCAAAAATATTACCAACGACCTCAATGTCAAACTCTCATATTTTAGTCTCAATAAATTAAACTGTTTTAAAGTACATAAGGATCGTCTCCCAAAATCCTCAGTTAATAATGTCGTTTATAAAATTAACTGTGGTGATTGCGATGCCTCGTACGTCGGCCAGACCAGCCGAAAATTACAAACATTTAGAATAAATGAGCATCGCAATCACATACGTAGGAATACTACTAATCACTCGGTCATTACTGACTATAGAATTAATTTTAACCATGAATTTAAATGGGATGACGTTGAGGTGTTGGACAATGAACCTTTCCTTAACAGGAGATTGATTTCTGAGATGCTGTTCATAAAAAGACAAACAAATAGTTTGAACCTACAGACTGATACGGAAGGTTTACACCACAATTATATTACCGTAATAAATAAACTCCCGAAACTTTGACTTTCGCATCGACAATTTTTTGTACACAAGGTTCTTGTTCTCTATCTATTTATATTACTTTACCTCGGAGATTCGACAGTTATTGTCTAGTCTCTCGTCGAAACACACACATAAACTTATTTTTATTATACTTTTAACTAATTTATTCTCGTATACTCTTGCTTTTTTATTAACCGTACATAATTATTTTATTTTATTTTATTTGAATGAACTATCTTTTAAGGATCGCCCTCGCTCCGTAAGTTTTATATCATATCGACGTTTCGTATTTATCAGGTATGCTCTACTCCATACGCACGTGTGCTTTCTAGATTTTAACTTTAATTATTATAGAGGACATCAATGGACGTAACTCTAAGGCATACCTCCAGTGTTTATCAATCTGGAAGGAGCATTCCCTGGAGATGACGAACATCGATTCCGAATGATCCGATTTTATAAAATATATACGTTCGTCATTTTTTGCGTACTTATAGTCTTGACATTTATAAGATTTTTTCGACTTGCATTGTAACATCCCTGTTTACCATGACTTTTACACTGACTCCGCTCGATGATTATTCTAATTTTAAGTATCAATTATTAATGTGCTGAAGAAAGTCTCAAAAAAGGAGACCGAAACGTTCGTTTTTTCTTTTCATGATCAACTTTGTAATCATTTCCTAAACACCATCGATTGTACTTATCAATAAATTATATTTGCGCCTCAATTACCGCGCTGGCTTCTATTGCCGTTTTTTAGTTCTATTTTTATCATTATCGAAGCCTTTTAATCTTTAATTTTAATTTTTTTTCTAAATAATTGTGTACAATCATCATCTGTGTACCCATAACATATACATATACGCCACAACTTGATTAAGAGGGTGCGTCTTAGTGAAAAAAAAATAAAAACCTGTTTTTGAGGAGTGTTTTTACGGGTTTTTTAGGGGTGTTTTACGGGTTTCAACGACTATAACAAAAGATACTACCACGAAATTTCTTGTGATTCTTTTGTACTCAAGTACCAATAATATATATATGCCACAACTCGATTAAGAGAGTGCGTCATGGTGAGAAAAAATAAAAACGTGTTTTTAAAAGGGTACGTCATAGTAAAAAATCAAGTAAAATACGAAATACGAATAGAAAAATAACGAAACAAATCTGACAGTTTTAAAAAATCACTAAACTTAAAAATTCAAGTTTAAACAAATAAACATATCAAAATAAATCTCTTCATAATCTGAACGTACATGAAATGCTCACCGATTTGTTTTTGTTTAAAATGTGCGCGAACGACCCGTGTCTCGAACGCGTGTGTAACAATACATATTGTTAGTTTTCTGTCAAGCGTCAGGTTTTCTGCATTGCTGTGTCGTGATTATAAAAGTTATAATTCACGATGTCAAGTTATAGTTCTAAATGCTCATGTTGCCTAAAATTCTTGAGAAAATTTTGTGGGCAGAAAAAAATTCTTTCTGATTTTGCAAGCGTTGAATTTTTTTCTAAAAATATGAAATGTACATAAGCTCAGTGTTGGTGATGTTTTGTGTGGTTATTGTCGAGTATTAGGGTACAAAAAGTTAAAATTAGAAACAGATGATTTTTCTGCAAAAGACCGTTCTAGCAGCTCAGACGAAGACATTAGTTTTTCTGAAAACTTGAATCGGGCAAAATCTTCTCGTGCTTCTGTTGAACTGCCAATCCAGAGAACTGTATCAACGCACGCTTATTGTTTTATTTGCGGTTCACAGAAAGATCACGTAGTACCTCCGCTAGAAGCCCGTCTTCAGGTATTTTCTAAAAAAATCTACATTCCGCCCCACAATAGATGTTGCAAGTCTCATCTATTGAAATCAAGATTTTATGAAGACGAGGTTGCTCATATCCGTGTGCATTCGTATACAACTGTTTTCGAGGAAAGGGAGCTCAAAGTTTTTATGGAAAGCTTGTCAACAAAAATAGATAAAACTTTTATTAATAAAATAGGTGACTGTTCGTTATCAGATGATCAAATAAAAATATTCACGGGGCTTTCTTGGGAGAACATTATCCACTTGAGGTCAATGTTGTCCTCAATGAGATCGTCTCCCTCCCGTAATGTAATTCAGGCTTTGGTAGTGTTTTTGTTTAAGTTAAGAACTGGAAATTCTAATAATAAAATAGCTGCAATACTCGAGCTAGAAAATGCTCAAATTGTTTCTAATTATGTTTCATCGGTTTTGAGTAGTTTTGAAAAAGATGTCCTACCTCAATATTTTGGTTACCGTGCTCTGAACAGATCGGATCTCGTTCAATTTCACACAACTACAGTTACCAAAAAGTTATTTGACTTACCGGATGACTGTTTGGTTTTGATTTGTGATGGAACATATATCCGTCATGAAAAAAGTAAAAACAACGAATTTCAAAGAAGATTTTTCTCCGGACAAAAAAGGTACCGTTAGTAAAACCTTTTACTATTTGTACCATGGATGGATTTAGAGTTGACATGATGGGGCCATACATGGCGAATATAAACGACGCGGACATTATGAAGTTTATAATGGATGACCCAAATGGATTTAAGATCTTGCTTAAAAAAGGAGATGTCTGTTTTAGACAGAGGCTTTAGGGACGTAAAAACCTTTTTAGAAAGTGAGGGGAATAAGGTCTTGATGCCAGCTCTCAAAGGTAAACGTTCTCAGCTTTCCACTCTCGAGTCTCGATTTGTAACGAAAATCCGGTGGGCTGTAGAAGCTGTACACGGAATTTTGAAGCAGAAGAACAAACTTTTAGATAGAAAGCTTGATAATAAACTTCTTGTCCGCGGCGGATTATTAATAAAGATTGCTTCATTTCTTCAAAATCATTTTGGTAAGCGGCTGGAATCGGACGAAGATATGGCCGAGGAAATAATATATCGAATGAAAAACACAAAACACTTGGAAAATACATTAGCGGTGGAAGTCGAATCCGAAAACTGGGCACGTAGAAAAGTTCCTTTTGCAACGATTACATTGACAGAATTGTTGGATTTCCCTGTATGGAGGTTCGCTTTACGGATGTAGACAGGACGTGTTGAATGTCGTACAATTAATTTCTGGTATAAACAGATTTATTCATTTTTACAAATTAAGAATGTGTTTGCGTGTCTGTGTGTTATTATTATTGTCTCTGTTTGTTTTGATGTGGCCGCTCCTCCGTGCTCTGCCTCCTCGCTTTTTTGTCTGCGTGGAGGCGTCCTTGAACGTTCGCTGTTCCTTTGACGTCCGAGGGGGCCTCTTTATAGGCGAGCGCTTCAGGGGCGAGATGAGTGGTGGCACTTGCCACAATATCGGCGGTGTCAGAGAACGCTCTCTTATGTCCGGTGTTGCCGGTCGGTCGGTCGTCCGTGAAGCCGGCCGTATGTCACCGCTAGAGAGGTCGTCCCTGAGGGGAGTCGCTTCGGGGCGCCTGATACAGGAGTCAGGGTGCCTGGTGCCGGTGTCGAGGTGACTGGCGCCGGTGACGCGGCGGCTAGCGCTGACGTCCTGGCGACTGGCGCCGGAGGCGAGGTAGCTGGTGCCGGTGTCCGGGCGACTGGCGCCGGTGGAGCAGCGGCTAGCGCCTGTATCCTGGCGACTAGCGCCGGTGGAGAGGCGGCTGGCGCCTGGGTCCTGGCGACTGGCGCCTGTGGAGAGGCGGCTGGCGCCTGTGTCCTGGTGGCTGGCGCTTGTGTCCGGGCGGCTGGCGCCTGTGGAACTGCGGCTAGCGCTGTTATCCAGTCCTCTGTGGCTATCTGGCTGGTGCCAGATGGTGGCGGAGATTGGGCGTCTATCTTCCGTCGCTTCGCGGTCAGCAGGTGGAGTGGCGTAGGGCGAGTTTTGCGCCTAGCCACTATGACTTTCTCGGGTGATATGAGTTGGAGGCTTCTGACCACTAGGCGGGGCGTAGTGCTGCGGTGTCTTCTGAGATCAGCTAGAACCGGCGACTGGCGCCGAGAACTAGCTTTTCCGTCGAGAGATTGTGTAACTTCACTCTGCGGGGGGGGGGGGGCCCGCTTATATTCTTGCCCGGGTGAATCTTACTTACGGATTCACTTTACCGCGTCGCGCCGCGTAGCGGCCGCGCTCCGTACCGCGCTGCGTCTCGCGAGCACATGCGAGAAAGCTGTGCCTCGCGAGTTGCATATGCGTAGGCGTTTATTGTGGGAAATCGCCATACCCTGAAATGACAAAAAATGACCTGCTTTTACTTTTCGGGCTCGTACCAACTAAATCAGACCATTTGCTACTTTGCCGAAATAATGAATGACAATGGAACGATAAATGTACAATTTCTAAAAACCAGCAGTAACATTCTCAAAATGGTGGTTAAATCTTGTCACATAAATAAAAAATTGTACAAATGTTTCATCGATTATGAACCTAACATCTATGGTTACAAAGGTATAAAAAGATATGCGTGCGAATGCGCTAATGGAAAACGAACGGTCGAGTGTTGTTCGCATGTGGCTTCCATAATTTATTATTTATCTCATGCCCGTTACCTATCCAAAATACCAAGGCCTGCCCAGATCTTAAGTGATGTCTTTCTGAAAAAGAAAATTGTTCCAGTAGTGAATGCAGACAGTGATGAAGACTAGACTCTAACTAACTGTCAGATTCAAGATCAATAAAAAGTATTATATTATGTTATATTATATTGTAAACAAAAACAAATCGGTATACATTTCATGTACGTTCAGATTATTAAGATTTATCCTGATATGTTTATTTGTTTGAACTCGTATTATTAAGTTTAGTGATTTTTTAAAACTGTCAGATTCAAAAGGCGAAGAAAGATAAAATTAATTTTTTTTATGCAACTTGACAATTAACACAGTGAAACAAGTTAAACAAATAAAAAGAGTATTATATTATATTTCTCTTTTTTAACGAAGCTCAGTTTCGTTATTTTTCCATTTCGTATTTCGTATTTTACTTATTCTTTTACTATGACGTACCCTCTTAAAAACAGGTTTTTATTTTTTCTCACCATGACGCATTCTCTTAATCGAGTTGTGGCGTATATATATTATTAGTACTGGAGTACAAAAGAATCACAAAGAATTTCGTGATAGTATCTTTTATTATAGTTGTTGAAACCTGTAAAAACATCCCTCAAAAACACGTTTTTATTTTTTTTCACTACGACGCACCCTCTTAATCGAGTTGTGGCGTATATATGTTATGGGTACACAGATGATGATTGTACACAATTATTTAGAAAGTAATATGACAATTGTAGGATAAAAAAATACCAAAAAACAAAAGGTAAAAAACTAAAAAAATTTTTGGGGTAGTAAATGGGAGAAATTGTAACAGAAATAATATATGTTATAGTACAAGGTAAGAGCTACATTTTGATTTTTTGTTCAGAAAAATCGGTTAAATAGTTCCCGAGATATTTAAATATTTTAATTTTCCGTTATTAGCTTATACAGTCCGAACCGATGGGAGTTACGGGTTGAAACTTGAGCTGGGTTACTCTCGTACCTACAGGTAACTGCCCCATGAATATTGTTAAAATCGGAGTAAAGGCTAATCTCTAGTGCTTATCCTGCTAGGGCCTTTTCGTTTAAGAAACGTCACCGTCGTCATCGCTACACATATACTACACGTACACAACACATGCATAGATATAAAGTAGTATCGCGCTACACGTATATACACGCACACAACACATGCAATAAATAGCAATGTATGCATCTTGTACGGTTGACTTGTTTGACGGAAGATCGCGCTAACGGCGCTCTGAGATTTGACAACAAAGTGACAAGAATAAGTAAATAATAAAGAAAAAGGTTAACATGGCATGCGTAATTAAATTTAAATAATGTTAATGACAGTAAACAATAAATAAATAATAAACATATATTTATATATATTTTTTATATATTTATATATATATATATATTGTTACAGCCCTGAATGATACGCGATGTTATGCCTTTCGAAAATGGGAAGATCGTCTCCGGGTGCGTTGTCAAGGAGGAATGTTTAAAAATAACGACGGACATTTTGAGAGATTAGAATTAGCTGTCATACGGTGCGGACGCGTATTTCTGACGGCTCTGTTTAATTCGATTTATTATTACGTTCTTAGTGTTAATCTTGTTTTAATAAAGTTATTGTGTTCCATCAATTAAGTGTTCTAATTGTTTACGACGCGATTTGTGAGAGCCGAATAGCTGTGTCGCACGCGTTATCGATATATCGTCCCGCGGACGTAACATTTTGGAGGCTTGTCCGGGATACGAGCAACAACGAGCAGAAAATGGCCACAGGAAGTGGACAACAGGATCAGACGGTGGGAGTTTCGTCCCGGAAAAGAATTCAACCTGCGACTCCTTTAACAATGATTTCTGAGCCGACGGCGGAAACGGTGACTCTTCAAGCCGCTTTCCGGGAGATTCAACAGATGCGGGAGGAGCAGTTAAAGCAGCGCTTGGAATTTGAAACGCAGTTACGCGAGCGGGACGAGGAGATACGTCGAATGCAGGAGAGAGCTCGACGAATGACCCAGCTAAGTCCTACTAATAATAGAGAAGCTTTAAGAGACGAAATGAGCGCGTAAATAATAATAATAATGAGCTCGGATATAAATTTAAACCTGATAATTATGACGGAAGTGTTCGTCTTTGTGAATATTTGCACAATTCAATTTGATAGCACGGGCAAATAAGTGGGATAATTCTATGAAAACTGTAGCATTAGCTTCTAGTTTAAGAGGAAAAGCGCGGTCTGTTTTGGACGGGATAACGGAAATTGAGAGGCTCCAATTCGAGGAGCTGAAGTCGAAATTAGAGTTGCGATTCGGGGAAGGACATTCGGCACAAACGTACTATTCTCAGTTTATTAATAGAAAACAAAAATTTGGGGAGGAATTGGCTGTGTTGGGATCAGATATAGAGCGATTGTCACGTCTGTCGTATCTGGAATGTACGTATGAAGTCAGGGATAAAATTGCTTGCGCACAATTCGTAGTTGCGTTAACGGATTGTTTTATAAAGCGTACTTTACAGTTAGAAGGGGTGACTTCTCTAAAAACGGCTGTAGAAAGAGCTATAGCTGTGAAGGTAATTCAGGAAAATAGCTTTTCTCATTTTGACAAGGCCGAACGAAAAGGAAATTTTGGATATAATTCAGAAAGGGGAGAAAAACAAAAACAAAGGTTCAATAAAGAAAAGGATGGGGAGACTGTAGACAAAAAAAGATTTTAATGGAGAAAAGCGTGAAAAAAATAGCAATGAAAGAAATTATAAACCTAAATATTATAAGCAAAAAGAATGTTGGCAGTGCGTAAAAAACAGGGCATTTCCGTTCAGAATGTCCAACAATTGGAAAGGAAAACGGGAATTAGTCAGATTGAACGGGGCAAATTCGGCTTTCTGTAAAGGCGCCCCGGAAAAATCTAACGAATTTAGAGTAAATAGAGTAAATGTAGCAAAGAATAGTTTTTGTTATTATGGGACGGTAGACGGGCAAATATGTTATTTTAAAATAGACACAGGCTCAGAAGTATCGATTTTAAATAAGAGATTAATTTGTGGAGAAAAGCAGAAAGTTTCATTAGGAAAATGTTTTCTTAGATATCCGACTGGAGAGGGTACCTATTGAGTATAAAATTAAGGTTCGAATTGATTTAGGAAAATATTTCGAAGAAATGTTCGTAGTCATTGCGGAAATTTCAGATGATTGCATTCTTGGGGCTGATTTTCTCTTGAAGATTGGAATGGAAAAATTATTTGAATCTTTTTTCGGAAGTTCTGAGGAGCGGAATGAAATTTGTTCAAACAGAGATGGTTTGTGCGCGAGTAGAGAATTTAGAGTGTGAGGTTCCGTCTGAATTAAAAGATTTGTTTGAAAACAATATTCAGAATTTTAATGAAAAACAAAAAAATATTTTTGCGCAATTTTTACCGGAATTTCAGGATATATTTTCGAAAGACATTAAGCAGGAAGTTGTAATATTGCTGAACATAAAATCAATTTAACTGATCCTCGACCTATAAAACAGGTTCCTCGACGAATTCCCATACATATGCGACCAGAGGTTAACAAAGTTATAGAGGAAATGGAAAGTCAGGGAGTCATCGAAAAATCCCACAGTCCATGGGTTTCCCCCGTTGTTTTGGTGAGAAAGAAAGACGGCACCATTCGTTTCTGCGTGGATTATAGGAAACTCAATGCGGTTACGGTAAAAGATTCTTATCCGCTACCAAGGATTGACGATATTCTCGATCGACTAGCAGGTAACTCTTGGTTTTCTACGCTAGATTTGAAAAGTGGATATTGGCAAATAAAAGTTTGTCCAGAAGATAGAGAGAAAACGGCTTTTTCTTGTGATAATGGTTTGTGGCAGTTTACAGTTATGCCTTTCGGGTTATGTAATGCGCCCGCTACATTTGAGAGATTAATGAAACATGTTTTAAAAAGATATTTGTCAGAAATTTGTTTAGTTTATTTAGATGACGTTATTATTTTTGGAAAAACTTTTGATGAAATAATGGGGAACTTGAGAAAAGTTTTTCTTTGTTTACGAGCAGCACATTTGAAAATAAATCCTAAGAAATGTATTTTATTAAGTTCTGAAGTAAAATATTTAGGGCATGTTATTTCAAAGGAAGGCATAACCACAGATCCAGAAAAGATTAATGCAGTTGTGAATTGGCCAATCCCACGTACTAAAAAACAGATTCGTAATTTTCTTGGCGTCTGTTCCTACTATCGTAAATTTGTAAAAGGATTTTCTCTAATTGCAAAGCCTCTTTATATTTTAACGGAAAATCAAATTACATTTTATTGGAATGAACAATGTCAAAAGGCTTTCGATAATTTGAAACAAGTTTTGATTTCATCGCCAGTATTGTCTTTTCCCCTAGAGGAGGGAGAATTTATTTTAGACACAGATGCTTCGAATCATGGAATTGGGGCAGTATTATCTCAAATGCAAGGGGATACAGAAAAAGTTATTGCATATTACAATCGTGTTTTAAATAAATCAGAAAGAAATTATTGCGTTACACGTCGAGAACTTTTAGCAATAGTAGATGCAGTAAAATCTTTTCATCATTATTTATTTGGAAAGAAATTTGTGATTCGAACGGATCATGTTTCGTTGCGCTGGTTAATGTCCTTTAAAGAATTAGAGGGTCAATTAGCTCGTTGGTTGGAACGATTACAATATGATTTCGAAATAGTGTATCGGAGTGGGAAATCTCATCGCAATGCGGATGAGCTTTCCAGATGTCCTTGTGAAGAGAATCTTTGTAATTATTGTGAAAAAGTAAAAATAAAAGATGCTGAAAACAAAATGGAGGCAGTTGGTCGAATTGTTTTAGAGCGGGATGAATTTGAAAATTGGAGGAAAAGTCAACTAGATGATCCTACCATTTCCATAATTTTGAATGGCAAAGAGAATGGAGTACGACCTAGTCGGCAGGAAATGGTTGCGAAGGGAGTTTCGGGTAAAATTTACTGGAATCTTTGGGACGCATTAATTGTGCTAAACGGTGTTCTATATGAAAAGTGGGAATCGCCGTCGTTAGAAAATCAAGTTCTTCAGATAGTTGTACCACAAAAGAAAATTGATTCAATTTTAAAAGAAGCTCATGATTCTCCTTCTGGTAGACATTTTGGAGTGAACAGGACGCTAGCGAAAATTCGTCAGAGATTTTATTGGGCCACGTGTAAGAAGGATGTTGAAGATTGGTGTCGTTCCTGTGTTATTTGTATTGCTAAGGTTGGTCCTTCTGGAAAAGGTAAATCTCCTCTACAGGTCTATAATGTGGGAGCTCCTTTCGATAGAGTGCAGATGGACATTTTAGGCCCTCTTCCGATAACGTTTACGAGGAATAAATATTTGCTTGTTATTACAGATTGTTTTTCAAAATGGGTTGAGGCAATTCCAATAAAAAACATTAAGGCTGTTACCATAGCTGAAGCTTTCATAGAACAAATTGTTTCTAGACATGGTGTTCCGTTGGAAATACATACGGATCAGGGAAAATGTTTTGAATCACAACTCTTTCAAGAATTATCATTTATTTTAGGAATTAAAAAACGAAAACTACTCCTCTACATCCTCAGTCGGATGGTCAGGTTGAAAGACAGCAGCGTACGATTTTAAATTATTTGGCTAAATTTATTTCCTCACATCAAAGAGATTGGGATCGATGGATTCCAATGTTTTTGTTGGCCTATCGTTTAGCTAAACATGAGACTGTTGGAGTCACTCCATCTGAAGTTTATTTTGGTCGCAATTTACGAGGACCTCTAGATTTATTACGAGGAATTCTCCCCGGGAAGGAAGGTCATTTGACTACTGGTAATTTTATTTCAAATTTGAGAAAAAAATTAGATTTAATTCAAGGAGATGTACGTCAAACTCTTAAAGTTAAGTCAAAAAGGATTAAGTCTGCTTATAATCGGAAAGCAAGGGATATTAATTTCATTACATAATAAGAAAAACGATAACTCGAGCATTGCGAATCACATTGACATAAATAACTTGATTAAATCGAGTTACTTCAACATCCCGTACATACCGACAATTTCGGAGCGATTTGGACCTGTGATACGTGATCTACAAACAAAACTGTCCTATACTAGCATGAACAAGCTAAGGAAGTACATTCGCGTACAAAAAGATATATTCCCGAAAGAATCACATAACAACTTAGTATATAAAATACCATGCAAAGATTGTGATGCCTCATACGTAGGCCAAACAGGTAGGCTACTAAAAACTCGTATCACAGAGCATCGCAATCATATTAACAAAAGAACTTCACAACACTCGGTCATCACGGGTCACAGGCTAAATGGTCACGAATTCGCATGGGAAGAGGTGGAAATCCTGGATGAGGAAAGCACATACAAAAAACGTTTGATGTCGGAGATGATATTTATAAAGAGGCAAAAAAACAGCCTCAATCTACAAACCGACACCGAAGGCCTCCATCAGGCTTATCTCACGACAGTGGAGAGAATGTCAAAAATTTAAAATCACCGCGCGCCAGATTACGTCATTAGACCGATAGACTAATCACCTCGACATCCATAATGTTTATACACGCACGCACAATGTCACGCGACAACTAAAATTTGACATATGTTAACCGACAGTTGTGTAGTGTCTCTCACGGCTCACGGTCCTGTCACCGCTCGATGAAGTAAGATACCTCTCCATCAACATATAGATTTAACTAACAATCAAACTAAGCCGCAAACCGAGCAATTAATTCTCACATAAAGTTACAGTCAAAATGGTTACAACCCTAAAGACTCACGGCAATTTTTCCTTCACGACTGGAACCGGGAGAGGAATTATTTCGTTTAAGTGACAGTGAGGTCAGTGATGACCGTGGATAAGCGAACTCATTAATACTCCATGTACGTAAATCAATTTTATGATAAATTATAATCCGTAACACAAACGCCGATAAAAGAATTAATAATCCACGCTTCTCTAAAAATTTTAATTGTCAACGATTATTTTGTATAATATATTCTGTATTACTATTTTATATCTTTCTTTGTTTATTGACAGTTAATTATTGACATCGCTGATGATGGTCCGAAAGGAGGACCGAAACGTACGGTTTTAATAAAAGGTTTTTTATACAATAACCATAAAGAAATAAAACTTATTTGCGCATCTTTTACAGCGCTTGGCTCTCATTTAGCCCGTTATATTCAATATAATTAATTGCTCAATAGGACAAAAAGTGTGGTTTTATAATCCTCAACGTACGAAAGGGAAAACTCCGAAATTGCAGAGTCATTGGGAGGGACCTTATGAAATAGTTAAGAGATTAAGCGAGATAGTTTTCTGCATCCAAAAATCTCAAAAACATAAAAAAAAGATAGTACATGCGGACAAAAACTATCATCTTTTTATGAAAGGAAAAGCGGCAATGAATTATAAAAAAAAGAAAATCGTATACTTTTGAGGCCCATTATAAATAGTTTGTTATTTTATAAAAAGAAATATAATAATAACAGTAATGATAATATTAGTAGCAGTATTTCTCGTTGTGGTGTGTTTCCTTTTGACAGATTAAGAATTAAGAGTCGCATTTGGATGAGACATTCCGATCTTCTTCGAAAGGACAATTACTATTTGGATTTCAAGACTTCTAAAGAAGACTGTCTCGCTCGCGGTTTTTTGATTGTGGTTTTCCCGTGAGACACAGGGCAAATGCCGAGACAGGGACTTGGGAGTCCTTTTTGGGACGTTGGGTCCACAAAAGTTATTCCTCCCCTTGTCTGAAGATTAGATCACTTTATTGTTCCCCTTAGGGTTACAAGTAAGGCATACACTGCCCCTCTTCCACACAAATTCTTACATCTAGCTTACTTCTAACTTATCAGCTACTTAACGCTAATTTAAATATAACTTAAAAATAACTTATTATACTACATTAACCTACTAATGCCCTACATCTCCTACCTAACACACACACACACCTTCGCAAGCAACCCTAATCTCTCGGGACCCCCGCTTCCGGCGCATATCGAGGTTTTCTGTCACACTTACTCTCATTCACTTCTCCTCAGTCAACCTCTTTCTCTCTCTCCTCCAGTTTCTCTCTCCCTCTCTCTCACCTTTCCCTCACATTCCATATCCTCTATATTCCTTTTCCCCTCATTCCTCTCCCCTTCCTCCTCCTGTTCACTCCATCCCACGCTTCTTACTCTCTCCAATTCTCTTAACCACCTTTCCCCCTCCCCATCTTCCCCTAAAATCCTCCCGGACATTTCCTGCCATCCCTCCTTTAGCCCCCAGTCCAAGCATCTTTCCCACACGTGTTCCCAAGATTCCCTCTCTCTCTCATACATCCTACACCTTTTTTCCTCCTCACTTTTCCAATAGCCGTTCCCTCTCATTCCATTCCCCAACCTGAATTTTGCTACCCTTTGCCATCTACTTTCCCCCCATCCTTTCTTCAGGTAACCCGGAATTCCCCTTCCCTTAATCTCCTTATAATACACATTGTATCTTGAATCCTCTATCCTTTCCCATCTTTCTTTCCTGTCTATCTCTATCTCCCTCATAATTACCCTTCCGAAATCAAATATCCCTCCCTCTCTTTGTATCTCCATCTCCTCTAAACTTATACCTCTAACCTCAAAAAACCCACACCTTTCCTCCTCCCAACTCGAAACCCCTTTCCTCCTCCTGCACCTCACTCTCATCTGATCCCAGCATCTCCTCGCAATTTCTCTTCCCCTGCCCTCTTCTAGCCTTTTCTCAAAACTCCACGCCCTTTTTCCTGCCCTACCTCTTAACTTATCCCTCTGCAGCTCTTCTCTAATCATATATCCCGGGGTACCCCAATCTACCCTTAGCACCCACCTCAAATATCTTTCCTGTAGCCTCTCTAGTTCGCCTCTCTCCCCTTGTCTGAAGATGAAATTAAAACTGCAGAAGAGGAAGCATGGCGTTGGGTTCTTCAACGAGAATCTTCGTCATGGAGACTGGCCATTTCCTATGTGAAGAGGATCAAGAAGAAGCCCGCTGAAAACGCCTGGACTATAATGTTGGGATCTGTAACGACGTTGTTCGGTAACTCGGAGCAGTAGCTCGAGGTAGAACAAGAAACGCCGTGGTCCCTAGAGCATCAAATAAGCCGATATCTCCTCTAAGTGTTTATAATTGTCGGGACGACAATTTTGAAAAAGGAGGGCAGTGTTACGGCCCTGAATGATACCGCGATGTTATGCCTTTCGAAAATGGGAAGATCATCTCCGGGTGCGTTGTCAAGGAGGAATGTTTAGAAACAACGACGGACATTTTGAGAGATTAGAATTAACTGTCATACGGTGCGGACGTGTATTTCTGACGGCTCTGTTTAATTCGATTTATTATTAAGTTCTTAGTGTTAATCTTGTTTTAATAAAATTATTGTGTTCCATCAATTAAGTGTTCTAATTGTTTACGACGCGATTTGTGAGAGCCGAATAGCTGTGTCGCACGCGTTATCGATATATCGTCCCGCGGACGTAACAATTTATTTATTATATATACATATATACATATATATATACATATATATATATATAATATATATACATATATATTATATGTATATAATATCTATATTTAATATATGTTTATAATAAATTTTCTGTCATATATTATTTTTTATGCGGCATGCGTTAGCGGCATGCGCGGTTAACCGCACTTTCGTGTTATAAATTATAACATTGATGTTACTATTGGTTTGTTTTTATTGGAAAGATACTGTCGAAACTTTATTTAGACTCGAAAGCATTAATAAAACGCGTCACACACGTGTTTGATTGTACAATACAAAAAGTATACAAAAAATGTGGCAGTTTTCTTCTGGTATTCAGGTAATTATTTCATACACACATTATAAATAAATCATTTATAGTGCGTATGCTTTTAAATCATTGTGTATGCAAGATAACTCGTATAATATATGCATCTTCATGCATTACAAACATCTTAGTTTATTAAAAAATATAAAGAATTGTATGTAGGAAATATTTATAAAATATATTGTTTCTTTAGTTTTTTCAATCAACCAAGTTATATTTGTAAAAATGAATGTATTATACGAGTTATCTTGCATGCGTAATTTAAATAATTTTAACGACAGTAAACAATAAATAAATAATAAACATATATATTTATATATATATATAAATTATATATATAATATATATATTTATACATATATTATAATATATATATTTATATATATTATAATATATTTATATATATTATTTATGTGATGATTACACGTTATTGTTTTGTCGAAATACAATTCTTTTACAAGGAAAGACCAGTCACTTTATCGACATGTCTAAAAATCCAATCATGAGACTGTATTACACAGATCGCTTAGTACTATTCTTCATGTGTGCTGGTGTAACGAGGCATTTTACACTGGTTTATACCTCTTACACTTTACTGAGGGACTGTCATGGATGGTGTTGTGAACTAGGCTTAAGAGATGTAAGGCGTAGTAGTAGTAAAAGGGACATAAAGGACGGTTAGGTTGGGTCAATAGACACAAAGAGATTAACTGTGTAACTCAACTAAATAAAGACCTGTTATAACAAAACCGATAATCTTATTACAATAAGAACACATAACAGGGACTTATCTGTGAGTACTATAAAATATTTTTTATTTTACAACGTAAACATGAGGGTATATTGCATAACATTTTATTTTTTAGTGGCTAGTATTGGTCTGTACAGATTAATTATATATCTGAGTGCTCCAATAGCGCTTGTCAAAGCTGCTATTTCTGTACTACATGGATATGTGTCGTGCATTAATCTCAGCATTATTGATGTAAAAGAGCGTCAAGAGCGACTTAAAGCGAATTAAATCTCTTAATGTACATGTTATTTAATAGTCAAGTTGAATGTGATTTACAGATCTTCCGTAAACTGGCACACGTGCATGTTTACATAATTCCATATATATTTTTAAGAAACAAATAATGTTTAAAACTACATGGCAAAAATCTCTCTATTTGACTTGTGCGATATTTAGTGCATAGTAAATATTATACCCTGAAAACAAAAATAATGACTAAATTCCTTACTTCTATTAAAATATATGTGAAATGTATACTTTTGCAAAAATATTTTTCGTAATGATGACTAAAATAGTTTATTATATCATGTGCCGCTTTATAGCACTTATTATATTAGATCAATGAGTTATTAATGTGCTATTTTCAGGATCTTTGATATATTTACTTTGATACATTTACTTTTATTATAAAAATTATAAAGTATATATATATATATATATATCAATAATCTGTGTTTAGTACTTTTTTTAATAGAGACACAATTTAGAAGACCTGATATATTCTTCTCATAATTAATGTATGTAGTAAAATTGAAAAATTTTAGATAATACTGTAGTGAGCAGTGTGTGGAATATAATAGATATTAACAGTGTAAGCAACAAAAAAAGAATGATATCCCTAAAAACTTACTTATTTAAAGAGAAGTAAAAAAAGGCGCCAAGTACACACGCCAGTTAAGACTCCTGCATACTCACTGCAGCCATCTTGGATTGTGACGTCAGAAGCGAGAAAATATACCATGAAAATTCTTGCGAAATACGTTAAAATAAAAATGTTTTCAATAAAATAGCGTTTGCAATCGATAGACCAGACTTGTAAAATATACCGAAAACTCTCCTTTTGTTTGGGTAATCAATAAATAACACATATATGTCGAATTGAATTGAGCCTAATCGAGGACGAAAATTGCTGTTTGACAGGTGTCGAATTGAGATAAATATTTGCTTTCACATATTAAATTATAACAAAATGGGAGTCTTCGGTATATTTTACCAATACGACAATTAATTTAAACATGAAAACACTGCACTAAAACGAAAAACGCTGTATTTCGCAAGAATAATTTAGATGTTGTTGGAGTGTCATTTTTCACGCCTTATAGTTCACAGTTTTGCCAAGTGTGACGCTGTCACATGAATCTGTGTTGTCGGTAATATATTATGATACAAGAGGTTATCATAGTGTATTACGCATTATCGGTAACATGCAAGGGCAATGTTTTTCGTATATATATATATATATATATATATATACAGGGTGTCCGGAGTCAACCGCATCACCCGTCGTGTGCTGATAGAGCAGGTTAAACCGAGTAAGAAAGTCCTCTACCGTTTTGCGATCTTTGCAATAATTAATGATAAATAAATTAAACAAGATCGGCCAATACGCGCGAGTTCAAGCGCGCGGCGAAAAGAGACAGCCCACGCGAGGGTCCAACGTTATGCATTGCTCGTATTTATCCATTGTCCTTTGTAGAGTGCTCCTCCCCGCTTTGTCGCGTGCGTAGCAACCGCGTAAACATTAGGCTTTTATTTTCGCCGCGCGACAAGAATCACGTAAACAGTAGGCGGTCTCTTCTCGCCGCGCGCTTTTACTCGCACGGATTGGCCGCACTTTTTTATTTAATTTCTTATTAATTATTGCGAAAATCGCAAAACGGTACAGGACTTTCCTACTCAGTTTAACTGCCTCTACCTGCACACGACGGGTGATGCGGTTGACTCCAGACACCCTGTATATATTGTATATACACGAAAATACGAAAGAAGTAACGTGCAATGCAGTAAGGTGCAATTCTTAATATACGTATTATTGTGTCAAATAGATCGAGCAGAGACAGAAAAGATATGGGAAGAAAAGAAATGTAGAGGAAAGGTGAAGAGAAAAAGGAGGAAGATAGGAGAAAGAATGCAGAGAGAAAGAAAGAGGGATATATATGTATATGTGTGTGTGTGTGTGTGTGTGTAAATATATGTATAAGAAAATGTAATTTCATTTTATTTTTTATTTTATTAAACTTTTTTATTGTTTTTATAATAACTTTTATTTTTTAATAATTAAAAATAAAAACAGGACCTGTACGTCCCATATTCCATCCTCTGCGTCCTCTCATCCCTCCTTGTCCTCTCCATCCTCTTTCTCTCCACCCTCCTCTCCACCTTCCTCTCCATCCTCCTCTCAATCCTCCTTCTCTCCAGCCTCCTTCTCTCCATCCTCCTCCTCTGCTCCTTACCCACCTTGCTCTTGTAGAATAATAGCTACAAAAAACGTAACAATTAAATAATTTATAATAGATTAATTTACAAAATAAGAATAATTTTAGAATTGTAAATGCATTGACAAATGTAACATACTTGTTATTTCTTTCTTTAAGTTTTCTTCCTCCTCTTTTCTTTCTATCTCTCTCTATTTCTTCGTCTATCTCCATTTCTTCCTCTTCCTCTTCATCTTCCTTCTCCCTTCTCCGCTTCTCTTCTCGTGTCTTCTCTTCCAGTCTCAGTCTCCTAATTTATTAATGTCGTTTATTATTAGTAAACCAGTAATAAAAAAGAATCACACAAACTCTTTTGTTGCCAACACTATATGTGATTTATAATAATCGCAAAATAAAGTGTACTAACCTTTCCTCTCTCGTTTCTTTTTCCATTTCTTCTTTTTTCTTTCTCTCTTTTCTTCTCTCTTCCTCTTTCTTTCTCTCTGCATTTTTTCTCCTATCTTCTTCCTCCTTTTTCCCTTCACCTTTCCTCTCCATTTCCTTTCTTTCCGTACCTTTTCTGCTCGACCTATTTGACACACAATATATATATCAATAAGAATTGCGCCTCACTGCACATATTGCACGTTACTTCTTTTAATTATATTCTTGAATATAATTAAAGAGTAATGAGATTGCCTATGTAACAATATTTTTCAAACGCATACTTACATTATTCTAACGCAGTGTATACTGTAACAGTACAGCATCGACTGATTGTTAGTGATGCCACGATCCACGGTGTCAGAATTGAGACGCGAGCAGCAGGTTAACATACACATGCGAACCGCGTATGTACATGAGACGGCAGCTGATTGGCGCCGAGCTCACATGTACGCGGTTTCGCTTGTGTATGTTATCTTCTCCACTCCGGTTGCATGTGCTCACGTCTCAAGTCTGGCATCATTGCACACGGACGTGGTTTTTTCCTTGTGTGCGCTATTCCCTCCACACGTTGGAAATCGTGAATTTTTCACACTTTCTTCTACTATTCTATTATTCCACTATTATTAGTAATAGTATTAGTAATATTATTAGTAATAGTATATAGTATTTTTTTTATATTATTGATACGGAAAACGGTATAACAATGGACAAATCAAATGATAAAATAGTAAATGAACAAAGTGCAAAAATACTGTGTGATAAATACGGAAGAACATATGGAAGAAGTCGTACAGATCGCAAGCGATATCAGCTATCAAGTAAGCGATTAAGCAAACGGAAAATATATATTAATAAAAGGTAAGATAGTAAAATAAGGCATAAATATGGAGACAAACTTTCGCGCAACTCTGTCACGAAATGTATCCTAAAGTAGATGTTTAGTTTAAAAAGAGTAATGTAGTCGTTTTCAATATGTGCATCTTCTTTAATAAACAGGGATCCTGAGGTAATCTTATTGTTTTAATACGATATTAGACAGCTGTGCACGAAAATTTGTACGAAAATAATTGAAAGTATATATTAATTATATATTTTTTAAGAGCACATAACATAAATGACATTAAAATATTTTTATCGGGATAATATTTTTTTCCTTATGATTATTTTGCGATTATATTAATACGGCTCGTATTTATTCCGTCTAAAACGTCTTCTGAAACATCCCAGATGAATTTTCATATGGCACACGATAACAATTAAAGGAAATACACGAGAATCTTTTTCTCCTTACATAGGCACCGTTTGCTTCAACGTGGACTCGATCGTTTCGTTCAATTTAATTCATTTCTCGCTTTGTGCAATCGCGCCAATTCACGCGCGTATTATTGCGCCGTCCATTCTGTACCTTGCATCTCGTTCCCTCTTTTTGCAATGCGCGATATCAAATCTATATATCGCGTAATGTTGCTAGATTCTTAAATAAAAAATGAGCATTTTTACTTTAATTGCTCATAATTCCGTTAAAGATCATTGTACCGCAATTCTAAAAACATTCTAAAAAACTGAAACTTCGTTGTATCGAATGATATTATTGCCGAATTTGTTTTAAAAACATGTAGGCATAAAGCAAATGGCAATTATATCATTCGATAGAGCAAAGTTTCAGCTTTAAGAATCTGTTTTTAGAATTACGGTACGATGATTTTTAACGGAATTATGAACAATCAAAGTAAAAATGCTTATTTTTTATTTAATCTGTGATAACTCAGTAACAAAATTTTAGAGACATTTAAAAAAAACGATTTTGTAGGGATAACTTTAAGCTTTCACATATTAGAAAGTCGAAAATTGTTGTAGATTTTTTTTGGGCACGTGACAGGCCCACAAAGTGAGAAGAAAATTTCTCATTTTGTCCAGCTCGTAGTTTTATGTAAAAATTAGCAAACTCATAGAAACTGAAAGAAAATAGTGATCTTTCGAAAGTAGAGATGTTAAGCTTTGAAACCCTTTTTTGGATTTAAATTTCGTATATTTTTAACGAAGTTATAGCTGCCTAAATTTTGCCTTTTTCCTTTTTTAAGAATTTGGTGTTGCAAAGCCACTGCATCGCTTGATATAGTATAACAAAAAAATTTTTGATATATTTAATTAATTTATATAATATTGATTGCAAATAATATATAAAAATAGTAATTTATTTCAATATACCGTACAATTAAAAATTTCGTGCAATGAATAATCTCTTGCTTTTAATACATGCGCGCGCATTTATGAAAGTACATTCGCAAGCGACGCTTGAGCGGCAAAACCGATTATTGTAGATAAAGAATTATAGGAATGTTTTTTTTTTATTTCTTTATAGGAAACAATTAAAATTAACTGAGCAATCTAATCGTAACAGATTAGAAGAAGAGGAAACAAATATGTTAGAATACAATATTACTACTTCCACACAGGAAAATATGATTGAATTAGATAAAAATGAACGAGCTCTTCAAGATATTTCAACTAATGCAGAATTATTAAAAATGGGTCTTCTTGTTAATGATAATAATGAAGAAAGGATTCAATCTGAATTAAATGCAGAAGAATTAATAAATATTCTTGAAGATGAGAAAGAAAGCGATTCAGAAAATGTTGAAGATACATATATAACAGATAATAAATCTGACGACTGTCGCATAAAAAGTATAGATAATCTCGGAAATTGTATTATGAATTTTTCATATGTGTTTAAAAAATTGCACGAAAAATTTGATGAACACTGTCGCGGAATTGAATGTTCTTTCCGAGATTTAATATTTATCGGAGTTCGTGATTATGGATTGAGAAATCAATTATATTTTAAATGCCGCATGTGTAATTATGAAAGCAGTATTTAGAGTGAACCCCCCCCAGAAGAAAAGCTAGATACGAATATAGAAGCAGTGGCTGGTACAATATTAACTGGAACGGGCTATACGCAATTGAAAGAAAGTTTAGCTGCCCTTGATATTCGATGCATGAACAACAAAACTTATCAAAAATTGCATGATAATGTTGCTGCAGGATTTGAAAAAGCTGCCGAAGATTGTATGAATGCTGCTGCGGAGGAAGAACGTATGTTAGCATTACAACATAACGATATAATTAATGGAATACCGCATATAGCAGTAATCGCTGACGGAAGTTGGATGAAAAGATCATATAGAACAGGAAAATATGATTCCTTATCAGGTGTGGGCACAATATGCGGCGCAAGAACCGGGAAAGTTTTGGATATTGGTATACGTAATAAATATTGCGTTATTTGTGAAAGAGCGGAAAAACTAAATATACAAGCTAAACATCACAAATGTTATAAAAATTGGGAAAGAGATCGCAGTTCAACGAGCATGGAAGCAGATGCGATCGCAGAAGGATTTAAAAGAAGTATAAAAAAGTATGGAATAATATATTCTACATTTATAGCTGATGGAGATAGCAATGTATATAAAAAAATAATAGAATCAAATTCATATCCAAATGTGTTCATTGAAAAAATAGAATGTCGAAATCATTTGCTTCGTAATTTAGCAACAAAAATAAAAGAAATTGCGAAAACAAAAGGACGCTTCGAAAAATTGCGAAATATTATTGGAAGCCGAATATTAAGAATTAGAACAGCAGTGACCAAAGCTGTGAAGCACCGTAATGAAGAACACACTTCAATGCGCGAAAAGATAATAGCATTGAAGAAAGACCTAATAATGTAATAAGTCATGTCTTTGGTGAACATAAAGATTGTGTACAAATAGGATATTTCTGCGACGGATCACAGAAAGAGAATGAAGAAAATTATGTACCAGATTTTAAAAAAATTTGGACTTTATGAGAAATTACAAAATGTATTGAAACAGATGAGTTGGAATGCAAGAAGTTTGCTGTAAGATAAAGACAGCAACAGAGTTGAAACCTTCAACTCTGTCATTTCTAAGCATACTGGTGGAAAAAGAGTCAATTATGGTTTAAAAGGATCATATGAAGCTCGTTGTAACGCTGCAGTTGTATCATTTAATACTAGTGAGCCTTTAAGTCGCTTGAGTGATGCTCTCGGAACTAAACCGGGACAAAATGCTTTAATTTTCGAAGAAAAAAAAAGGAAATACGAACGAAAAAATTACCCGACAAAAAACATAACAAGCGGCCATTTACGCACAATATAAAACGTGCAATGACAGATAGTGATTATGGCCCGCACGCAGACAGACCTGATGCAGATCCTATTGAAATGGAATTAAGAATTACACAACATATGAATATGTTACAACAGTGGCAAATAAAGCGAGTAGATATAGAAGAAGAAACTAGAGAACAAACATCAACTGGTACATGGCAATATTATCGTACGAAATTACTGACTGCTTCTCATTTTGGTCACATTTGTAAAATGAGAACGAGTACTTCCTGCGCATCAAGAGTACAATCAATTTTATATCCACAAGAATTGAACGTGGAAGCCTTGCAACACGGTGTTGAATATGAAGATGTAGCACGCAAGAATATTGAAACTGTTTTAAACATTCGCATAAATCGTTGTGGACTGTTTATAGACGCGAAAATACCATTTTTAGGTGCTTCGCCGGATGGATTAATAGAAAATGATGGAATTGTTGAAATAAAATGTCCATTTGGAGCTCGTTTTTTAACACCAGAAGATGCAATTACATCAAATGTTTCCAATTTACGAACATTATATCAAAATGCAGAAGAAGAACACATGACACGCTCGCATATATATTATTATCAAGTACAGGGTCAATTACATATTACACAACGAGAATATTGTATCTTTGCAATTTGGACACCATTAGGATTAAAAATGGAAAAGATCTTTCGCGATGATGATTTTTGGACTGAACATATGGTGAATAAGCTTGTAAAGTTCTATGAACAATGCATATTACCCGAAATAAATAAACAAATAAAGGCTCTAGAAATGATAATAATAAAATAAACGGCTAATAAGAGCCAGATCACATAGGTGAGGCGCGAGTAAACACAATTGTTTAAATTAAACTACCCTTTATTATATAATTAGACGTTTCGGTCCCGCTTCGGGCCATCTTCAGTAACTGTATAAACAAATGAATTACATGACATGAGAAACATTATAACCAAAACCGGTGATCGGATTATGTATACAGAAAAAGAAAATTAAAACGTACGCTTGAATTACGAATAATAACATGACTAGCCGTGTGTCTACGCGGCATCCAGGCTACCCCGCGATCCCCTCTAGAGACGCCTCCCGATCGGTACCCGCCGGTAGGAAGCGGGATGTGCATTGACAAATAATGCACATCGCTGTATCAAATAGCAATAATCAATTGCTGTTATAAACATTACAAGAGGCAACTCACCAAAGACAATCGCAGAGCCGCACAGAAAGCCACGAGATCCTTACGCACAAGTCTGAGAAATTGCTTTAACTCACATCGCACATCGATCATAACAATATCTATACTGTCAGATATAAATGTCAAACAACAGCTATTGTTCGCATAAACATGTTATTTTGGATTATTGATGACAAAAAGACAACAGAAGAACAATAGCTGTTGTTTGACATTTATATCTGACAGTATAGATATTGTTATGATCGATGTGCGATGTGAGTTAAAGCAATTTCTCAGACTTGTGCGTAAGGATCTCGTGGCTTTCTGTGCGGCTCTGCGATTGTCTTTGGTGAGTTGCCTCTTGTAATGT
>OZ020541.1:17312661-17453621 GCA_963971435.1 Lasius platythorax | reverse complement strand
GATAAAGATTTTATACTACAATTACAACAAGAACATCATAAAGGTAACACTCCTTTAGAAAAAATTGGTATTGGCTTGGTCAGTAATGTACCACTCGACTATATGCATCTTGTATGTCTTGGTATAATGAAATCACTTTTAATGTTTTGGTTGGGAAAAAAAGGAAAAAAATGTATTAGATTAAAAGATAACAAAATAAAAGTAATATCAAAAACTATGAAAATTTTTAGAAAATACATTTCTCAAGAATTTTGTCGTTTACCAAGATCTCTAGAAGACATAGAACATTGGAAAGCGACAGAATTCAGACAATTTTTATTATATACAGGTCCTATTGCAATGAAAGGAAAATTGTCTAAAATACAGTATAAACATTTTCTGTGTTTACACGTCGCTATCAGAATTTTGTGTTCAGTTAAATGTATTAGTCTCAATAGATATGCCAAATCTTTAATTAGATATTTTATCATAAGATATAAAAAGATATATGGTAGCGAATACATAACGTATAACGTGCATAATCTTCTACATCTTTGTGATGATGTGTTATTATATGGACAACTTGATAATTTTTCCGCGTTTAAATTTGAAAGTTACATGAGTAAAATTAAAAGAAGTATGAAAAATTCACGATATCCTTTACAACAAATATACAATAGAGTTATTGAAGACAGAAAGTTATCTTATGTTGAAAAGACTTCTAATTTTCCACGTTTCCAAGAAGATATTTCTTTAGTATCCAATGAAAATGGAAAAATTTATACCTATTACAGGAAACTTACTTATGAGAATTTTACGATATCATTATGTCAGAGAAATAATTGTGTTCTTTTAAAAAATTCAAGTTATATGTTAATTTCGAACATTTATAAAAATAATAATAACATAAAAATAGTTGGAAAAATTTTGCAAAATGTTTCTAATTTTGTAACAAAGCCTTCATTTAGCTTGGCCATCAAAGTTATTGACATACATGAAATTTCAGAAATATCAACCTATGATATTAAAGACATTCAAGCAAAATGTGTAATCCTACCATTTAATAATAAATTTGTGGTAATTCCAATATTGCATAAAAATTATTAGTTTATTATGATTAATATCTATTAAATGTAAAGTTATTATATAATATGTATGTATTTAATTATTGTAAATTAAATTTTTCTATTATGATTTATATTTTTTATCCTTATAATTTATGATATTTATGACTTATAATACTTAATTATAAATGATATTGAATTATTAAATATATGTAACTTATATATTTTAATACTTTTTCTAAAAATGTATGTAAAGTTATATTTATGTGTATCATAACAATAGTTTTCTGATCTTTCAAAATAATATATGTACTATTATTGTAAAATTGTCCACTTATAAGATTGCCAAGATTAAGTAAGCTTGCAAGCATGTTTCAAAAGAAATATGTATAATATTTTCTACAGCAAGATGCATTATATTCCGTCGTTAAATTTAATGCTAAATTTAACAATAAGGAAGACAATGAAACATATTCTGTAATTCCAACCATTTGGTTAAAAGATAATAAGTATACTTATTGGCCAAAAAAAAATGTACGTAACTGCATTATAAAACGAAAACCACCACGTAATGATTGGACCCTTTATCCAGTTACTATTATTGCCAAATATGGTATGTATATTTGATCATATTTATGTATTGAAAATATTAATCAAACTTTTACGCGCGCGCGTGCATACAAATAAAATTGTATTTGCAATTAAAAAACATTTTATGAATAATTATATAAAAAATAATAAATGTTTTTTAAAAAATTGACTATATATTATTTTAGATTTATATGAACATGCTTTGAAAAAGGAAAAAAGATTGATGGATGACAAAAATACAACAGAGTCAGAAAATAACTTAGGCCGCGGACTTAGACAGAAAAAACCTTCACAATGTTTTGCAGAAGAAAATGGTAATTTTTATTGTGGAAAAATTTGTTGTCTTTATTATTACTATTTTTAATTACTTATTGTTAGGTCGTTATTTTTATATTAATGTGGATAAATTATATCCCTATATAATTTTATAGATAATTCAAGTAATTCAAGTAAGACTACTGATGATGAACAAGAAAACAGTGATGACTCGATTCCTGATTTGAATAATACTTTACATGATCAATGTATGATATATTACAATAATAGACTTTACTATTATAAACTTTTTTAAATATAAAACATGTGTGTGCATATATCTGTATAAAAAAAATTTATTTATTACTAATATATTTATACTGTTTGTACACACATTTGTAAGATATAATTTTTTTTAATTATATTTTTCAGATGATGCCAATCAAAATGTCCGTGAGAAGAATCATTTAGCTATCTTACATACTGAGAACATTCCTGTTATCATAGACGAAACAGGAAACAATACTATTCCTGTTGTCGTAAACGAAATAGGAAACAATAATATTCATCTTTTAGATAATCATAGTAAGTTTTATTTTTATATTCTTATATGTTAATATTTTAACAAACTTCTCTAAAAAAATATTTTATGTAAAATTATTTAAAAAATTGTGCATAAAAATATTTATATAAAAATAATATATAATTTTTATTATTACAAGATTATCATATTGATACAAAATATATATATGTATTAATTATTTTATTAATGTTAAAATTATAATGTATAGAAGAGATGAAAGATACTGAATATTAATATAATAAATATATTTTATTTTAGTTAATGAAACTCTTAGTTCAATATTACGATATGTTGTGGAAATAAAAATTATATGTAAACGATTAGACGATCGCTTACATATTTTGGAAAATGTTAATCACACTACAAATAATACTCATCATAATATTGACATGCTTCCACACTTACCAATGAATGAAATTGAGGATATTAATAATTTTGAAGTCATATTAGCGTCAGAAGAGGCACAATCACAGTTGGTATGGATAAATATTTACAATCTATAATTACTTTAATGTTATTTATAAATATAAAAAAATATTTGAAAGATGTAAATCAGATATCATTCCAGATATATGTATCTCTATTATACACACACATACACACACACGCACGCACGCACGCATATATCCTGTTACAAAATAAATAAAATTAATTGGATATATAAAATTTATATTAATTTACATGTAAAATAATACCTGATAAACATCTTAGATATCTTTTACTGTATAAATAGAAATAAATATACATAGTTTATAAAAAATTGTTGCAGATCAGTATGCTAGTCATGATTGGTGGTGTTACAACAAAAAATGCACTAAAAAGAGCGTTACAAAAATTGTTTTCAAATAATCTTGCTTCCCAATGCTCTTGGACCGGAGCTAAAGACAATTTTAAGTTAAAAGACTTAAAAATTATTATTTGTATAAAAAGTAAGTATAACAAATATATATATATACACACACACACACACACACACACATATATATATATATATATATATATATATATATATTGTTACGTTCGCAAGACCGATTCCGCGAGAGATCGCGGATCCGTTATCTACTGCGACACGCAACGTCGTACACTCGCGCACCGCGAAATAAATATGCTCGTGATTAGGAAGAAAAAGACCTTTATTAAAAGGTAACGATATTTAGAAATACAGTTATGGGAAATCGGGAATAGTTAGACCGAGAACCGAATACGTCCGCTCGTGACAGACGCGGAACTCGAACTCTCAGAAGACAGGTGCTGACAAACAACCCTTGACAACGCGATGTTCGCCGATCTCACGGAAGACTCGATGATCACAGACAGATACAGGGACGTAACGAAGTACGGACGTAACACGGACGTAACAATATATATAACTTTATTCAGAAAGGTCTATAGACATCTTGAAATCTAAAAAACAATGCGTCTTTAATAATAAGTCTTAATTTCTTAGTGCCATCTTCTAAAGACATATCTAATACATATATTTGTTATATCTTTTATTTTTCAAATTTATATTATTTAATTCTTTGAATAAATAATATGAAAGTAAAGTTTAAAATCTTATATTAAATATATTTCAGCTGCCATTCAGAAAACTTGTCCTACTACTACGGAAGCGGAATTTGAAGAGATCTTAAAAACCTGGTTCAGACAAGCAAGTTTACGATTAACCCGCGAAAAAGCGAAAAATGAGACGCAAAACTAAAACACAAACGTATACATCAATTATATAAATATATTTTTGTTCTAATTTCCAAAGACAAATTGTGATGTGATATATTATATATTTGTTTTCTTCTTTACGATATTGTTTATTTAGTTTCTTTATTTAGTTTATTTAGTTTTCTTTACGATATTGTTTATTTAGTTTCATTTATAAAACAATATATATTTGCATTATATAAATAATATATATTTGCATTAATATTTGCATTAATATTTGCATTAATATTTGCAATATACATATATCATATGTTGATCTATCTCTAGACTTATGAGTTATATATACATATATAATGTCAGTTCTACTTTAAGAAATTTTGTATTCATAATAAATAAAATAAAAGATTATTAAATAAAAAATGTCTTAATGTTATATCTATGTTACCGCTATATATAAATTATTACAGAAACATAACATAGCAATATTTAAATATCATTTCTTAAATATGTTTATGACACTATCCTAAAAAATGTCACAGAAACATTTTTTAAGATAGTGTCATAAACATTTCATATTAAGGTGTCTGAATGCGGACATTAACTGTTTATGCAATGTTTCTAAAATGTTTCTGCATGCATCTCCGAAACATTTCATGTTACAAAGAAACGTTATTGAAACATATTAGATACGTTTCTTTGTATAGTGGGTAGAATCCTTACATGTCTGAAAACTGACAAATGAGAGAAAACAAAAATAAAAAAGAGAAATGTAGTAGAATAGAATTTTTTTTCACCTATTTTCGTAAATTAATAACGCTGAATATCACGATGGATCTCAAAATCGGGCACAATGTGTAAAACCATGTGGATGATATGGATGATCATTAATATTGACAATTTGAAAGATCCTGAAATCATAAGATCCCTTAAAATTTTTCATCTTTTTGCTAGACTACATACGACGAATAAGTCTACGAGCGATACTTAAAAAAAAAACTATTTCCCAATATTAGGACGTCACAAAAAATTCATAGTCATCGCGCAATCTCGTCAGCGATCTTACCGCATGTTCGTTTCTCAATTACGGCGATGAGACGTTGCTGTTTCAGTCGCACCCTGAATGATATCAATTAACTTTTACTTCGTAGTCACTCTCTTTCGCCGCTCATTTATACTCTATAGTTAATACTTTTACACACTACAAATGTATTTTTTCTTTTAAACAGTAATCACATTTAGCACGTCATACTACGGTTGAACTCTCCCTCTCCTCCCCGATTCTCTCTCGTTATTTACTAGCTATTCGCTATTACGAGCAATAATGTACATTAATTACATACAAAACAAGATACAGTGTGAATGCTCTCGTTCGTCGACACCGTCTTGCGTGAAATAGTCATACTTACAAAAAGGTATGTATATATATATATATATACCTTTGTAAGTATGACCATTTCACACGAGACGGTGATATATATTATATATATTATATATATACGGTGATATATATTATATATATATATATAACATTAATATATATAACATTAAATATATATAATATATAACATTTATATTATATATAAAACAGGTGACGAAAAGGGACAGAGAGACAGACAAAAGAAGGGAGAGAGAAGGAGATAGAAAATAAATTAATATAATTATTAGTATTATTTTCAGCAAAATTATAATTAATAATTATTTAATCCAATTATTAAATAACACAAGATATCTCATTCGTTAAATATTATTGCAGATTTTTTTTATCGATAAAACAGTTTATATATCATGCGATTGTGACGTCTCAACAGATAAAATTCTTTTTTCGATGCTCTAACAGATTTCCTTGTTATCTTCCATACGTTCGGCATATTCAAATGCAAGATTTCATTTTAAATATTTAATTATTCCTTTTAAGAGATTTGTACTAACCAAGAGCAAGATTGAAGAAAACTAGTATATAAGGTTATATCGTAAGCGCATGTAAAGTAACAAAATATAAGTAACGCTAGCAATGAGAATTATAACGTGGATAAGGCATGTAAAAAAGGGTCCTAACTCGAAACCTGTGAACTCGCCCTAAAGACTTTAATTAATCCAAATATTAATTATAATATAGTCAAGTCTAATTGTAAATTACTAACGTAAAGATTCACTTTAACTAATTTAATTTATTGATCATCATTATGCCAAATTATAAATTATAATTTCAAAACCCGAGTCTAAATCAAAGACAAAATTGTATAATATTTAACCATTGTACCTTATAAACGCGAGCGGAACATTATGAAATTATATTAATGAAGAATATTATAAGGAGCCAAAATCTTGCCACAAGGAACTCGGACGCTCTCCTTATCCGCCCAGCTAATTATCTCTCATCAACAAGATAAGCGAGGTATGCGAATCATCGATCCAACGGACAAAGGAACTGACGAAAATTCTAATGCAAGACTCCCACCCTGTCAAAAAAAAGAGGGACCAGAGACCGTCCGCCGTTGTCCTCCGGCCGTCAGAAGTTCTTCTCCGGTGTGACAGTTAAGACGTCTCGTAGACAGACTTTTTACATCGCCGTATATTCCACTGTATTTCTCTGCATTTTATATTTTACTCATAGTAGAAGTAGTAATAAAAGGTTATTGTGCAAATCCAACGAAGATAATTTATTGAACAACTTTCTTCTACAAATCCGATGGGAAGATAGACGTCTCCATTTGAAGGAAGGACGAGTAATTATTCCGAGGAATAGAAGGCTCCGTTTCAAAGAATCTATAACGACAGATCCATTTTTATTTTGAGTATACAGAATAATATATATATATATATATATATTATTCTTATATTTTTGGGTAAGTGAAATATCCAGGTATGTTGTCATTTTTTATTCTCTTTCTCTAATAGTAGATCACTTTACCTCCTGTATCCCAGTAAACCCGGTGAACGCAGGGTGACAAAAATAAGGAGGCATACCTTATTGTTACGTACTCTTAGTATATGGAATTTTCTAATAATTCTTTTCTTTGCTATCTTTATGAGCAAGCAAATAATTGATAACGTTTTCACATAATTCACGGATGATTTTTGAATTCATTTACTTTTATTTGTGTATCTGTTTGTTCTTCCCCAGACTTCAAGCAATTTATTCATAAGCGTATCTCGATTTCCAGATATTCACGCTGTTTCTTATTCGTTAGCTGAATTGTTTTATTGATATCTTCAAGTCTTATCATTTGATTTTTATTTCCCTTACTTTACCCTCTGATTTATTAACCTAGACGTAACATATAAGAATTTTGGTGGCAGCGGTGGGATATTAAAGTGAGCTACTATTAATTGTATTTTATTTCAGTGCAAGTGCTTTTCTATATTTCCATTTTATTCACTGTGTATGTATATGTATATATTGTGTGATCTGATTTAACAATTGAAATGGCACATTCATCTCACGGTTCAATAACGGGTGACATTGATTTAGATGGTAAACAAAAATTAATGGAAGATCGCGAAAGACAATTGCGCGCTCAACAAAGAGCGCTGCAACGTGAACGTGATGAGATGGACAAACGCGCAAATGAAGCAATAGATGCGAACTCTTTAATGCAAGTTCTTTCAAAAATCCAAAACGAACTTTCACAATTGCGAAAACTACCGGAACAGATAAATATTTTGGAACAAAGAATTAATGAAAATTCTAGACCCGCTTCTACCTTCGATGACTGTCAGAATATACCCGTACAAGAAGACGTGCCAGTTCAATTGCCTACCTTGAAAATTAAAGATGTTATTGTTAATGTGCCATCATTTGATGGTTGCAAAATTTCTGTGTTCCAATTTGCTCGCGCTTGTGAGCGCGCTCGTGATTTACTTTCTTCCGTACAGGAACCCCAGCTAGTACAGCTAATTATTAATAAATTAGAAGGAGACGCGTATCAAGCTATAGAAGGAAACACATATACACGCGTTACTGATTTACTAGATCGTCTTAAAGCTATTTTTGCACCCAATAAATCCGTCGCGCAATACAGAGGCGAACTTGCTAACACGTATAAATTGCCAACGGAAACTATTTTGAAATATGCAGGAAAAATCAAGGACTTAAAATTCGCTATATTAGATGGAACGCGCCGTCAAGGTAAAAACGTAAGTCATTCATTTATGGATGAACTAAATGACGAAGTACTAGAAGCTTTTATAAATGGATTACCTTCGAACATAATCACGCGAATGGAACATCGACGCATTAACACATTAGACGAAGCCATTGAATGGGCAGTAAAGATTTCAAAAAATTTAGATGCCGAAAAGTTACGCGATCGCCAACATACGCAAAAATTCATACCGCCAGTACGCTCCGATATACGCGAAGTGAAGCCACCGGAAACCGAACAACCGAAATCAATTTTAAAAAATTCATATACTACAGCTCCGCGCCCATGGATTAAACCTTTAGTTCCGGGTCAACCGGGTCCTAATTCCCCCGACGTATGTCGCTATTGTAAATTTCCGGGACATGATATTACTACTTGCCGAAAATTAGCGTTTCGAAATACAATACAGAACGCGGGAAACTCAGAAAGCCGCCCGGTAGCGAGCGCGGCCCGGGATACGGCTCAAGCAACCGCGCACCCGATCGACGCTCAAACGGAACCAATAATAATCGAGGGTTGAGCAATACTATTACTAATAATCAGGATCCTAAATTTATACCCGATGCTACCGTAATAGTAGCTAACGCGGGCACACCGAATCTTTTACCAAAAGTAAAAGATTCTAACATGCAAAAATCTGAAAAGATACTGCAACTTTATGGTAGATTCTGGTTCCGCTATAAACATTATTAAATTAAGTTTTTTAAATAATATTCCTATAGATTTAAATGATATATTAATTTTAAGAGGTATTACGAAGAACCCAATTAAGACACAGGGTTCTGTTATTTTTAAATTAGCAGGTAAAATTACTAAATTCCATGTAGTTCTAGATGATATATCTATCCCTAGTGATGGAATTATTGGCTCTGAATTTCTGAGGGACAATAATGCTATCCTAGATTATAATAAGGAAGTTTTAATTATCAAAGACATAATTATTCCATTTTATAAAGAGGAAAAAGTAACCATACCAGCTCGAACCGTTACGCCGGTTTGCTTCAATATTACTAATCCTGAAAAAGCCGAGGGCTACATTCCATTTTGTGAACCTGTAAAAGGTTTATATTTAGGCGAGGCACTAGTTGCAAATACACAGGGCAAGGGTCATTTACAAATATATAACGTCACCGAGCGTGACTACACGATTATACTGAGACCCATGCACCTAATAGACTATATCACTGATTTCTCTGCTAATTCAAGTGATCTCGCTAAACTCACTGATTCCACTGATTCCACTGATTTCTCTGATTTCTCTGATTTCGCTGACTCCACTGATTTTTATAATTCTAATGCCTTGTGTTATTTCAGTGAACCGTATACTGAAATCGCTACTTCCGATCGATTCAAATCTTTAAAATCTTTGATGAATCTGACTCATTTAAATGACGAGGAAAAAAACCATGTAGAGACAATACTATACAAATATAAAGACTGTTTTTTCCTCCCAGGAGATAAATTAAAATCTTCTAACAATGCCAGTCATTCCATTCCTACCACCGATAACATCTCTGTCCACGTCAAGCAATATAGATACCCACCCATTCATCGGGAAGAAATTAACAAACAAGTAGATAAATTATTAGAAAACAATATCATAAAACCATCAAGCTCTCCATATAATGCTCCCCTCTGGATCGTACCTAAGAAATCGTTTGAGGATGGAGAAAAGAGATGGAGAATGGTAATCGACTTTCGGAAACTAAACGAAAAAACTATCGGGGACGCGTACCCTCTACCTAATATTATTGAAATTTTAGATCAGTTAGGAAGTGCTAAGTATTTCTCTATTTTTGACTTAGCACAAGGGTTTCATCAGATTCCTATGGACCCCAATGATATGGCAAAAACCGCATTTTCAACCCCTTACGGCCACTATGAATATCAACGAATGCCATTTGGCCTAAAAAATGCACCAGCCACCTTTCAACGGCTTATGGATAATGTACTAACAGGTTTACAGGGGAATGAATTGTTTGTTTACTTAGACGACATAGTGGTGTATGCCAGGTCATTGGAAGAACATAAAATTAAAATTGAAAATTTAATGCAAAGATTGAGAAAAGCAAACTTACAACTCCAACCGGAAAAATGTCAATTTTTAAGAAACGAAGTTGTATACTTAGGTCATGTAATTGGTTCTGACGGCGTAAAACCCGATCCCAATAAAATTCACGCTATGAAAAATTTCCCGATACCAAAGAATCCGAAAAATATAAAACAATTCTTAGGTTTGACTGGTTATTACCGAAGGTTTATTAAAAACTTTTCAAAAATTGCCAAACCCCTAACCGATTTACTAAAGAAAGATAAACCTTTTATTTGGACTCCTTTGCAAGAGAACGCCTTCGCTACTTTACGCAACGAATTGTGTGAAGAACCTATTCTTCAATATCCCAATTTCAATGAACCTTTCATTCTTACTACAGACGCCTGTGGGTATGCCATTGGCGGTGTATTAAGTCAAGGACTTGTTGGAAAGGACCTACCGATATCTTACACCTCCAGAGTTTTAAACGACGCCGAGAGGAAATACTCCACCATAGAGAAGGAGTGTCTCGCCATCGTCTACGGTGTATCATACTTTCGACATTACCTATACGGACGACACTTCACGATTTTGATGGATCATAAGCCACTGGTGTGGCTACACTCTATCAAGGACCCGTGTTCCAGATTATGGAAATGGCGTTTAAAATTATCCGAGTACGACTTTGAGATAAGTTATAAAACAGGAAAAACTAACACTGTCGCTGATGCTTTATCGAGGAATCCAACTGACGCCGTATTATTTCCCTTAAACGCTATTGATTCTAACGAACTATTCTTTCCTTGTCCGACCGAATTTGAGGTTCCTACATCCTTACAGTCTAACACTGCTATGTTGCCAATCACTAACAGCTCGCTGTCCCTGACTGCGAGAGATACCTCGTCGATATTTCCAATAGCTTCGAACAATGATAATGCTCAGTACTCTTTCACAAATCTTCCGCTTTCCGATGATGAGACAGATTCAAATCATGATGAAGAATCGACCAGCACTGAGCCTAACTCCACAGGCGATGATGAGCAACTTTTAATATTAAGGGAGACTCGCGATTCATTATTAACACAAAAAGATAATCACGTTATATTCATAAACATGAATGGCACCCCTTTCGATAAAGGCGCGAAGGACTATCAAAAGGCAAATAAATTTCCAAAATACAATAATTTGACCTTCGAGAGAGCTAGTGTAACTAACATAAATAACAAAATTTTAATAGCCCTTCCAATAAAAATAAATGGACAAACTCCCATCGATCGGGACGGAATCATAAACTGCATAAGGTCTCTAACTGACGTAATTCAAGAGCTACAAGTAACTTCTATTAGCATAGCACAAACGGATTATTACGATGCAATACCATGGATATTCGTATATAAAAATTTAAAAAAATTTTTGCTTGACCAACCAATAACTCTAACAGTTTGCAAATCCCTAATACTCTGTCCGGAAGCAGCCGAGAAGGAGAAATTGATACACGAAAAACACGCGACTAAAGTGGGGGGGCATAAAGGTGTGAACAAAACTTACAATAGAATTCGTCAGAATTATTATTGGCCTACTATGAAACAGGACATCCAAAGCTACATTAAGGGTTGTCGAGATTGTCAGATCAAAAAGCTAACTAGAATCAAGATTAAACAGCCCATGTTAATTACTGACACACCAGGAGCTGCATTTGACAAAATTTCTATGGACGTTGTGGGTCCTCTACCTATGACTAGAAACGATAATTCCTATATACTAACCATGCAAGACCTTCTAACTAAATACTCTGTAGCTTCACCCATGAGGAGGCAAGATTCCGCCTCGATCGCTGAGGCATTCGTAAGAGATTTTATTTGTATATATGGAGCTCCACGAGCCTTGCTAACGGATCAAGCTCCAACGTTCTTCACCTCTCTGATGAAGGCGATTGCTTCTTATTTCAAAATTAAACAGTATCGTACTACTGCCTACCACCCACAGTCAAATGGGTCAATTGAACGATCACACCACGTATTAACAGAATACTTAAAAATGTACACTAATAACAACAACGAATGGGACGAGCATATAAAACCTGCTATGTTTGCTTATAACACTTCAGTGCACGAAGGTACTAACTATACACCATACGCTCTAGTATTTGGACATCTCCCTAGAGTACCCTCATCCTTTACTATTCCTGAAGAACTTACGGAACTCCCCTACCAAGACTACCTTACAAACCTCTTTAATACCCTAAGATCCTCTCAAGAATTGGCAAGAACAAAATTAATCGAATCAAAAAAGAAAAGTAAAAGATATTACGATCGAACGATGAATATTCAAAATTTTAGAGCAAACGACGAGGTCTATTTATTAAAAGAACCTGCGAGAGGTAAATTTTCAGACCAATATTCGGGACCATATAAAATTATTGAAATATTACCAATGAATAATGTAAAAATCAATTTTAGAGGAAAACCACGCGTGGTACACGCAAACAAATTAAAAATTTCCAGAACCGCATTCGCGATAGAACCGGGATGAAGGAAAATGATAGTAAATTCATATGTAAACATGGCCCGGATTCCCGGATCCGGATTTTAAAATAAATATAAGATATATTAGGCATTAGTATTCATATTAATCGTATCATTTTATTCACAGGCATATTTCGCCTCGCTACTAACTTCAACCTTGCTCTGCGGCACTATGGCCATAATCGCATACGATTGCGGGGGAGCCTATCTCAACGTGACTACAGTTTCGCTATTAAGGTCAGGCGAATGCGATTTAGAAATAGATACACCAGTAACTACCACTACATACATACAGATGTTACAATTGTCTAGCTATACACACACTGAGGTTATACAATGTAAGGTAGAAATCATGCGAACTATATATCACTGCGGCATGCACTCACACGTTTCTGCTGTACACAATGGATACGCAAGTTTTTTACAAGAAACGTCGCGCGCTAGGTGCATCCAGATGCACAAGGAAGGGCTCATTAAGATCGGGTACTCTGATATTATAGATGGATTGAAACCCAATAACACTTACTATCGCAGTATCACTATGGCAGGGAAGATAGGTGTGGATGGAACTTGTAAGGGGGTACAATACTCAGACCATTACGGGACCTGGGACGATGTAATTGTACAAGCCACTGTAAAAATATCGCTTAAAACATCCTATGTACCAGTCAAACTAAACTCGGGAAAGATAATGCTAAACTCCGGCACGGTCTGCGATTTAAGTGAAGAATCCTGCATAGACTCGGACGATGGTTACACATTCTGGCAAAGTATACCCACTACAGCTTGCGGGTTTGAATCGTATGATGTTTTATTTGAAGGAACGGCTGTTAAAATTCAAGGCTCACTAGATTCACACAAAACTACTGTATATACTCTGGAAACGCAAGACACGACCTTCGCTCTCACATTAACACGTAAGCATACCACTTGCGGTTACACACTATTCGGCACGGAGCATCCAAAACTATTTATCTTTGAAACCCAGAAGGGAAATGTCTTCAAGGCAAAATCAAAGACTGCTGTGACCAATCTGGACATGTTCACTTATGCGAATTCGAAATTCGTGTACGTTGAACGTTACATAAGAGACCAGATCACTACCTTGTATCAGGACATAATTATGCAGAAATGCGAATTGGAGAAGCAAGTGATCCAAAACACGTTATCACTCGCCTCGTTATTACCTGACGAGTTTGCATATAGACTCATGAAGTCACCTGGTTACATGGCAGTTACTGCAGGCGAAGGAATACATGTAATTAAATGTATACCTATCGAGGTTACGCTTCGCAAAACAAATACCTGTCATACGGAACTACCTGTCACATTCCGAAATACCTCACTATACATGACACCCAAATCACACATACTTACCAAGCACAACACTATCAGGGACTGTAACCCATTGTTACCAATCCTTTATAACATCGACGAAACCTGGGTGCAATTTAACCCGACACCTGCTATGACGACACCACCACACGAAATCAAACCTTTAACCAAACTCTCGTGGAAATATTTGGCGCCTCAATCCTTGGCCACCAGTGGCATTTACTCGCAAGACGATCTAGACGAATTAAGGGATCACATCATGTTCCCCGCCGAGAAAAGCGCTGTATTGCATACCATCGCTCGAGGATTTACAGGACAATCAATCCCATCAGATACAATATCACTACAAAATTTACTGGACGAAAATTCATTGAACAAAATTTATAACAACACCTTAACGAAAATATGGAACGGGTTCACTACCTTCGGCGCAGCGACAGCCGGAGTTTTCGGAATATTTATAATCATAAGACTTATCAAACTTATATTCGATACATTGATACACGGTTATGCGTTACATGCAGCCTACGGGTGCAGCTTACACCTACTGGGAGCCGTCTGGAGCTCCTTCACTCACTTATTATTATACCTTGCCAATAGACCAAGAGAACAGCCTGAGGTGAATTCTAACGAACCACCAAGGGAAGACACAGCCAAGGAAACTGTATCTAACGCACAGTCCACGAGTCAGAGCGTAGAATCTAATACACAAGCTATACCCATAGTCTACTCTTTCCGGGAATTAAGAACGCGGTTAGGTGAAAATGAACAAATCTCTCAATAAGGATTATTATCGATATTTGTTACTTAAAGGGGGAGGTGTGACGTCTCAACAGATAAAATTCTTTTTTCGATGCTCTAACAGATTTCCTTGTTATCTTCCATACGTTCGGCATATTCAAATGCAAGATTTCATTTTAAATATTTAATTATTCCTTTTAAGAGATTTGTACTAACCAAGAGCAAGATTGAAGAAAACTAGTATATAAGGTTATATCGTAAGCGCATGTAAAGTAACAAAATATAAGTAACGCTAGCAATAAGAATTATAACGTGGATAAGGCATGTAAAAAAGGGTCCTAACTCGAAACCTGTGAACTCGCCCTAAAGACTTTAATTAATCCAAATATTAATTATAATATAGTCAAGTCTAATTGTAAATTACTAACGTAAAGATTCACTTTAACTAATTTAATTTATTGATCATCATTATGCCAAATTATAAATTATAATTTCAAAACCCGAGTCTAAATCAAAGACAAAATTGTATAATATTTAACCATTGTACCTTATAAACGCGAGCGGAACATTATGAAATTATATTAATGAAGAATATTATAAGGAGCCAAAATCTTGCCACAAGGAACTCGGACGCTCTCCTTATCCGCCCAGCTAATTATCTCTCATCAACAAGATAAGCGAGGTATGCGAATCATCGATCCAACGGACAAAGGAACTGACGAAAATTCTAATGCAAGACTCCCACCCTGTCAAAAAAAAGAGGGACCAGAGACCGTCCGCCGTTGTCCTCCGGCCGTCAGAAGTTCTTCTCCGGTGTGACAGTTAAGACGTCTCGTAGACAGACTTTTTACATCGCCGTATATTCCACTGTATTTCTCTGCATTTTATATTTTACTCATAGTAGAAGTAGTAATAAAAGGTTATTGTGCAAATCCAACGAAGATAATTTATTGAACAACTTTCTTCTACAAATCCGATGGGAAGATAGACGTCTCCATTTGAAGGAAGGACGAGTAATTATTCCGAGGAATAGAAGGCTCCGTTTCAAAGAATCTATAACGACAGATCCATTTTTATTTTGAGTATACAGAATAATATATATATATATATATTATTCTTATATTTTTGGGTAAGTGAAATATCCAGGTATGTTGTCATTTTTTATTCTCTTTCTCTAATAGTAGATCACTTTACCTCCTGTATCCCAGTAAACCCGGTGAACGCAGGGTGACAAAAATAAGGAGGCATACCTTATTGTTACGTACTCTTAGTATATGGAATTTTCTAATAATTCTTTTCTTTGCTATCTTTATGAGCAAGCAAATAATTGATAACGTTTTCACATAATTCACGGATGATTTTTGAATTCATTTACTTTTATTTGTGTATCTGTTTGTTCTTCCCCAGACTTCAAGCAATTTATTCATAAGCGTATCTCGATTTCCAGATATTCACGCTGTTTCTTATTCGTTAGCTGAATTGTTTTATTGATATCTTCAAGTCTTATCATTTGATTTTTATTTCCCTTACTTTACCCTCTGATTTATTAACCTAGACGTAACACGATACATGCAATACATTTTGTGTCGATATATGGAATGAGATTCTTGTTTCCAATTGTATACAATGTTTAAGTTACTCTATTGTGGCAGGAAAAACTGAAAGTAAAATGGAGATATTTGACAAAGGCTCAACACCAATGAATCAAGAGACACGGTAGTGTCTCGCGCCAAGTACCGCGCAGCAGCAGCGAGGCACCCCGTGTATCTATACGCGAGCTGGCCAGTTGAGAGTACTTGAGATTATCAGACCTCAATAACCGCTGAACGGATTGAGTTCTTACTAGGCTTAATCGATAGCTTGGGTTAAAATTATATAAGGAAAGTGTCTTTATTTTTGTTCTACATATTCTATAAGCTGAGATATTACGACGCAAAGTCGAAATGTGGAATTTTCATTTTAAGAAACGTCACCACCGTCATCGCCCTACACGTACTATACACGTACACAACACATGCAAAGAAATATAGTGGTATCACGCTACACGCATATACACGTACAGTCGTGGTCAGTGAGGTTGCGACACTTTTTTTCTTAGTGAGTTTATGAACGCGCAGTCAAGTTCAGGATGCGAATCACTGTCATGTGGTTATGCGCGATGAGCGATCGCGATGTTGTCACTTTTGCGTATACAATGTGTAACAAATTTAAATGCCAAAGATTAGTTTGAAAATAATTCATAATAAATAAACATTAAATTCAACACAAAAATATAATATCAGTAGAGCACATTACAAGAAATATTACATTTTTTAAACCTGTCTTTGATCTAGCAGTATGTAAATAGATGAGATAAAGTATCGTACTAGATATCAAATATAAAAGTAAAATAAAAAGAATTAAAAAAAATAACAATATCTAAAATTTAATTATATATAATATATATATATAGAGTTATATAATTCGATAAATATATAATTATATAATAATTTACATATAATAAAATTTCTTATTTAATACATATACTTATTTACTTATTATATATATATATAAAAGAAACAATAAGTAAATATAAATGTATATTTAAAAATATATTAATGACAAATGTATATATAAATATACATATTTATGATACAATCACAGATTTTGCTTAATTATTTTGTTATATACGCTTTTATTATAATAATTATTCAGGAGATTACAGTGGATTCATATTTTTATTTTTTCTTCTCAATTACTGCATACTCTCGCTTGATAAATCCCTTCTGTCTTCTATCTTGAATGAAATTAAATGCTCTAACGCAAAAGCTATCCGCTGCTCTTTATGTTACGCTTGTAATATTTCATTTTCATTTTTGTATTTTCATTTTTCCTGGAGCTTGCGCCGTATAGTGCGCATTGAACATGCCATTGCCTTAGAATGCCATTATTTTTTAAAATTAAATTATTCTAAATAAAACAACAATTACAAATACGGATCATTGAATAATATTTTCTTTGTAAATTGGATTTATAAAATAACAAAAAAATTACTTTTCTTGTTGATTGAAAGCCGCTCATTCTAATTGAATTTAAATTGCTTTTCCGTTGTGCATTTTTTTGATCCAAGATATGGCCCTGAATTTACGTGGCCTTTCTCTTCTTTTCGTTTCAAAATTCTATACACCGTCGCTCTCTATAATAAAATATATATTATTAAAGCAAAGAAATAAATTGTACTGTGCGCAAATGAAGGCTTCTCTTTAAAAACATTTCTTTTAATTCAATGAATGTTTTAAATCGTATAATAAGTTAAAATTTACGTGCTTTAAAAATAACTAGTCAAAGTTAAAAATTCATTTAAAATTAACTAAGTTAAGGAAAAAGTTATTAACTTTTTAATTTTATTATTTAACTTTATTAACTACTTAACTAATTGATATCTAAGTCTATCCTGATTATTAATATAATAAATAATTAATATAATGTATATATTACGTAGACATTGCATAATTTGGATATTTCTGTCGGACTCAATCCCGTATTAGAATATGCAATTATTTCGCCTTCTTTTACTTGCGAAATAAATCCAGGCATTTTTATAAAATTAAATTAAATTAAATTAAATTTTTATTCAATATTGACACATTTTTTATAATTACTCTGTATATAAAATTTTTGTTGTTCATTTATTTCAAATTGCTTCGATGTATAAAATAAAATTAATACAAGGCAAATTGGGTTAGTTTTTTGACAATATAAAAGTAAAAATGCCTGGACCTATTTCGCAAGTGAAAAGAGGTGAAATAATTGCATATTCTAATACGGGATTAAGTCCGACAGAAATATCCAGATTATGCAATGTCCACGTAAGATATACATTATATTAATTATTTATTATATTAATAATCAGGATAGGCTTAGATAATAATTAGTTAAGTAGTTAATAAAGTTAAATAATAAAATTAAAAAGTTAATAACTTTGGCTTAACTTAGTTAGTTAATTTTAAATGAATAAATTTTTAACTTTGACTAGTTATTTTTGAAGTACGTAAATTTTAACTTATTATACGATTTAAAACATTCATTGAATTAAAAGAAATGTTTTTAAACGTTGAACTTTTTTGTTAGCCATACAATTTCTTTCTTTGCTTTAATATATATTTTATTTTAGAGAGCGACGGTGTATAGAATTTTGAAAAGACAAGAAGAGGAAGGCCACGTAAATCCAGGGCCATACCTTGGTTCAAAAAAATGCACGACGAAAGAGCATCAGGAAACCATTTTAAATTCAATCAGAATGAACGGCTTTCAATCAACAAGAAAAGTAATTTTTTGTTATTTTATAAACCCAATTTACAAATAAAATATTATTTAATGATCCGTATTTGTAATTGTTGTGTTATTTAGAGTAATTTAATTTTAAAAAATAATGGCATTATATATTCTAAGACAATACAAATAATAATTCATCTTACAGATAAAAGCTGACACTGCATTAGCATGTTCAATGCGCACTATACGGCGCAGGCTCCAGGAAAATGGATATTTTCATCGTATCCCTGCCGAAAAAGAAATTTTAAAAGCGCAACATAAAGAGCAGCGATTAGCTTTCGCGTTAGAACATTTAGTTTGGGATCGCGAATGGAATGTTACGATTTTTTCGGATGAAAAAGTTTTTAATACGGATGAAAACGGAAGAGTCACGTTATGGAGACTAAGAGGAACAAGGTATGCCGAGGAAAATGTTCGTTTCCGTCAACGATCTGGGCGCATCACATTGGGATTTTGGGGATGTATGTCCTCGCATGGTCCTGGACCACTGGTGCGGACCACACCACATATGAACAGCGAGGAATACATCCAAATATTATCTGATGTGATACTACCATATATTGCGGAAACATTTCCCGGCATACCTTATGTTAACTTTATTCAAGATAATTCAGGAGTCCATCGAGCGAGAGCTGTCCAAAATTGGCTGGCCGCACAACCTTAGGATGTTGAACTGGCCAGCCAAGTCCCCGGACATGAATCTCATTGAAAATCTTTGGGGCATAATAGTGCAAAACTGGGAACCTCAAATTCAAACACGTGAGGCACTTGCGCAGTACGTTTCCGATCAGTGGGAGGGTCTCCGTGCAAGGCCCGATTTGTTTGATAATTTGATAGCGTCTATGCCTCAAAGATTGACTGCAGTAATTGAGAATGAAGGAAGCGTTACCCGTTTTTAGTATATATAATAATGAAAAATGTTTAAGGTTTGCCATATTTATTAATTTTTCTCTTTATTATTTAGTTTCTTATTATTTTAGTTTCATATATCATTAATTTTGTATAATAATGGAATATCTCTACAGCCCATAATGTAAAATATATAATGTAATATAGAGGAATAAATATAAAATATGAATTCATTATAATATCCTGTATAATTTTTATAATAAAAGCGTATCTAACAATAATTAAGCAAAATCTGATTGTATCATAAATCATATATATATATATATATATATATATAATGTAAATTTATTGTATGTAAATTATTATATAATTATATATTTATCGAATTATATAACTATATATATATATATATATATATATATATAATTAAATTTCAGATATTTTTATTGTTTCCATCCTTTTTATTTTACTTTTATATTTGATATCTAGTACGATACTTTATCTCATCTATTTACATATTGCTAGATCAAAGACAGGTTTAAAAAATGTAATATTTCTTGTAATGTGCTCTACTGATATTATATTTTTGTGTTGAATTTAATGTTTATTTATTATGAATTATTTTCAAACTAATCTTTGGCATTTAAATTTGTTACACATTGATACGCAAAAGTGACAACATCGCGATCGCTCATCGCGCATAACCACTTGACAGTGATTCGCATCCTGAACTTGACTGCGCGTTCATAAACTCACTAAGAAAAAAAGTGTCGCAACCTCATTGACCACGACTGTACACAACACATGCAACATGGAAACATGTATTCGTTTTGTACTGTTCACGCGCTTGACAGAAGATTGCGCTAGCGGCGCTCTGAGATTTGACAACAAAGTGACAAGTAAGTAAATAATAAAGAAAAAGGTTAATATGCTACGTAATGTCTACTATACATGAATTTTGATATTTTAATTTTGATATTTTGATATTTTAATTTTGATATTTTGATATTTTAATTTTGATATTTTGATATTTTAATTTTGATATTTTTTTTATCAAAAAACCTACAAGGAAATAAAAAGTGGCCCTTTTCTAGAAAAGGGCCACTTGCTAATAAACAATCAAACGGAATGTGAATTTGTGATCAAGCGACGCGGTAGCGGCGCGACGCCAAGTATAAAAAAATTCATCAACGTCCAGGATACCGCTGGTACCGCGCCGCTACTAAGTAGCTTATCCGGAATTCTTGTCATATACGAGCTTTCTGTCAAGATATTTCTCGAACTAAAGCCATAATCAAAAATCTAACGGCATTTTGCTTGTGTAATGTTAATATAAGCTTTCGATTGCGACCAGTTCGAAGATGATTAGTGCAGTCAATCCCGAGGTTTCGAAAATTCATACCCAAAAAAGTATATATAATTCTCGCGTTTTAAGACTTTCAACTTTCAGTCTCTCACGTACATACTCACGCACACACGCAAATCGATTTTGTCCCTCAAGGCATATTTGCAATGCACAAATATTTCGTTTGTGTGACTTGTTTCACTCGTGTCGTTTGACATTTTGACAATTTATGTCAAACTGTCAAAGTAAGTAACTGTCAAAGTATACTATTAAAGTAAATAAAGTTAAAAAAGAAGAAATAAAGTTACTGAAGAAGGGATAAAGAGGAAGAAGGAAAGATGAGAGAATATAAAGAGGTATGTATGTATATATGTATTTAGGTATATATATATGTATGTATGTATGTATGTATATTTATGATATATATATTAATATATATATGTATATATATTTCTATTATATATATATATATATATTATTTATATTATAATTTATTTAAAAGTAAATTTTTTTATTGGTACGTTTCGGTCCTATGTTTCGGACCATCTTCAGAATCTACAGTATACAGGTTACTATATAATATTTACTATATAATACAGGTTACTATATAATATTTTATTGTTACATAAAAAACTTTTATAATTTTTTTACTTTTATAATTTTTACAAAAAACAGTGAAATCACAACAAAATCTTTACAAAAGAAAAAAACACGCCAAGTATAAAAAAAATTCGACATTGTATGCAAAATTTTAGAAATGTACAGCTCAAAAATAAATATAAGATCATAGCTACTCAGCCAAGTATAAATGGTTTATCAATTTTTGCAAATTAATATCTGATCTGATAGAAAGTTTATCACAGAATCACCTTTGTATTTTTAAGAATAATATTATCATCTGTATAATCAAAACGATTTAGACCCGGCATTGAAAGGATTAAAACTAAAGTGACGAACAAAAACTTGGCGTGCCCGGGTCGGGGCATTAAAATCTGACATGCAATGAAAGGTATATGCATTAGCAAATATATATGATAAATAAAATTAGTTTCAATTATCTGTATATAAATAAATAAAATATAAATCAAATTAATTGAAAATACACTAGAATAAATAATAAAAATACACTAAGAATAAATAATGAAATGCACTTTAAAATGTGACATGCAATGAATTGTATGTGCATTAGCAAATTTATGTATATAATAAATAAAATTATCTTGAATTATCTGTATATAAAAAATAAATATAAATAACATTAATTAAAAAGTACTGTCTTAACATAAAATATAAACAAATTAATTACAATTCTAAAATTTATTTTAAGAATATATTACAAGCCTAACAAATAAATTGTGAAGAAAATATAAAAATATTAGAAAAGAATAGCATAATTATATCGTACAATATGGTATATTTTTAAACACAAAATCTTATGTATTATTCTACAAATCAAATTTATAGATTAATTTTTAATTAATCTAATTAGAAAATTTCTGTAATTTTAATGCCCCGACCCGGGCACGTCAAGTTTTTGTTCGTCACTTTAGTTTTAATTCTTTCAATGCCGGGTCTAAATCGTTTTGATTATACAGATGATAATATTATTCTTAAAAATACAAAGGTTATTCTGTGATAAACTTTCTATCAGATCAGATATTAATTTGCAAAAATTGATAAACCATTTATACTTGACTGAGTAGCTATGATCTTATATTTATTTTTGAGCTGTACATTTCTAAAATTTTGCATACAATGTCGAATTCTTTTTATACTTGGCGTGTTTTTTTCTTTTGTAAAGATTTTGTTGTGATAATATATATCCTGCAGTATTTGTTACTAACCATGAAATGAAAGACCATTTAATCATTAGTCATAACTTTAATTACACTAAAGCAAATAATCTCTACATCTGGCTATTGTATTATTATCATACATTAGACTTTCAGACATTAAATTGCAAGACTTGCGAGAACATTTTTAAAGAAAATAAGTCCTTCAACATCATGGTACATTTTATCAAAGCTCATCAAATCCATATATCTTTATCTCAGACCAACGTAAGAGAAACGATGATAAATTAAATATTAATATTTTATCTATTTTGAATTATTTATAGTTTCATAAATAAATAAATTTAATAAATATAAATAATTTGTGTGTACAATGAGTAGAATTGTGTATGATTAAAATGATAAAATTCAAATATTTAGCATGTGTTTATCACAAATATTATAAATATTCGAGTCAACTCTTAATTTAACTAATATTATATCAAAATACGAAAATACAAATTTACCATCTATTGTATTTAATATTTCTGTAATCGGTAATTTGTGACAATTTGATTAAATTTGAATTGTGAATAAATATGAAAATTAAATAATCGGGCAAGAATTTTTGTATTTGAATAGTATTTGTATGTCAAATATATGAGAATTTCGAATTCAAGTTTTCAGCAGGAGATGTTTGGATAATAAGTGTGTTTTATTACTAATAACAGTCTGTACTTAATAATTATATATTGTGCACATGATTCAAGCAAGATTTTGTAATATTGATTAATTCAATAATTTTACAATTTTTACTCCTTATTCTATGCAGATTACTGAGTAGTTCACGCAGTCTTTCAAATTCTGATAATAATGAAGATACTGCTACATCAAGCTATCAGCAGCCAACCAGCAATTCTGACCAGAATTTCAACTCTGATAATGTTAATGATCCGAACAATCTATCTTTGAAAATCAGACCAAAGAGAGAAAGAAAACGGCGAAAAATTCAGTATTACTATTTTATCTCTTTTCAATCATTTACATATACTTTTGTGTACATATAGATAGATATTACAATGAGTAGAATTATGTACAATGAATAAAATTATAAAATTTAGATATTTAGTATGTATGTACCACAAATATTATAAATATTCGAATCAACGTAACTTAGCTAATATTATATCAAAATACGTTATTATAAATTTGCCATCTGTTGTATTTGATACTTTTGTAATCGGTAATTTTTGTGACAATTTAAATAAGTATAAATTGTTAATTAGTATGAAAATTAAATAATCGGGCAAGAATTTTTGTATTTGAATAGTATTTGTATGTCGAATTTATGAGAATATTGAATTCAAATTTTCAGAGACGTTTGGATAATGAAAGTATTTTATTAATAATAACTGGTTTAATTAATATTTGTATATTGTACACATGATTCCAGCAAGATTTCATAATGTTGATTAATTTAGCATTTTCTACATTTTATTCTATGCAGATCACCGAGTTCACGAAGTTTGTTAAATTTTGATAATGATGAAGATACTGCTACATCAAGTAGCTATTAACAGCCAACCTATAGTTTTGACTAAAATTCTGATTCTGATAATGTTAATGATCCGATTGATCTATTTTTGGAAATCAGACCAACGAGGTAAAGAAAACGGCGTTAATTTTAGCATTAGTATTTTATATATTTTCAACAATTTATATATTTTTTGTGTATATATAAATCTCTCTCTCTCTCTCTCCCCCCTCTCCCTCTCCCTCTCCCTCTCCCTCTCCCTCTCCCTCTCCCTCTCCCTCTCCCTCTCCCTCCCCCTCTCCCTCCCCCTCTCCCTCTCTCTCTCCCTCCCCCTCTCCTCCCCCTCCCCCTCCCCCTCTCCCTCTCCCTCTCCCTCCCCCTCCCCCTCCCCCTCTCTCCCCCTCCCCTCTCCCTCCCCCTCTCCCTCCCCTTCTCCCTCCCCCCTCCCCCCTCTCCCTCCCCCTCTCCCTCCCCCTCTCCCTCCCCCTCTCCCTCCCCCTCTCCCTCCCCCCCCTCTCTCTCTCTCTCACCAATTGAAAATTTAAACTTTTAAAAATATTAATAAAAAATAATATTAAATTAAATTAATATATACTACAAAAAAGAATGATATCCCTAAAAACTTACTTTTTTAAAAAAAAGTTAAAAAAGGCGCCAAGTACACGCGCCAGTAAAGAAAAATTGTTATATTTGTTTACAAAATAGTATTATTTTAACCTACAAAAATAATGATATCAAAGAAAATTGCGCCAATTAAAAATATAAACATTAAAAAATATTAATTAAAAAATAATATTAATTAAAATTAAAAATTAATAGAAAAATTAGAAATTAGAAATTAATACAAAAAATTAAAAATTTTTACAAAAATTAAAAATTAATACAAATAAAAAAAATGAAAAAATTTTAATTAAAAAAAGTTGGCGCTGCTAAACTAAACACTATGCTACAATTAACGTATTCTTAAATATGTATTTACATCGCAGTTATTGATGTAACTAAATTAAATGTAGTTTTATAAATTTAGATCTAAATTGAATTTATTATTTGTTGAGTTAATATATATTTTGAAATTTAGCAGCGCCTAGTTTTTTTAATTAAAATTTTTTAATTTTTTTTATTTGTATTAATTTTTAATTTTTGTAAAAATTTTTATTTTTTTGTATTAATTTCTAATTTCTAATTTTTCTATTAATTTTTAATTTTAATTAATATTATTTTTTAATTAATATTTTTTAATGTTTATATTTTTAATTGGCGCAATTTTCTTTGATATCATTATTTTTGTAGCTTAAAATAATACTATTTTGTAAACAAATATAACAGTTTTTCTTTACTGGCGCGTGTACTTGGCGCCTTTTTTTACTTTTTTTTTAAAAAGTAATACACTACACACCGATTATTTCGGTCCGTTAGAGGAAACCACGGACAAATTCAAACACATATTAGTAGTTGTAGACGCATACAAAATACGTTTGGCTATATCCGTGTAAATCGACAACGTCCGAGGAAGCTATCGAATGCTTATCTTCTTTGTTTAATCTATTTGGTTTTCCGGAAAAATTAATCAACGATCGAGGAACTGCATTTACCTCTAAGAACTTTGAAAAATTTGTCAAAGAAGATGAAGTCAGACACATTCTAACTGCTGTAGCGTCGCCCTGGGCGAACGGGCAAGTAGAGCGCGTAAATAAATTCCTCAAGTCTACATTAGCGAAACTGTGCGAAAAACCAGCTAATTGGAAAAATGTATTAAGAAAAGCACAATTTGTATTAAATCAGGCCTGCGGCCGGTTTGCACTTTTCGGCCGATCTTGCCTACTGCCATCCCCACTCCTCTTGTTTAATAGTATCTAGGCAGCTCGCGGAGACGTAAGACGCTCGATCTCAGGGACGGTATTAGCTGTAAATCGTATGGGGCTTTGGCGTGTATTGTCCCGCGCGCTGTTACAGAATTATTATTATGTTATTATTATTAATATGTTATTATTATTATTATTAGTATATATTTAAATTTAACGCCAATAGATTTCCACATCACCCTTGAGATACTATTATTGATGCGTTTTTTTGAGTGGTTTCCCCAGTAGGCCTATTCCACTAAAGTTGCAAACTCTATTTACAATTTGTTGCTTTAAGGATCGAAACATCAACGTCAATTTTTGAAGAACTTATTCGCATCAGCGAGGATAACGATGTATCATTTAAAGAAGATCGTGCTCCCGACTTTATATGCTTCATTTTTAAAAATGAGGATTCGCATAAGTACGTGGATCCGAACATTGAAAAAATTTTAAGTCCGAAATTTCGCAATTGTGGATATTTTAAAGAATTCTACACCTATTTCTGGCCGCAATTTCAGTGAAATATCACTTTGTAAATCGCACAGTTTAAATCGCTGATCGAATTGTGCAATCAATGCATTGGTAAGATGCACATATTTTTTAAAGTCACATTTCGTGCCATGTTCTTCAACGAGAACGTTGCAAGAAGGAAAGAAAAGAACACTATTTCTTTCCAAATGATTTAAAAATACTTTTAATTTTGCACGGAACGAATTGATATGACTCACTAACTCGGATATTAATCGCATTAACGATTGCTGTTACTGTCTGCATAGCGGTAGATAGTTTCATACTTTTCCCGCATAAAGCTTTTTGATGTATAATGCAATGAAGCAAAGGAAATTTTAAATTTATTTGCTTTAATTGTCCTAAAAGTCCAATTTTGGACCCTACCATAGACTTCGCATCATCTGTCACTATGCACGAGCATTTTGAAAAATCGCAATGAAATGTTTTAAGAGTAATCTCAAGTGCTCTGTAAATGTCAATGCCGGTTGTTGTCCCGTGTAATGGCACGAAATCTAACATCTCTTCGGTACATGAAAAATCATCTTGCACGATTCGTAGAAAAATGCGTAATTGACTTACATATCGAACATCCGTGCTCTCATTGAGGCACAATGAGAAGTACATAAGTGCATGTTGCTAACAATGATTTCAATTTTTCTTCGATAGAACAGGCTATCATAATAATTCTTGATCTCACCGTGTCACGAGAAAGTGGAATATGTTATTAATGTCCTCAAGTGTCACAGTATTTCCAAATGCCGTCACTGCTGCGAGAATACAATCTTTTATGAAGACACCATCGGTAAACGGTTTTGAGTATTTCGCAATGAGATACGAAATGGCATACGACGCACGAATCGTTTTGTCTTGAATATTTTCATTATCACAGACGTTCGAAATTGCATCAAAATGTTGCTGATACACTAATTTTAATGCTGCAATCAAAGCAGATTTTTCGTGTCCCTCATACACTGAATACTCTTTTGAATGTTTACAATCATAATGTCTATGAATCACATACATGCGAAGAAATTGTCTTTCCATGTTTGATCAAAATGCTCCTTATAATTCTTTTTAATAGCCATTTTCTCAAAATTGGCATGCCAATATGTACTACACACAAATTGCATAACATACAGATTTTTGCAATTGTGGATATTTGGCTTTATTCGCAAAATGACTCCACGTTTTCGAAAAATGTAATGAGTATTGATAATACTTGAGAAGCGCTCTGACAAAACACAATTAATTGATCGTGCGTTGTCAATTCGTGTATCTGTACGATATGCAATTTGTGTGTAGTACATATTGGCATGCCAATTTTGAGAAAATATGGCTACTAAAAAGAATTATAAGCAGCATTTTGATCAACATGGGAAGATAGTTTCTTCGCATGTATTGCAAACCATACAGTTTGTCTTTTATGTGGATTTGAACCTGCGTGTGTGAAAAAATATGTGATTCATAGACATTATGAGTGTAAACATTCAAAGGAGTATTCAGTGTATGAGGGACACGAAAAATCTGCTTTGATTGCAGCATTAAAATTAGTGTATCAGCAACGTTTTGATGCAATTTCGAACGTCTGTGATAATGAAGATATTCAAGACAAAACGATTCGTGCGTCGTATGCCATTTCGTATCTTATTGCGAAACACTCAAAACCGTTTACCGATGGTGTCTTCATAAAAGATTGTATTCTCGCAGCAGTGACGGCATTTGGAAATACTGTGACACTTGAGGACATTAATAACATTCCACTTTCTCGTGATACGGTGAGATCAAGAATTATTATGATAGCCTGCTCTATTGAAAAAAAATTGAAATCGTTGTTAGCAACATGCACTTACTTCTCATTGTGCCTCGATGAGAGCACGGATGTTCGACATGTAAGTCAATTAAGCATTTTTGTACGAATTGTGCAAGATGATTTTTCATGTACCGAAGAGATGTTAGATTTCGTGCCATTACACGGGACAACAACCGGCATTGACATTTACAGAGCACTTGAGATTACTCTTAAAAAATTTCATTGCGATTTTTCAAAATGTTCGTGCATAGTGACAGATGGTGCAAAGTCTATGGTAGGGTCCAAAATTGGACTTTTAGGACAATTAAAGCAAATAAATTTAAAATTTCCTTTGCTTCATTGCATTATACATCAAGAAGCTTTATGCGGGAAAAGTATGAAACTATCTACCGCTATGCAGACAGTAACAGCAATCGTAAATGCGATTAAAGGTGGCAACAAATTCCTGCTTCATCGCAAGTTTCAAAGTTTCCTCGAAGAGTACGATGCGACCTATAAAGATGTGCCTCTTTACTGTGAAGTCCGTTGGTTAAGTGCGGGAAAAACTTTGCAAAAATTTTTTGCTATCAGAAATGAAATATATCTCTTTATACAAGAAATGTGTATCGAAAAACTGGACACATTTAAACCATTTTTCGAAGACGTGGAGTCACTTTGCGAACTAGCTTTTATCACAGACTTGACCAATCACCTGAATACTCTAAACTTGAAGCTCCAACAGACTGACCAAACAATATCCGAGTTAGTGAGTCATATCAATTCGTTCCGTGCAAAATTAAAAGTATTTTTAAATCATTTGAAAAGAAATAGTGTTCTTTTCTTTCCTTCTTGCAACGTTCTCATTGAAGAACATGGCACGAAATGTGACTTTAAAAAATATGTGCATCTTATCAATGCATTGATTGCACAATTCGATCAGCGATTTCGCGATTTTGAAGTGTTAAGAAAAGACCTTCTGCTTTACGAAAATCCTCGAACTGTTCCAATAGTTGAACAGAGTGTCGACCTTCATTTAGAACTGTGCGATTTACAAAGTAATATTTCACTGAAATTGCGGCCAGAAATAGGTGTAGAATTTTTTAAAATTTTGAATAAAGCCAAATATCCACAATTGCGAAATTTCGGACTTAAAATATTTTCAATGTTCGGATCCACGTACTTATGCGAATCTTCATTTTCAAAAATGAAGCATATAAAGTCGGGTGTACGATCTTCTTTAAATGATACATCGTTATCCTCGCTGATGCGAGTAAGTTCTTCAAAAATTGACGTTGATGTTTCGATCCTTAAAGCAACAAAATGTAAATAGAGTTTGCAACTTTAGTGGAATAGGCCTACTGGGGAAACCACTCAAAAAAAAAACGCATCAACAATAGTACCTCAAGGGTGATGTGGAAATCTATTGGCGTTAAATTTAAATATATACTAATAATAATAATAACATTAATAATAATAACATAATAATAATTTTGTAACAGCGCGCGGGACAATACACGCCAAAGCCCCATACGATTTACAGCTAATACCGTCCCTGAGATCGAGCGTCTTACGTCTCCGCGAGCAGCCTAGATACTATTAAACAAGAGGAGTGGGGATGGCAGTAGGCAAGATCGGCCGAAAAGTGCAAACCGGCCGCAGGCCTGTATTAAATAACACTTTACGCAAATCGATAAACACTACGCCTAGTAAATTACTACTCGGATATGACCAAAAATGTAAAACCAATAAAGAATTGCGTGAATTAATTGCTAGTTTAACAGAAATAAACCGCAGTATAGAACAAGAACGAAATCAATTAAGAGATGCAGCAAAATTAGCCAACGAAGCGGTGCGGGAATATAATAAAATCTAATATGATCAGCGTCACAAAAACCTACGAAATATGCAGAAGGCGACTTAGTACTAATTCGAGTATTACAAAATAAGCTAGGCGTTAACACTAAATGAATTCCTAAATATAAAGGGCCGTACCAAATTAAGAAAATATTAAATAAAAATAGATTCGTTGTTACCGATATTCCGGGGTTTAATTTAACCCAAAAGCCGTACAATACTATTTTGTCAGCCGATAAAATTAAGCCGTGGATTCGCGTGGCGAATGAGAATGCACCGGAAACAGTCGATTGACATAATAAGGACGATTTATTATATCTATTATATCTATTATAGTCGATTGACATTTTGTAAAAAAAAGAACTAAAGCATCTGTTCAAACTATTGTTGTAATTAAGCTAATGTTATAATTAAGCTATTGTTGTAAGTAAATATAAGTATTAAAATTAATTGTAAGCATGTGAGACTGAGTGTGAGTAAGATAAAATTTACTTTTTGATTTTGCATTGAGTACTATAGAAGTCAATTTACTTTTGTATTGTTATCATGAATTATAATTTTTAGTTAAATTTCATATTGTTTAAAATGTAATTCATTTCCTAGTATGATTAAGAAGACATTTATTTTCATAATTGTTCTTTAGAAAATCGTTAACCTTTTCAATGTATACTATAGTAGTTCGGGACGAACTAATTTGCCAGGATGACCGAAGTTGCTATACGTACTAACAGGCAAAATCCGAAAATAGGTATAGTAGAAGCATATTCCTTATTATGGGAAATATTAGCCGTAGACCGCGCTGCAATCTAAAAGAGAGCGAATATAACGAGCGCGAGAGCTCGAGGAGAGGCGATAAGTATAGCGATAAAGTATAGCGATTAGCGAAGCGAAGAGAGCAAAGTAATAAATAGCGAAGCGATAGGGAAGCAAAGCGATTGTGAAATCGGAGTATTGGTCGAGAAAAGGAGTTTTCTCTATAATAAAGAGTGCGGGTTTCGGTTGAAAGCAGGTGTTTGATCTTTAAACAATATTCTCCTTTATTTCACACTCTTAAATTAACGGCATCCTTACAATGCTGTATTTTTCGTAACGGAAAGAATCGGTGTCCGCAACATAGCGATCCACCACGTCTCGTATATCGCTGAATCGTATCGGTGCGTAATGTGATTCCATAAGACGCGTTCGGTGGCGCGAACAGAACACAGTTGCTACATCTCGAGTTAGATTGATCTAATACTGCTGTATTTTTTGTAACGGAAAAAATCGGTTCACGGTCTACGCATAAGTATATTTCGCGGCGTAAAAATCGCGCTTCGTACTCACTCGTGGCGTTGAATTCAGTACGTGATGTGATTCTGCAAAACGCGTTCGGAGTCACGAACAGAACACAGTTGCTACATCTCGAGTTAGATTGATTTAATACTGCTGTATTTTCCGTAACGGAAAGAATCGGTCTCCACAGTCTACGCATAAGTATATTTACGGACACCCCTGTGGCTCGCATACACGCTCGTCGCCGATGATGAGATCACCGCGATTATTCGCGACGGAGAGCCGAACGGAACTCGTCTAGAAAAAAACAGAACATCTGAATTAATTAGACGCGACTGCGCTTATGGTGCGTATCGCCCGACCCGCCCGACCCGCCCGACCCGCTCGACCAGTGTGTTATTGCTCGCGCGCTTTCCGGTAAACGAAACTCGATACTTTTGTCTTCTTTTCGATGCGCGTGACGCGACGGTCGTAACCTAGCCTAGCACGACAAAGAAAGTATGTCGTTATGACATCGAACGCTCCTTGCTCGAATCTATGGCCTGAATTTCGCGACATCAATCTAGTGAATTTTACGCGACGCTTTCCGGACGCGCACGCCGCTCGCACGTTTTTGCACAAGTACAATCTGCTGCACGATAGCGCGGTCGTCGCCCATGATAGACGTTGTCCGGTATGCGCGACAGGGCGACTACGTCTCGAGAAGAACGCGACTATGACATGCGGGTATATATTGCGATGCGATCGACGACAATGCCGACTTCCACGGTCGAATCGAATTCGAGCGGCCAACGCGACCGCCGCCTCCGCTGCGATGACGACAAGAATCGATGATTGCGAGCAAGAATATCGAGAAATCGCCTCACCGCGTATCGCATCCCTAACAGCACATGATATTATTCGAATATTCTATACTCATACTGAATATACGTTATAGACGTAATATACTGAGAATATTCCTATAACATCTCTTGTAGTATATTATTTCTCGTATATTTCTCAGGATATACTTTGAATATCTCTTATTAGTATATTATTTCTCATATATTCTCAGGATATACTTTTACTATCTCTTATAGTATATTATTTCTCGTATATTCTCAGGATATACTTTCACTATCTCTTCTAGTATATTATTTCTCGTATATTCTCAGAATATACTTTTGAATTACGCGAAGTTATTTGTTAACGGATGTATATAGCGATGCCATTTTGAATGCGTAATTTCCGTATTGCCGGCGCTGGTCTCTTCCTTCCTTTTGCTTTCTTACTGGTGACCAGTGAGAACGTGTGATTACGATTTCACAGATTAATCGCAGGTAATCCTTTTTATTTCTTTTAAGATACATGAAATATAAATAAGATATTTTATAAAAGATATTTCCGTTTTAATAAACCCTAACAGCACATGATATCATTCGAATATTCTATACTCATACTGTGAATATACGTAATATACGTAATATACTCAGAACATTCTTATAACATTTCTTGTAGTATATTATTTCTCCTATATTCTCAGGATATACGTTTAATATCTCTTACAGTATATTATTTCTCGTATATTCTCGTATATTCTCAGAATATACTTTTGAGTTACGCAAAGGATATGTATAGCAATGCCATTTTGGATACGTGATTTTCGGTACTGCCGATTGTCGGCGCTGTCTAAGACAGCCTGTCTCTTCCTTGTGTTTGTTAATGACTAGTGACGAGTGATACGTGATTTTTTCGCAGATGTGATTGATTAATCGCAGGTAATCCTTTTTATTTCTTTTAAAATACATCAAACATAAAAAATATTTCCGCATGAAAGATATTTGTCATATTTTTTATTCATACTTGATAGTTTACGATAAAATACGTTATCATTGCAAATTAACCTCAAAATCGGATATTTTAAACATGTCTATTTTACCGTGAGATTATATTTGATATGTAGATAAAAAATATTTATTCTTAAATAATTATTATAAAACTCTTGTTATGTTGCATTGCCACAAAAGAAACTTCTCTTGCGTATTGCATATATATATGTATATATCATATCTATAAAAATGACATTTATTATTCAACTTAATATATATACATCAAATCTTGATACTCAATCTTTTAGAAGTATTATCCTTATGTGAAATTCTTGTTATATTGCAGCGTTGCCACAAAAGAAGACTCGCACCAATCTTTAATATCTGCATTCTGCAGATAAGAACAGATCTGCTCTCTGCGCATACACCTAGCTAATGGGACACAAAGCATAGAGTAAGTACAATAATAAAAAAACTTTATAAATGTACTGTGTCTATTCTCCTGTATATTGCGTGTATATATCTATATATCTATATATCATACATATGAAAATATGACATTATTTATCATACGACTAAATATATATATTAAATTTTGATGCTCAATTGTTTAGAAGTATTATTCTTATGTGAGATTCTTGTTATGTTGCAGTGTTGCCACAAAAAGAGAGTGGTGTGTATTTCTGCGGAATAAAAGGTTTCGCTCTGCACATATAGAGACATCCACACAGCTAAGACGCATAAAACAAGGTGCATGTATCAGCCATAGATAAAGAAACTGGGAAGAAGCAACAAAGTATGTAAATTTTCTATAATTTTATATTATATATGTATTTTATATGTGCATTTTATATGCGTATGAAAAAACCTAGTAACATAATGATGCCTATATTTTTCGTCTCTGAAGTTTACTTTAAAATTGAGTAAAACATGTGGACTACACTGACTGATTCGTTATTAGTAATAATAAATTACATTTTCTATATAGGCACATTTTATTCTAACTCTGATTTCTTTATTACAGTTATTCAATCTAGTGGTGGCCTTAGCAATAGAGCACTTCCATTTGCAAAAGATTTCGCTGCTGCGTGGCTTCTGCATCAAGACTGGCATACAGATATTGCTGTGCGAGTACAACTTCGAGAATAACAACCGTGCAACGTTTTTTTAGAACAATATAGGTCTGTTCTTTATATCTGAATTAGGCTGAACTGGCTGCACTAGTTCAGAGTTTATCTTTTTCCTTCCAATGTGGAGTAAAAAAGATAAACCTGAACTAGTGCAGCCAGTTCAGTTATAAAGAACAGACCAATCGTCAAGTATATTAATTTTAAAGGATAGTTATAATATAATATATAAAATATTTTAATATTAATAAATATTAGGCCCTGCACGCACAATAGAGAAAATATTAGGAATAGGAATAAATATTAAACATTAAGAATTATTTTATTTCAAAACAAGAAAATGAAATGCACTAACGCACAATGCATTAAGTTATTCCTTATTCTTAACCCTAACAGCACATGATATCATTCGAATATTCTATACTCATACTATGAATATACGTAATATACGTAATATACTCAGAACATTCTTATAACATCTCTTGTAGTATATTATTTCTCGTATGTTCTCAGGATATACTTTTAATATCTCTTACAGTATATTATTTCTCGTATATTCTCGTATATTCTCAGAATATACTTTTGAGTTACGCAGAGGATATGTAATTTGGATACGTAATTTCCGATACTGCCGATTGTCGGCGCTGTCTCTTCCTTGTGCAGCACAAGTTGTGCTTGCTAGTGACTAGTGACTGGTGACGAGTAATACGTGATTTTTTCGTAGATGTGATTAATCGCAGGTAATCCTTTTTATTTCTTTTAAAATATATCAAAGATAAAAGATATTTCCGCACGAAAGATATTTGTCATATTTTTTATTTATACTTAATAGTTTACGATAAAATGCGTTATTATTGCAAATTAACCTCAAAATCGGATATTTTAAACTTGTCTATTTTATCGTGAAATTATATTTGATATGTAGATAAAAAATATTTATTCTTAAATAATTATTATAAAACTCTTGTTATGTTGCATTACCACAAAAGAAACTTCTCTTGCGTATTGCGTATATATCATATCTATAAAAATATGACATTTATTATACAACTTAATATATGTATAAACATATTAAATCTTGATGCTCAATCTTTTAGAAGTATTATCCTTATGTGAGATTCTTGTTATATTGCAGCGTTGCCACAAAAGAAGACTCGCACCAACTTTTAATATCTGCATTCTGCAGATAAGAACAGATCTGCTCTCTGCGCACACACCTAGCAGTGGAATATGGCACCGGAATCGACAGCAGAGGCTGTGACTCTCCATGCAGTGATCCGCGAAATCCAGCAGCTGCAGGAGGAAGGGCGGCGACAGCGAGCCGAATTCGAAGCGTTATTACGCCAACGGGACGACGAGTTTCACCAGCTCGAGGAGAGATTCTCACAGCAGACACAGCTAAGTCGAACTAATATAAGAGAGATCGCTAGACATAGGGAAAATAACGGAACAATTGATTTCGGGTATAAGTTAAAGCCCGACTTTTATTCAAATGATTTGAAATGTAATGTATATATTAATGTTAATTTTAGACAATTACTGCTTTGTTGTTTTTGGGCTTCTGTTGCAGTAAAGTGTTAATGTTGGTGACATTTGGATGGAAAGTGAACTGCTTCTTTTTACATAAAAATGAAGATCTGCTCTCTGCGCACCTAGCTAGTGGGACACATACACACATATACAGTATATATATACACAATATACACATAGGTGTATATGTACACATTTACATTTCCATTCGGAACGGAAGGGGATATCGCGATTATTGTCTTCATTGCCATATATGTATACAATTATAATTGTATTCTTTTCTCTTAATTAATTTCTTTTTCTAGATCTGAGAATGCCTGGACCACAGCGGCCGCGATGGATGGCAGCACGTTAATAGAGGCTCTCCACAGTAGAAGCATCAACGTTCGTTATCTCGGTAAATTGGCGGCTTTATTAGCCTCAGTGCCGCTACAGTATCTTAATCGCATCGCTGTTATCCGAACTGATTCTTCGATGGGCGAAACACATTTTTATCTCTTACATGCAGGTGTGTGTGTGTGCGTATCTATACAACATTAAATTGTTCAAATATAAAATTACAGTATCTTCTCAATAGATATCATAGAACAGAACTGTATAAACATATCCACTTTATAGGGTACGGAACTGATGATAGGCCTATCCGCGGCTGTCAACCATTTCCTGAAGTATTTACTGTCCTTGGCACAAATAATACACTCGCAGCAAAATCTGAAAGAGGTTAGTCATAGTTAAGTCATGATTAGTCGCGATCAAATTATTGCACACTTATAATTAACGCGAGATTTTATTCTCTCACAATACAATAATCGCGTACGTCGATGGGGTTAAAATTTTATTACTTACAAGTTAACGATAAAGAGTGAAAAGTAAACAATTATTGTAGAAGAGATATTTACTATATCATTGAATTAATTAATGTAATTTTATGATTCAGCCTCAAAGCAAAACTGCGATACATCGCAACAAACGCAAGAGTAGAAACAATTCCGCAGTCAGAGGTAGAGTGGGCGTCGATGGACATCTAAATCATTGTGGCAGCAAATTAAAGATGATTTGAAGACCTATTATGATTGGGAATCGCCGAGTCCGGAGTCCCTGGACACCACAATAGAGCACTTCCATTTGCAAAAGATTTCGCTGCTGCATGGCTTCTGCATCAAGACTGGCATTCAGATATTGCTGTGCGAGTACAACTTCGAATAACAACCGTGCAACGTTTTTTGAGAACAATATAGGTCTGTTCTTTATAGCTGAATTAGGCTGAACTGGCTGCACTAGTTCAGAGTTTATATTTTTCCTTTCAATGTGGAGTAAAAAAGATAAACCTGAATTAGTGCAGCCAGTTCAGTTAAAGAACAGACCTATTATTGAACATTTTCCTACACAATCGTCAAGTATATTAATTTTAAAGGATAATTATATAATATATAAAATATTTTAATATTGTTAAATATTAGGCCCTGCGCGCACAATAGAGAAAATATTAGGAATAGGAATACATATTAAATATTAGGAATTATTTTATTTCAAAACAAGAAAATGAAATGGACTAACGCACAATCCATTTTATTCCTTATTCTTAATTCTCAATACATTGTGCGTTAGTCCATTTTGTTTCCTTGTTTTGAAATAAAATTCCTAATATTTAATATTTATTACTATTCCTAATATCTTCTCTATTGTGTGCGCAGGGCCATAGAGTTATATAATATAAAATATTGTTAAAACACAAAATATAATAAGCATAAAATATAATAATAACATTATAATAACATAATATTGTATAAAACATGATAGTTATAATTTATATATATATATATATATATTGTAGTTTATTATAGTTATAAAACATTTATATTATATATTTATATTATAGTTAAAATATTGTATTATATTATAGTTAAAACATTTCACACATGTACAAAAAATAAATAAATTATATTTATAAAACGTAAATAACGTGCAAATTAACCTAACCTAACCTAACCAGTATATATATGTATGTATGTGTATGCGTGTGAGAGCGCGCGCGCGCCTGGCTGTATGATATACCGGTAACATACTGGCGACATTCTACGAATGTACTACAGGATATTCACAGTATATACTACGAACTAAAATAAGTGGGACATAGGAACGTTCGTAGTATGTACTCAGTATATCGTAGTACGTATATCGAATGTTCTGAGAACATACGCAATATACTTTTGCGATATTCTCCGAACATTCTCAGAATCTACATGTGCTGTCTGGGAATTCTCAATACATTGTGCGTTAGTCCATTTCGTTTTCTTGTTTTGAAATAAAATTCTTAATATTTAATATTTATTCCTATTCCTAATATTTTCTCTATTGTGCGCAGGGCCATAAAGTTATATAATATAAAATATTGTAAATATTGTTAAAACAAAATATAATAAGCATAATATAATAATAACATTATAATAAACATTATAATATTATATAAAAGATTATAGTTAATTTATATCTTGTAGTTTATTATAGTTAAAACGTTGTATTTATATTATAGTTAAAATATTGTATTATATTATAATTAAAACATTTCACAATTACATGTACAAAAAATAAATAAATTATATTTATAAAACGTAAATAACGTGCAAATTAATCTAACCTAACCAAATCAGTATATATGTATGTATAGTATGTGTATGCGTGTGAGAGCGCGCGCGCGCCTGGCTGTATGATATACCGGTAACATACTGGCGACATTCTACGAATGTACTACAGGATATTCACAGTATATACTACGAACTAAAATAAGTGGGACATAGGAACGTTCGTAGTATGTACTCAGTATATCGTAGTACGTATATCGAATGTTCTGAGAACATACGCAATATACTTTTGCGATATTCTCCGAACATTCTCAGAATCTACATGTGCTGTCTGGGAAGACATTTATCATATTTTTATTTGATATTCACGATAAAATACTTTACTGTTGTATTGTTAAATTAACCTCAAAATCGGGGATATTTTAAAACTTTTTATTTTTTCATGAGTTTTTATATTTGATATGTATTAGATTAAAAATACTTATTATTCTTAAATAATTATTATAGAACTCTTATGTTGCGGCATTACCATAAAAAAGCGCAAAAATATCTACGCTCTCTGCAGATAAAAATTTACATAATACGTATATAGACCCTAACAGCACATGATATTCTCCGTATATTCTGAATTCATACGGAATCTCCCATATATATACGTAACATTCTGAGAATATACTGAGGATATCGTAAGCAATATATAATGGGCTACGAACATTTTGTATATTCTGAGGATATTCTGAGGATATCGCACACAGAATATCACATTTTGCATTCATATCGTAGATTCTGCATATATTTTGGAATTCATTCCGAATATCCCGAATATATACGTAATATTCTAGGGATATTCTGAGGATATCGCACACAGATTATGTGAATTACGTCCAAAATGTAAATATAACGTCATAAATCACGTTTAATATTTTGTAGAAATGTGAATTGTGTAATAAATAAGTATAAATAATAATGTTTCTTACATTTCGGACGAAATTTAAATTATTTATTAAATGTATGTAGAAAACCTTTTTTATATGCGATTACTCTAGCTCAGGGGGGTCGATCATGTAATTTCACGTGAAACTTTTCATTTATCTTTCAGTCAACTTTACATTCGAAACAAAGCTGGAAAGTACAGTATATACTTTATTTACTATTATTAAAATAGTGTAGTTTATTTGCTTACCGCTGTGCGGCGCATTATTCATTTTCTCTACCCGTATTCGAGTTCTTGTCATGAGCGTATATAAAGCCTGCAAAATGCGGTTAATAACATTTTTCTATCAGTTTAATTTCTAATACCATTCCCGTACAGGGGAATTCAGATATTGAACTGATTTTCGGAAAATCGGACAGATAAATGTCCGATTTTCACTTATTCGGACAATTTCTGTCCGAATAAGTGAAATATTTTGTTATATATGTATATGCATGATATATCTGTAACATACTGGAGATATACCGTTAACATTCTACAGATATCCTTGGCATATACCATAAGATCTTCTCAGTATATACTATGAACTAAAATAGAAGGACATTAGAGCATTCTTAGTACATATTCAGTACATCATATAGTACGTATCTCGAATGCTCTGATAATATACGCAATATACTTTTACGATATCCTCCGAACATTCTCAGTATCTACATGTGCTGTTAGGGGAGGCACACATAGCCTGCGTTCGTTTATTGCCATACAGGTAAAACATGTATTATAGATTTTATTTTCCGAATAGCACCCAATAGAAATACACGAACGCAGGTTATGTGTTCTATATGTATGCAGATTTTTATGTGCAGAAAGCATAGATATTTTAGGTTGTGCTTTATGGCAATGCCGCAAATAACAAGAGAGTTTTATAATAATTATTTAAAAAGAAATATTTTTGATCTACATATGTACATTACATATGTGTATTATAGATTTTATCCTCCTATTAGAAATAAATGAACGCAAGCATATATTCTTATGTGAAATTCTCATTATATACAGCATTGTCAGAGAGTGAATTATTGAAGAGAAATTATTCATTGATAAGAGAGTGAACTATTCAATATTAAGAGAGAGTGACATGTATTAATATCTGTGTGTATACAGCAGGGACACACAAGGAGTGAGTACAATAAACTGTAAAAAATTTACATTTTACTTTCTTTCTTGCTTCTTACTACGTGCTTTGCATGCATCTCTTACAATTTGATTGTCTCATATTTGTACGTCTTCGATTCACTATAAATAATATTTCTATACATATTTTTAAATCAATTGAATGCAATTGTAAATATTTAGATGTAATGTAATTTTAAAAGTCTGGTTAGCATGAATGATTTCATAACTGTATACAGCATTTATATACAGAATGCTGTATACAATTGTGAAATTATTCATGCTAACTACTTTTAAAATTACATGACATTTAAATGTTTACAATCGCATCATTCAATTGATTTAAAAATATGTATAGAAATATAATATAATATTTTAAAATTAGTTCAGAAATGTGATGGTAAACATTTAAGTTTAACGTAATTTTAAAACTTCAATTAACATATCATTTCATACATGTATGGAGCATTCTGTTTTTATATTACATCGATAATGTATCAAAGACATATATGTAACTACAAAAATAATATCAAAAAAAAATTGCGCGGACAGAGAATATAAACATTTAAAAATATTTTATAAAAAAAAATTGTATAAAATAATTGTTTCAATTTCCTACAAATAATATTAAAAAATTAAAATTAAAAATTAGAAATTAATACAAGAAAATAATTATTTATATAAAATTTATATAAATAAAAAATTTTAATTAAAAAACCTTGGCTCTGCTACATTTCAAAGTATATATAAAATCAACAATTAAATTTAATTTAGAACTATAATCTAGTCACATCAATAGTTATTGCAATGTAAATATATTAAATACATTAATTTTTATATATATATTTATATATATTGTTTAGCAGCGCCAAGTTTTTTTAATTAAAATTTTTTAATTTTTTTTATATTTTTTTTTGTATAAATTTTTTGTATTATAATTTTTTATATTAATTTTTTAATATTATTTGTAGGAAATTAAAACAACTATTTTGTACAATCTTTTTTTTGTTAAGATGCCTCGCTGCTGCGGCACACGACTTTTTAGCTGCACGTAACTTGACGCGAGACATTGTGTCTCCTAATATGTATTAGGGATGTTCCGAATATTCGTATTGGTATTCGGTTTAGCGGATATTCGCCTTACTTTCCTGTATTTGTATTCGTAATCGTATTCGCCAAATTTAACGCGAATACACGAATACTATACGAATAATAAACAAGTCATTGTCGGTTGAAAAATACTTCATTGAACAATTAAAAACTATTAAAAATGAAAATAAAAAATCGTCCGTATTTCAACAAAAACTTTAACATTATTTGTTCAATTATAATCGAAATAATCATTAAAAATCAACAAAATACTTTTTTATTTCAATAAAACTTTTGTTATTCTTTGTTTGTTAATTAAATTTAAATTAAAAGTTAACATCACATAAAATCAAATTATTATTATGGCAACAACTTGTTATAGCCCAAAAAGCTATCCCGAAAAAATATCCAGTGTCTCCGCGTGAGACACAACAAACTTAATTATAGCTTATTATAATATAAAAAAATCAGTCTAATATAATCAGTCACAATGAATAATTACTTATAAAGAAAGATATATCTTTGATATTATTACTTATATAGTCTAAGGGCGACTTGCACCATCGTTATTTAATTCTTAAGCTCGATTTAGTAGCATGCTATCACTGACTATCGTTCATTATTTGACAGTGACAGCATGCTACTAAATCAAGTTTAAGAATTAAATCACAATGCAATGGTGCAAATCGCCCTAAGTAAGATTAAGTAATAATATCAATAATATTTCTCCGAACGGAGAACACGGGTCAAGATCAAGGTATTCGTATTCGTATTCGTATTCGCGAATATTATGAAAAATATTCATATCCGTATTCGTATTTGCGAATATAAATTTTTGTATATTCAGAACATCCCTAATATGTGTACACGCACGCACGCACGCACGCACGCACGCACGCACGCACGCACGCACGCACGCACGCACGCACGCACGCACGCACGCACGCACGCACGCACGCACGCACGCACACACACACTCTATTGCTGTTGTAGCCCCGAATATATATGTATATTATTTTCAATAAAACAAAGAAAGAAAAGATATTTTAAAAGTTGTATAATAGATGATCATTACAAAAATTTAAAAATATAAAAAAATTATGACTTCTAATAATCTAGACTTGTAAAACTAAGCTTATCTCAAATATATTTATAGTAAATATTATTGCAATGTTTAATAATAGCAGATTTACACACTTGTACTTAGGTTTTTATTGTGTCGAGCAATGTAACACTGTTAAGCCTATCGCACTCCTTTTCCTATTGCCTGTACTTTGTATTGTGCGATAGACTTAACTGTTGGAATACTTTGTGTTGGACATAGTTATGACATTGTTAGGACATAGTTACACTCTGTCATCTGTGTAACTTGCTGGAAAATATTCTTTGATACGTCTTTGATTAATTTTACTAATGCAATCCATATAAAAACTACAAAAAACTTTAACGTTATAATATATATTATGAACTAAAAATAATATAATACTCTCTAAAAATAATAATATATACTCTCTACCTCTCTCTACAAATAATACTAATTAATATCCTATTAATATTCTAATTAATATTAAATATATATATTTGAACAGAAATATAACAATGAATAGAAAGCGACCGAGGAAACACATTTCCTGTGTATCGAAAAGACACTTAAGTCGATTAGCTGCTCAAGAATCCGAACTTGTATGTGACAGTTTGTTAAATACGACTGTATCACATAGTGATAGAGATTCGGAACATTTGGTGGAAAATATTTACATATAATAAATCAATTTAATGATGAGACACTTGCAATTGAAAATGGCATTATTTACGAACATGAAAATGATGAATATCTACAACTAAAATCGGATTCAGAACAATCTTCTGTGAACACTTTTCATGAATCAATACCTGTGGCATTTTCAAATGCAAATACAGAAAACGATTTTAAAAACAGTCTTGCTGTGTGGGCTACAGAGTATCAAATTTCACATACTGCTTTCAAAGCATTGCTTCAGAGATTGAAACAACATTCTTGTTTTTCAAATTTGTTGGTGGATCCACGATCATTTCTAAAAACACCAAGAAAACAAGAGATACGCATAGTAACACCCGGAATATATTACCATTTTGGACTACTTAATTCTGTATTAGATATATTGACATCCGTAAAAGATAATATTGACTGCGTGAAAATAACTATCAATGTTGATGAATTACCACTGTCGAAATCTTCATCACAACAATTCTGGCCCATATGGTTCAGTTCTTCCATATGATAATGTCTTTATAATTGGACTTTATCATGGAAATGAAAAACCGGCAAATGCAAATGATTTTTTGAAGGATTTTGTTGACGAGGCCAAAGATATGTGCGAAAATGGCATTAACATTAATGGTTGTAACATACAGTGCAGGTTTGAGGCTTTGATGCATTTCTGTGTGTAAAGGGACATTCTAGATATTCCAGTGTCAAACAGAAGGAGAATATGTAGAAAACCGAATATGTTTCCCATAAATCGATGCACCACTTCAAACAGATGACGATTTCATCCGAAAGATTGATGATAATTATCACAAGCCAAATATCACATGTAGTTTGCTCGAAATACCTCATTTTAAGCCTGTTTCAAATGTCCCATTAGATTACAAGCACTTGATATGTTTGGGAATTATATGCAAATTAATATACTTATGGCTTGATGGATAGTTGCATTATCGACTACAGTATAGAGCTGTCGAAGAAATTTCTAGACGTTTAGAAACACAGTTAAAGCCTGCAATACCTATATAATTTGCAAGAAAGCCACGAGCAATGAATTGTGTAAAATTATGGAAAGCTACAGAATAAAGATTGTACGGGTCCATTAGCTTTCAAATCTATATTAAAAAGGAATGTGTATACACATTTTATAACATTACATGTAATTATCAGAATTCTATCTTCACAAGATTTAAACCAATATCTAAATTATGCGTAAGATTTGATTTTTGACTTTTCTTCATTAAAACATTTATGAAACTTTATGGAATTAAGAACATGTCACATAATATTCATAGTCTTGTTCATCTTGTTGATGACGTCAAAAGATTTGGATCACTGGATAATTTTAGCGCATTAAAATTTGAAAATTATATGCAAGTACTGAAGAAATATATTAGAAAAGCGGAGAAACCTTTACAACAAGTTGTAAGGAGATATATTGAAAAAGAAAATAACGGCTATCGTCAACTATTTTATCACATTCAGCTTTGACGCATCCAAATTTACTGTTGTTACATCATGATGGTCCACTTGTACTCAATTGCAACAATACACAATATAAAATTGTAAAGTACAACGGAATTACATTGAAAGCTGCGAATGACACTTGCAGATAGTTGCTGCAGCTTAAATTGTAATGCTATTGTATCTATAAAAAATATAGCGTACTGCACAAAGCGAAATATTCCTATCATTATAGGACAGGAATTTATAGAAAAAGAGGATCTATTTAATGTTCCTTGTCCATCGTCTTTACTTGCAATTTATATTGTGCACTCATACTCAGATTTAAAATCGTGGCCATTAAAAAATGTAGTTCGAAAATATGTCAAATTGCCATATGAAAATGACAAATATGCAGTTTTCCCATTAATCCATAGCACAATGTAATTTATGTTTATTGAAACAGAATGATGAAATTTCACGCAGTCGTCGAGTTTGAAAATGGACTGCAAGTAGTCCCAAACAAGTGGTTAAGCAAAGATTTAACAAAAGCCGTTTGGCCTAATTTTACAAGCAATAAAAGATATGACAAAGCAGTCAAGTTAATGGAGGATCCAGAAGCTACATGGTTGGAACATACCATTAAAAAAATATATGGATTATACAGTAAGTTATGTTATACTGAAACGTATTATTTTCCGCATGTAACATTAATATATATATTAATATAATATGTTGATGTTTTTTAATAATTTTAGGAAAATGATATGTTGTTTAATAGGATTATATTATTTTGTTGTAGCGAATTATGGCGTTGCACGACAAAAATGCAAACAAGCCGAAGAACTATTCGATCTGACTTCTAATACAGAATATTTGAACAGAACAAGAATATTTGAAAAAGTCGAAGAAAATTAGAGCCGCAAAAATATTCGACACATGCTCAACGAGCAGCAACGACGAATCAGACGAGAGTTTCATTTCGGAACTACCTAAAGTTCCAAAAATTACTAATGTCATACAAATCAAAAATCGACTGCAATTCTAATTTACAAGGTATATATATATTTTTTTATTATATATATATATATATATATATATATATTTTATTATATATATATATATAGATTTTATTATACGGGTGTCCCAGAATGATGGGGACTAATCTCGTGTGCAGATAGAGCGGACTGAACTGAATCGAAAAGTCCTCTACCATTTTGCAATTTTCGCAATAGTTAATGAATTATTAATGATTAAAAATCGCCGTATTAGCCCGGCCTACCGCCAAATGCAAGCGCGCGGTGAGATGCGGCCGCCCAGCGATCGAGATTGCTAGGCGCGCGGGGAGTTGTTTATTACAGGCGGCGAGGTGCTACACACAGAAAAATATCATTCTATTGTTAAGAAAAATGATTATTCAGTTTACTTTTCTTCCGTTAAGTAACAGTTATCTTTAACAAAAAATATTTTCTTGATAATAGTTTTAAAATAGACTCATCACAGAAAAACTCATTATCATGTACTCAAAAAAAGTAAATATTTTTTTTTGAAGAATATTATAAAATTGTATAGAAGAAAAATCAGATTTGGTTAATTTGAATATTTTTGATTGAATTTAATATTCTTGATTGAAGTATTAAACTTATTAGGATTCAGAATACACATTTTGAATAAATTTGATGCTTATGATGAACTTATGATAGATTTGCGGATATATGAACTTATGAAATTCTTGAAACAAGTAATATCACACAGAAAAATACATACTGTACTTAAATAAATATTACTTAAATAAATATTACAATTTAATAATATTTTTCAAAAGAAAATATTTACTTTTTTTGAGTACATGATAATGAGTTTTTCTAAAATTTGTGATGAATCTATTTTAAGACTATTATCAAAAAAATATTTTTTGTTAAAGATAACTGTTACTTAAGAGAAGAAAAGTAAACTGAATAATCATTTTTCTTAACAATAGAATGATATTTTTCTGTGTGTAGCATCTCGCCGCCTGTAATAAACAACTCCCCGCGCGCCTAGCAACCTCGATCGCTGGGCGGTCGCATCTCGCCGCGCGCTTGCATTTGGCGGTAGGTCGGGCTAATACGGCGATTTTTAATCATTAATAATTCATTAACTATTGCGAAAATTGCAAAATGATAGAGAACTTTTTGACTCAGTTCAGTCCGCTCTATCTGCACACGAAATTAGTCCCCATCATTCTGGGACACCCTGTATATACATATATACAGGGTGTTCCCGGGTTAAATGGCCAAACTTCAAATATGAATTTGGGACCTCAAAACAAACAAAAATTTCCTCTGGAAGTTTGCTCGCAAAAGCTTTGTTCAAGAGATATCGACTTGTTAAGTTACAGAACCATAGGAATGAATAATGTCAAAATATTTCTGTTTTTTCTTTGTTTTGAAGATTGAAGGTCATTCATAGGCTTCTGTTTTTTACAAACGATTTCGCGCAGTGTATCAAATAATTGTTAGTTCATTGAATACTTTCGTGGAGTAAAGTAGTACAATATGCCTCGTACATATTCTAATAGTGAATATGCTGATATGGTATATTTATATGGGTTTTGTGATCGAAATACTAGCGCTGCTCGCCGTGAATACGCCGCGCGATTTCCGAACAGAAGATTGCCAAATAAGCATGTATTCTCTTTAACATTTCAACGGCTGAAGGAAACTGAATCATTTACAATGGTGCCCAGAGGTCATGGAGTTTTTGCACCGCTGCAGAATGAAAGAAGAACAGCCATCATATTGCAGCATTTCGACCAAAATCCATCAACAAGTGTCCGAAGATCTGGTTCTGAATTAGGAATTTCACCTACAGTTATATGGAAGACACTCTCAGCTGATGGACGTCATCCATTTCATATTCAACGTGTCCAACATTTATTACCGGCTGATATACCACGCAGGAGAGCATTTTGCGATTGGTTTTTAAACCAAACAAATAATGATCCACAATTTTGGCAAACGATTTTGTGGACAAATGAGGCTACATTTACCAGACAAGGTATTCTCAATCAAAGAAATAGTCATATTTGGTCACATGAAAATCCTCGAGCAATCCGTGAACAACATTTCCAACACAATTTTCAGTGTAATGTGTGGTTAAGAATAATTAATAATACTTTAATTAGACCCCATTTTCTACCAGTTCGTTTGAATGCAAACAATTTTCTCGAATTTTTGAATACTCAAATGGATGACCTTTTGGAAAATATTCCTTTGAATTTGAGAAGAAACTTCTGGTTTCAATTGGATGGATGTCCTGCTCATTATGGTAGAGGTACTCGACAATGGCTTAATGTTCATTTTCCTGGAAAATGGATCGGTCGTGCTGGACCTGTAGCTTGGCCTCCACGTTCACCGGATTTAACGCCTTTAGATTTTTTTTGTATGGGGTACTCTCAAGCAAAAAGTATATGAAGTGCCTATTAATGACCTTCAATCATTACAACGGAGGATGGTACAAGCGTGCGAAGAAATTACAGATGTACAATGTCAGTCATCCACTCGTTCTGTGATCGATAGGTGCAATGCTTGTCTCCGAACTGGAGGCTATCATTTTGAACAAAATATTTAATAATTATAAATTTTGGTTACTGTAAAGCAATAAAAAAAGCAATAAAAGAGATAAACCTAGATTATTTAGGTATTATTCATTCCTATGGTTCTGTAACTTAACAAGTCGATATCTCTTGAACGAAGCTTTTGCGAGCAAACTTCCAGAGGAAATTTTTGTTTGTTTTGAGGTCCCAAAACATATTTTAAGTTTTATTCATATTTTAAGTTTGGCCATTTAACCCCGCGCAATAGTAATCGACACGCGTCTAAGCCGGATACTCTCTCCGCATTGAATACATCGTCCGCGAGCTCCACAGATTCGGGATCGGGATCGCGCAAGGAAAAGCGACGTAAGGATCGCGCCGCGAAAACGCCGACCGACGCGGTCGCTGCCGCTTCGACATCTTCGCCGACTAATACCGCGAGCGTGGGAGCAAGGTCTTCGCGCGTATCTACAGCTAAATGCTGGAATTGTGACGGTATCGGACATCTTTCGCGAGATTGTGAGGCAGCACCGCGGATGCATTGTTATCGTTGCGGTCGCACGGAAGTGACGTTACGTTCGTGTCCTGACTGTTCGGGAAAAGAGTAAAGGAGTCGACTAGTGAGGGGGACCCGACTCCTGTTCCCAACCCACAACCCCTTCGCATTGTTCCGTGTGCCAGTGAATTTTCGTATAGTGCTTTTGGTTGTCGTGATGCGTCGTCGTTATTGTTTGTTAATGTTGGAATTTCGGGGCGAGAGATCCTCGCCTTAGTAGACTCGGGATCGAGTCGGACGTTTTTGGGGCCGTCAGCGGTCGAATTAGTGAAAGAATTGCGGTTAAATTTTAAAAGTGCCGACGGGAGACGCGTGACAACCGCCACGGGGCAAACCACGCGAATTCGGGGAGAGATCGAGTTACCGCTTACGTTACGCCATCGAACGAAGTCCTTACGGGTGTATGCGCTACCGACGTTAGCGTTACCATGTATAATCGGTATAGATTTCTTGTCGCTTTTTGGGATCGGGGTAAATTTCGCGACACAGCGATGGTATTTTACAGACAATCCGGCTACCGAATATGAATTCGACGCGAGATCCGGAGACCCGTCGCTTCGCGTAAATGCTTCGGGGAGCGTAAGTATCGAGCCGAGGGAAACGGTCGCGAGTATGGGGAAGACCCCGCCGCCCGCGGACCCCGCGCCAACGATCGCTCCGACCACGTTTTCGCCTGACGTCGCGAAACAAAAACGAACTCGAATTAAAGCCTCGCGTAAAAGTCTACCAATCTGTTGCGGTTTAGTGGAAATATCGCCTTCGGAGGAACAACGATTAGCCGAATTTCTCGAATCCGAAATCGCCGAAGATACGGGCAAACCCGGTGTTACGAATTTAACAGAACATAGAATCGATGTCGGAAACCACGCGCCTATTAAACAGCGTTATTACCCGGTGTCGCCGAAAATTCAGGAAGCGATTTACGCGGAGGTAGATAAAATGCTGGAGGCGGACGTTATCGAACCTTCGAAAAGCGAATGGTCAACCCCAATTGTTATGATTAAGAAGCCGAATGGCACGTACCGGTTTTGTCTCGACTTTCGTAAGTTGAATAACGTATCGAAAAAAGACGCGTACCCGTTGCCGTACATGAACGCGATTTTAGATAAATTACGGACCGCTCGGTATATTTCGACTATCGATCTTAGTCAGGGATATTTTTAGATACCGCTCGAAAATAATAGTCGCGAATTAACAGCATTTACGGTTCCCGGGAAGGGATTATTTCATTTTAAAAGAATGCCGTACGGTCTCACCGGAGCACCCGCGACATTTCAGCGTTTACTTGATCGTTTAATTGGCCCCGAAATGGAACCTCACGCTTTCGCTTATTTGGACGATATCGTTATCGTCACGCGATCGTTCGAAGAGCATCTCGCTTGGTTGAAGCGCGTACTTGATAAAATCAAAGAAGCCGGTCTTACAATTAACCCGGAAAAGAGCAAATTTTGTCGTTCGCAAATTAAGTATCTCGGATTTTTAGTACAGCAGGAAGGATTAAGAGTCGACCCCGATAAAACCGCGCCGATTATCGAATATCCGCCGCCAAAGAATATTAAGCAATTAAGACGCTTTATCGGAATGGCGTCATGGTATCGCCGATTTATACCGCAGTGCGCTACAAAATTAGAGCCATTGACGCGTCTCCTCCGGAAGAACTACTCTTGGGAGTGGGGGGATGAACAAAAATTAGCGTTCGAAACCGTAAAATGCATAACGGAACCGCCTACGTTATCGTGTCCGAAGTTCGAGCTACCGTTCACGCTTCAGACGGACGCGAGTTCGGTCGGATTAGGCGCCGTGTTAACGCAAGAATCGGAAGGCGTCGAACACGTTATTGCTTTCGCGAGCCGCGCGTTATCGGAGGCTGAGAAGAAATACTCGACTACCGAACAAGAGTGCCTCGCGGTCGTATGGGCGATTCGGAAATTCAGACCGTACCTCGAGGGTTATAAATTTAAAGTAATTACGGACCACAGCAGCTTACGGTGGCTGCATAATTTGAAAAATCCGACAGGCAGGTTGGCGAGGTGGGCTCTCGAGTTATTAGAGTACGATTATGAAATCGAGCATCGTAAAGGGGCATTACATCATGTCCCCGACGCGTTATCGCGAATGTACGAATCCGCCGAAGAATTATGCGCCGTCGCGATTACGGGCAATGAATGGTATGACGCGCGCGTAAGGAATGTCGAAAATGAGCCGCGTAAATACCCAGGCTGGAAAATAGAAGAAGATTCACTTTACTTTCGAAAACCGAATCCAGTAGTATCGCAAGTGGTAGACGATTTAGAACAATGGAAGTTGGTGCTTTCGAAAGATTCGCGTCTAGAGGTTATACGGGAAAATCACGATACCCCTCAAGCGGGTCATGGCGGTGTGGAAAAAACTTATCGACGCGTTGCGGTGAGATATTATTGGCCGCGTATGTTTCGGGATATCGCGAGTTACGTACGCCGTTGTGATACTTGTCAACGAACAAAAGTCGAGCAAAACGTTCCGGTCGGGAAGACGTACGGTAAACACGCCGTGGTCAGTCGTTGCCGCGGATATCATGGGTCCCTTTCCCGCTTCCCGCAATGGATTCGCGTATCTGTTGGTAATCCAAGATTTTTTTACTAAATGGATCGAGTGTTGTCCGCTTCGTAAAGCGAACGGTAAAAAGATTCGAGAGGCTATCGCGGAATTAGTTATAAATCGCTGGGGGACGCCGCGAGTATTATTGACAGACAACGGCACTGAATTTGTTAACCGGGATTTGAAGGCTCTCGCGGAGGAGTTCGGTATCGCTCGCGTTACCGTACCGCCGTATCATCCTCAAGCCAATCCCGTCGAGCGTGTAAACCGCGTCCTAAAAACTATGGTAACTGCGTTTCTCGAACACGATCACCGAGATTGGGACATACATTTGGCCGAGTTTAGATTCGCGTATAATACCGCTTTCCATACGTCCTTGCAGGCTACGCCTGTCTTTTTAAATTTCGGGCGGGAACCACCCCCGGCGAATTTGAGGCAAGAGGGGCCCGATCCCGAGTTAGAGGTGGACAATACAGCTACCGCGAAATGGAAAGAGCGCATGGAGCGTATTCAGGCTTTACGAGACTGGGTGATCGAAAACTTAGATGCGGCGCACCAAAGACAGGCGCATTACTATAATCAACATCGACGCGATCGACATTTTGTTATCGGCGATAAAGTTTTGAAGCGACAGCATGTATTGTCGTCCGCAGCGCATGCCGTATCAGCGAAATTGGCCGCGAAGTATCACGGGCCGTTCACCGTTACTAAAGTATTATCGCCCGTCGTCTACGAATTGACAGATTCTGAGGGAAAGGCGATCGGAAAAATCCATGTGAAAGATTTGAAACCCTATGTTGCTTGATCTAAATTGTAGGTGGTGTTGTCGAATCCCGCTATCGAGTATGACGTCGCGTGATAGATTACGCGAGATAGCGGAGCTGCGGGAGGCGGCCGCGGAACGGGACCCGCGATTTTGGTACGGGCTCCGGGAAGAATTGGGTCGAGCCCGAATGACCCACGGCTGTCGCCAGAACAGGGCCACGCAGACGGCGGGCCCCATCGAGGATGTCGGGGTCCAAGTCGGCCCTATAACAACGGAGCGGGCCGCACAGACCGACCCACTGGTAGACAACCGCCGTGAGGCGAGACGGATCGGAGAACCAGAGGGTGACGACGCAGCTAGGCCGGGAGGTTTTCGGCCCCACCAGGGCTGCTGGAATTGCGGGGATCCCGGGCACTACTATAGCGAGTGTCCGCGGCCCCGCGACCTCAACAGATTTTGTTTCCGGTGCGGCCGCCGGAACACTACAGTCAAAGACTGCTCAGGCTGCCACGACGCATGGAGGGCCCAGGGCCCATACATCAGGGGTCTCGGCCACGAGGGACCGGAGCCACCACGCCGAGGTGGACCACTGTCGACACGCGGGAACGCCGCCCAAACCCCGCCGTAGATGGCCTAGTAGCGTCCAGGGGACACAATGAAATTTTTTTTTATATTTTGCATTACACCCGGGGCTTTGTATCTCGGCCGGACGGCCTAACGTACCGCGTAATAGGGCGCTGGCGTACAGTTTTTGTTTAATTTTTTTGTCATAATTACGATCTTTTTTTTATTTCTGTCTTTGTTTCTTTTGTTTTTAGTCGATTTTTTTCCCTTTTTTTTTATTCCTTTTGTTTTTTTTTGAACGGTGTTTATTACAGTCTTTATTTTTGTTAGTTCGGGGTCTATTTTTGTGAATCCCGGGGATCTGACCCCTCCCCCCCCCACACTGTGTAAGCCGCGAAGACCAATAAAGAAAAGCCCCGTTAAGAAAATACGTCGAAACCATCATTGTACGACCCTACTTCGAGCACGACGTCTGCGAACGTCATGGACTACCAATTCAGCGCTGTCTTTGGGGACTACCGAGATACACGAAGGCTTACGAGAATGCCATTGTCGAGTCCGTCTTGTTGTTAAGCGTATGTTTGTTGCTGTCCGTTTTGTGTGTGGGCCTTTGCTCTGGGGGCTGCAGTCGCTCTCCGACGTCCGAACCGAGGCTCGGGAATTGGATGGGTGGTTGTTGGGGGTGATCGTCGCCGGCACGGTTTCTCTTGGGAGTGGGGGGTGTGACGTTGCCGTCCCGCGCGCGTCCGCCGAGTTCCTCCCTAATCGCGGTAGGCGAGAAATACCGAGAACCGTGCCGCAGTCTCCAGAGAGGCGTGTTGTTATCGTTTTTAATTTCGAGTCCTATAGGATTTTATTTTTATTTTTTTATGATGCGAGCGAATGAATACGGAGGCAATTGAGGCGGAGGCGAAATCGAAGTCACGGTCCACGGCAAAAATTCCATGGAGAGCACGGCAGAGTGGCGACTACAAATCGAGAGCGGAGAACGCGGAGCACGAGCAGGGAGGAAAAAGTAGAGACAAGGCACGTGCATTCTACCAGAGAAAAGCCAGCGATGGAAACTCTGCGACGGCCCTGTCGAACGGGCCTTACGAATATTTTCGGCAATATAGCGGGTACCTGCGCCCCCGACACAGCCTTGAAATTGTCGCTTACCGGCGTTGTCGCGTGCCGTCGTGTGATTGGCCGCGATAACACGCACCCCGCGTGCGCAGCATTGGGGAAGGCCCCGAGCCATCGATCCTGGATCGAGAGAATCCGGGAGACAGCTTGTCGCGACACGTGTGCTAGGGAGGACCTCGTGCCGCCGTTCCCGTTTGCCGTCCAGACAAGGATTTCGAGGAGGACGAGCGCTGCCGACCCTGCATCCCCAGGAGTAACGAGGTGCCGGTGAGGTTGCCCTCCGTATACTACGCCACGTGCAATCGCGTCCGGGATCGCGTCATTCTGTCGTCGTCGTTGTAGTTTTGGTGATTTTTGGTGCCCGGGCTATGCCCCGTAATTAATCAAGTTCTTAGTGTCGCGACCACGACGACAAGCGATCTCGATCCCGTGAGCCTGCAGAGCTCAGGCCTCGTTTATTGTAGATAGTTGTGATTTCGCGATCGCGTTACAGTATCGACGTCTTTCTGGAGAGTCGCGTCGCGGTAATCGTATTGTGTGTAATTAAGCGTCGTGTATCTTGTCGAAGTATGTAGTGTGAATGCAATAGAGTGATTGAACGTCGCGTTCGACGCATAGGATTGAGTGAGCCGCCCGTAAGGCATGAATGAGTGTGAGAGAATTGCGTCACGTTGCCGCCTTTGTCGGCGTCTCGATTTCGCTTATTCTTCGCGTCGGCATCGGTAATTGTGTCACGACTCAATACGGCTGGCGAGGCCGTTATTATCGAGAATCGTCGTTATATCCGGAAGTCGGGAACTGTCATATTTATAAGTCCACGTCGTTGTAAAAAGATCGGGTCCGTCGGATCGAACATCCAGTCTCGTACGCGAATCGCTACCGCCGAGCGTAGCGAGTGTTAATTCCGACGTGTCGCATTCTTTCTGTTTGTCTCGCGAATATTACTCTTACCTATGCTTATGATTAGAGTTAAGTTATATAGCTTTTGTCGGGTTTAATGTCGATTAATGCAACCAATTCTATTCGTCTATTTTTTGATCCGAGATTATAAAATCTGTAACTTGCCGTCTTTCTGAAATAGTACTTTTCTTTGTCGCTTTATTCTATAGCCTTTATTCGCTGGGCCTTGTTCACGAGCCCGTTACTCTTAATTATATCAGCTTCTTTCTCTCATAATGTCTATCTTTACTTGAAATTCGTTTTTTTTTAAGACTGGTTATTATTAATTATCTCTTTTTGCTTTGGATTATTCCTATCTGTCTCTGATTTATATTAATTTTACAACTTATTATGATTCTTTCTGCGCGTATCTAATTCAATATTCTTTTGTAATAAACCCGACATTATTTATCTTATTTATTGGCTTTTTTTTTTGTATCCGTGGTCGTCTGTATTTTACGTTTACTGTGATTGTCGCCTCTTGCCTAATTTCGTGTTCAGTCAACTAATACCCTGCCCCTCTGCCGTTAGGCGAGCTAGCCCGCCCGTGACGAATCCGGATAATTACCGTTCGCGTACTTTAGCGTGATATCGCGAATTGACGCGTGAGAGACCGCGTCTGGCGCCCACTCTTCGGTTTTCGCGTTAGATATTCGGTTTTCGGCACGGCACGCGCGGAACTTCTATCAACCCGTTCCTTTTCGGCGCGTTATCATTTTCCCCCTAATCCTTTCGCTCTTTTTGTCGGCGACTTCTCCGTTCGACTCTCGCGTCCAACGAGGAAACTCCCCGTCGTTGGCGCAAACGAGAAGATCCGCGCGACGGCGAGAGTGGGACGGCAATAAAGTCCGTTCACACCGGAGAGATAAAGTCGTTGCAATATATATATATATATATACATATATATACATATGTATATAATAAAATCTATGTAAAAATGGTATAAATAAATAATGATAACATTGTTTTATTATTTTTAGATCCACAATGTACTGAAAAAAAATTGCTGAATGTTGAACAATGGGATAATGAGATTGATGATGTTAGCGTTCCAATGTCAGAAAATAATACGGCAGTATCAGGTCTGAATTTGAATTATGAACCAAGTTATTATACAAGTAGTTTTTCTATTTTACTTATGATTATGTATAATATAGTTTAGAGTCATAATGTTATTTAATCTGAAACAATTTTACATGATATGTTTCTCTTACATCTTTTCATATTTTTAACCTGTAGAATTATTTTTAAATTCTATATTCTGTTTATACACCTAAATATGTTTTTATAATAGGAGCATTTTTTAGTAAGAGACAATTGACATTGTGTTACACCGTTCTTTATGTCTCTCGTTGGAAAATACCCGACTTTGACGTTCTTATATAAATTAGAAATGCAAGTTGATGTGATTTGATAGGAATATAAGTAATTATAAAATAACATAATGTACATAATTAGTGTCCAATGTGGATGTGGAAAAAATAAGATGTATATTTAGTTTAGTTTACATCGATACTTTAATATGCGTATTAAGTATTATACTGGCCAATCACAATCATTTCTCTGAAGAATGAAATGGCTGTGAGTGGCCATTATAGTACTTAATTCGCATATTAAAGTATCGGTATAAACTAAGCCTTTGTAATGTTAATGGCTGATATAACATGCAATAACTAAGCCATATTATATCTGGTATCAAAAATTAGATGAACATTGCAGTATATGTTAGAGAACATTGTATAGCTAAATCAATGTTAAAACTGTATTGAAATAATAATGGCAACATTGTTTTATTACTTTTAGACCCACAGGGTACTAAAAAAAATTTGCTAACCGTTGAACAAAGGGATAATGAGATTGATGATGTTAGCGTTCCAATGTCAGAAAACAATACAGCAGTATCAGGTCTGAATTTGAATTATAAACAAAGTTAATATGCAAGTAGTTTTTATTTTACGATTATGCTATATTTTACAGTTATAATGTTATTTATTCTAGATTTATTCTAGAACAATTTTGTTATATTTTTTATATTTGTACAATGTTATATTTTTATCTTTATTTTTTATCTTTCTTTATATTTTTAATCTGTAGAATTTTTCAAAAATTTTATCTTTTGTTTTTTTTCCATATGAGTAAATAAATTTTTTTGAATGTTTTATAGAATCAGAAAATTTTCAACGATTTGTTGTACGGAAACTAATCGATTTGGAGTTAAAAATGAACAACACAAACCAAAAGCTTAAAATGATTAATAAGAACCAAAAGCTCATTTTAGAAAAATTGTCAATTGGTGCTTTAGAAACGGAGGAAAAAGAAAATATTAATATTTTGCAAGATTTTCCGTTCAAAACAAATTAGAGATTGGAACAAAATTAAAAAATGATATATCTTATCGAAACCAAATGGTAAGTCGAATGTCTATATTTCAATATTACATTACAAAATATCTTTGACAAATGAAAAGACAACAGTTTAGAATTTGATAGACAATTTAATTCTGAAAGGAATTCCATATAAGTCGTTAAAAAATTTTGTGTATTGAATATTATTTCTTTTATGATGAGATACAATCATATCTATTACCTACTGGATTGTGTAACAGATTTGATTTATGCAACATACGTAAATTTCTCAAAAATGACAGATGTATATAAATTATATATTTATATGAAACAAGTTTTTTAATAGCAATTTTATAAAAAAGCACTTACAAACGTATATTTACTGGAATATTTTTCAAACATAATAAGAAAAGGCGGTATAGAGCCAGCGCAGAAGGAGGAGCGCAAAGGTTGCAGAGTAAAAAAATTTAAAAATAACTCGCAAACATGGTGATAATTATTGATCTAATACAAATTAAAATTAAAATTCGCAAAAAATTCGCAAAAAACGTACGTTTCGGTCAATTTTTTGACCATCTTCAGCGCATGTAACAAAATTCATTAAAATTAAGAATGTAGTAATCGTATTAAAAAATAACAGATGAACGGTCTAATTGATTAAAAACGAGTAATACAAGAAGTAAGTCAGAATTATAAAAAAAAAGATATTAAGTGTGATTAGTGTCATTCTCAATCGCGTTACGACACTCGTATCTGCAATTATCGTGTTACTCTCTGGTTGGCAGGCCGGAAGTATACATTATAAAATTTAGGCAGTTCCAAAGTCAGGAAGCCCAAATCTCGACAATGCCTAAGAAAAACACAAGTAGAGCGACAAACACAACAAAAAGCCACACGATGTAAAACGACAATAAGATGACTTACAATAAGAATGCAGAAGCGATGAGAGACAGCAAACACACGAGGCACATAATAAAAAACTGATCTGTCAAACGTCAAAAAACCAAAGGCGGTGGTGGACTGTCAAACGTGTTATGTGTGGTGTATTACGCAGACGACTGATATAATGTACAAGTTAAACAAGGGGGTCGTAAATTAACCTTTAGTTTAGAAGCATAAAGAAAGAAGCGCGTGGCATCAAAACATCGGAAGTCGGTCAATAATACCGGTGTACACTTGGCGTCATGAATGCCTTCACACCTGAAGACAGCTGCTTTCGAGTCAATAATGCTAGACGCATTGTCTCTAGTTATTTCGGCTGTCTTCAGGTGGGAAGGCATTCATGACGCCAAGTGTACGTATGATGTATCCGTCTGTAGGTTTAATTCGTTTGTAGGTTTAATCCGTTTGTTTGTCTTTTAATGTTGATCATTTCGGAAATAAGTCGTTTATTAAAATTAGGTTCTTTGTCCATAATCTCAACACCGTCCCAATCAAACTCATGATTAACAGATAGTCTATGCTCTGTAATCACAGAATGACTGGTCGTATTTCTTCGAATATGACTCCGAGACTCGACGATGCTCCGAGATTCTTGTTTTTAAGCGTCTACCGGTCTGGCCCACATAAGAGGCATCGCAATTTTTACAATTAATTTTGTACACTACGTTATTACACGCGGTCAATGGTAGTTGATCTCTATGTACTTTAAAGTTCCGCAATTTGCTAACACAATAATATGCCAGATTACCATTAAATTCCTTGACGACACTTTTAAATCGCTCCGAAATACCGGCTACATAAGGTATTACAAAAAAAGACGCTTTTTTGTCCATTAGGGCAGAAGGAACATCGTTGTTATTGTTAGAAGGTTTTTTGTTAAAAAGATTTTTCAGGCGTTCATGGAAAATCCGGAAAAGGAACTCGAGTGGGTAACCGTTATCAAGTAACTATTAATTACAAAGGTGAAATTCTTTGTATGGTAGCGTGGATGTGAGAGGAAAAACGCTCTGTCAATTAAGCCTAATACTGTGCCTATTTTATAACACAACGGGTGTTGAGATAAAAAATTCAGATATCTTCCAGAAAAAGTAGGTTTATGGTACCAGTCAAAGATTAGATTATTATTACGGAGTAGAATGGTAACATCCAAAAAGTTCAAGATATTATTTTCTGTCTCTCATTGCTTCTGCATTCTTATTGTAAGTCATCTTATTGTCGTTTTACATCGTGTGGCTTTTTGTTGTGTTTGTCGCTCTACTTGTGTTTTTCTTAGGCATTGTCGAGATTTGGGCTTCCTGACTTTGGAACTGCCTAAATTTTATAATGTATACTTCCGGCCTGCCAACCAGAGAGTAACACGATAATTACAGATACGAGTGTCGTAACGCGATTGAGAATGACACTAATCACACTTAATATATTCTTTTTTTATAATTCTGACTTACTTCTTGTATTACTCGTTTTTAATCAATTAGACCATTCATCTGTTATTTTTTAATACTTACTACATTTTTAATTTTAATGAATTTTGTTATATGCGCTGAAGATGGTCAAAAAATTGACCGAAGCGTACGTTTTTTGCGAATTTTTTGCGAATTTTAATTTTAATTTGTATTAGATCAATAATTATCACCATGTTTACGAGTTATTTTTAAACTTTTTTTACTCTGCAACCTTTGCGCTCCTTCTTCTGCGCTGGCTCTATACCGCCTTTTCTTATTATGTTGGTTTATTCTAAAGAGCCTTTTTTACTAATTTATGTTTGAAATATTTTTATTTAGAATTGCAGATCCTAAGTTTATATCCTTCTTATTTCGAGATGCTCTATACAAAAAGTAGTTGTTTAAAAAATAAAAATATATAATTTAGATTATACATATTTCGCAAATAACTATTAATAATGTTAATCACAACAAAATCTTTACAAAAGAAAAAAACACGCCAAGTATAAAAAAAATTCGACATTGTATGCAAAATTTTAGAAATGTACAGCTCAAAAATAAATATAAGATCATAGCTACTCAGCCAAGTATAAATGGTTTATCAATTTTTGCAAATTAATATCTGATCTGATAAAAAGTTTATCACAGAATAACCTTTGTATTTTTAAGAATAATATTATCATCTGTATAATCAAAACGATTTAGATCCGGCATTAAAAGGATTAAAACTAAAGTGACGAACAAAAACTTGGCGTGCCCGGGTCGGGGCATTAAAATTACAGAAATTTTCTAATTAGATTAATTAAAAATTAATCTATAAAATTGATTTGTAGAATAATACATAAGATTTTGTGTTTAAAAATATACCATATTGTACGATACAATTATGCTATTCTTTTCTTATATTTTTATATTTTCTTCACAATTTATTTGTTAGGCTTGTAATATATTATTAAAATAAATTTTAGAATTGTAATTAATTTGTTTATATTTTATGTTAAGACAGTACTGTTTATTTAATGTTATTTATATTTATTTTTTATATACAGATAATTCAAGATAATTTTATTTATTATATACATAAATTTGCTAATGCACATACAATTCATTGCATGTCAGATTTTAAAGTGTATTTCATTATTTATTCTAGTGTATTTTTATTATTTATTCTAGTGTATTTTCAATTAATTTGATTTATATTTTATTTATTTATATACAGATAATTGAAACTAATTTTATTTATCATATATATTTGCTAATGCATACCTTTCATTGCATGTCAGATTTTAATGCCCCGACCCGGGCACGCCAAGTTTTTGTTCGTCACTTTAGTTTTAATCCTTTCAATGCCGGGTCTAAATCGTTTTGATTATACAGATGATAATATTATTCTTAAAAATACAAAGGTGATTCTGTGATAAACTTTCTATCAGATCAGATATTAATTTGCAAAAATTGATAAACCATTTATACTTGGCTGAGTAGCTATGATCTTATATTTATTTTTGAGCTGTACATTTCTAAAATTTTGCATACAATGTCGAATTTTTTTTATACTTGGCGTGTTTTTTTCTTTTGTAAAGATTTTGTTGTGATTTCACTGTTTTTTGTAAAAATTATAAAAGTAAAAAAATTATAAAAAGTTTTTTATGTAACAATAAAAGTATATAGTAACCTATATACTGTAGATTCTGAAAATGGTGCGATACATAGGACCGAAACGTACCAATAAAAAAATTTATTTTTAAATAAATTATAATATAAATAATATATATATATATATATATATATATAATAGAAATATATATACATATATATATTAATATATATATCATAAATATACAAACATACATACATACATATATATATACCTAAATACATATATACATTCATACCTCTTTATATTCTCTCGTCTTTCCTTCTTCCTCTTTATCCCTTCTTCAGTAACTTTATTTCTTCTTTTTTAACTTTATTTACTTTAATAGTTTACTTTGACAGTTATTTACTTTGACAGTTTGACATAAACTGTCAAACTGTCAAACGATACCAGTGAAACAAGTCACACAAACGAAATATTTTATATTTGCGCATTGCAAATATGCCTTGAGGGACAAAATCGATTTGCGTGTGTGCGTGAGTATGTACGTGAGAGACTGAAAGTTGAAAGTCTTAAAACGCGAGAATTATATATACTTTTTTGGGTACGAATTTTCGAGACCTCGGGATTGACTGCACCAATCATCTTCGAACTGGTCGCAATCGAAAGCTTATATTAACATTACACAAGCAAAATACCATTAGATTTTTGATTATGGCTTTAGTTCGAGAAATATCTTGACAGAAAGCTTGTATATGACAAGAATTCCGGATAAACTACTTAGTAGCGGCGCGGTACCAGCGGTACCCTGGACGTTATGAATTTTTTTATACTTGGCGTCGCGCCGCTACCGCGTCGCTTGATTTAAAATAATTTTAGATTAAACAGTTGGCGCGTGTAACGTGTCAAAATGTGAAAACTTCGTGTTTACGACTAATGAGACTAATCCTGTCTAATGAACTTGCAACGAATTACCGTTGGTATGGAGCGAAAAAGAAACAAATTTTTTCTAAATTAGACATATACAAAATAATAATGAGTAAGTAAAATATTTAAAAACAATCTTATTTTTTTTTATTAATGAAAATGCTATAATTCCTCTACCAATTGAAAGACATGTTTGTAAATATTTGTAGCATTTATTAATTAATAAAACATGTTTTAAAATATTAATATTTTTCAATTATCTTTTATATATATTAGAAATATAATATCATATAATCATCTATTACTTAATTTAAATTACATCATAGACATATATTTGTTTTAATTTATGTAGAAATAATGAAGTAAAGAAAATGTTATTTTTCCAGGTGTGATACGAAAGTCACATGGTGACGTAAAAGACGAGCAAATATGTTCCAATTAAAATATGGTTAGCCCATGCCAAAGAACGAATAGAGAGAGAACAACATAGTACAGAGAGAATGGCTGGGGTTGGCCAGTGAAATACATAGGATTGTCAACTACATTTTTTCAACTATCTTTTATACATATATATTAGAAATAAAGCATATAATCATCTATTACTTATAATATAAATTACATCATAGACATATTTGTTTTAATTTATGTAGAAATACTGAAGTAAAGAAAATATGTTACTTTTCCAGGTGTAATACGAAAGTCACATGGTTACGTAAAAGAAGAGCAAATATCTGCTCCAATTAAAATATGGTTGGCTTATGCCAAAGAACGAATGGAGAGAGAACAACATAATACAAAGAGAATGGCTGGGGTTGGCCAGTGAAATACATAGGATTGTCAACTACATACATATATATATATATACATAGAAGGAGTCTTGGAGCTCGGCCACGAGGGCAATTTGCGCTTTTATTCTCACGTCTCGACGTAAGAATAAAGGAAGCGCAAATCGCCCTCATGGCCGAGTTCCAAGACTTCTTCTGCAGGAAAGCGGAGCTGGAGCTGGACTACAGCAAGTCTCAATAAGATGGCCTAGAATAAGAAGTATACAGTTTAGGCATAAGGAGCAGAAACAAAAGCGGGAACAATGACTCTTGTTCTCCAGCTACGCATGCTGGCAGCAGCTCGTTAATGAGACCAAATCCCTTAGCAGGAACAACGCCGTCTTGTCCGAGGTCTACAGCACCCGCCTCGTAGGCCGTCTCAATCAGGTGATGGAAGACGTGCAGCAAATTTACAAACGTGTGATAGACGTGATGCAGTTAGCGATAGTGTCGCTCCGTAGTCATGCAGTTAGTTTTATAGTTGCGCGTTTTATATTGTCGCTTCGCAGCCGCGCGCGACACCGTGTCGTAAGAAGTTCGATTACTCTATTGTCTCGTCGAATTGCTTCGAATGTCTCTATTCCTGTTGCAGACAATGTCGTGTCGATATGTACATTATGCTGGGAACGGATACCAATTTTTCGATATATCGCAACGCGTTTCATAATTCCCTTGTAAACATTTTTCTCCTCGCGTTTTTATATCTGTTATTAGATTATTGGAAAATTTTTGACGCGCTCCTAATCCAAGTGACTTTCAAATTTCTCGTCGTTAATTAAATTTTTGTAATTTTTCTGTTTTATGTGTCCTTGTAATCTTTAGTCTTCTATTTTATTTCTGGAAATTCCTTTATTATTTTCTTTGTTCTTGCAATACTTCTGAAATTTAAAAGTAAGACACAGAGGGAATTGTACAATAATATTAAATATTGTAATTTATCATTATTTATTTTTTGTATTATTTATATTTTGTATTATTTGTATTAATTATATTTTATTATATTCTTTTCGATGATTTGAGATAAAGGCAATTTAACTAATAAGTTTTATTTTAATTAAATACGTATACAGGGTGTCCGGTATCAATTCCGGCCTACCGTTTTCCACGCGCTCATTAGCTCAGATATTTTAATCAATAACGCAATAACTATTGCGAATTTAACAAAATAATACAGGACTTTTCTTTTTAGTTTATTGCGCTTTACCTGCTCACAAGCGTTAGTCCGTTTGATACCGGAAACCCTGTATATATTTCCCAGATAGCACATGATATTCTCCGTATATTCTGAATTCATATGGAATCTCCCATATATATACGTAACATTCTGAGAATATACTGAGGATATCGTAAGCAGTATATAATGGGCTACGAACATTTTGTATATTCTGAGGATATTCTGAGGATATCGCACACAGAATATCACATTTTGCATTCATATCGTAGATTCTGCATATATTTTGGAATTCATCCCGAATATCCCGAATATATACGTAATATTCTGGGGATATTCTGAGGATATCGCACACAGATTATGTGTATTCGTCCAAAATGTAAATATAACGTCATAAATCACGTTTAATATTTTGTAGAAATGTGAATTGTGTAATAAATAAGTATAAATAATAATGTTTCTTAAATTTCGGACGAAATTTAAATTATTTATTAAATGTATGTAGAAAACCTTTTTTACATGCGATTACTCTAGCTCAGGGGGTCGATCTCATGTAATTTCACATGAAACTTTTCATTTATCTTTCAGTCAACTTTACATTCGAAACAAAGCTGGAAAGCACAGTATATACTTTATTTATTATTATTAAAATAGTGTAGTTTATTCGCTTACCGCTATGCGGCGCATTATTCATTTCCTATACCCTTCCCAGACAGCACATGTAGATTCTGAGAATGTTCGGAGAATATCGCAAAAGTATATTGCGTATGTTCTCAGAACATTCGATATACGTACTACGATATACTGAGTACATACTACGAACGTTCCTATTATTTAACGTCCCACTTATTTTAGTTCGTAGTATATACTGTGAATATCCTGTAGTACATTCGTAGAATGTCGCCAGTATGTTACCGGTATATCATACAGCCAGGCGCGCGCGCGCTCTCACACGCATACACATACATACATATATATACTGGTTAGGTTAGGTTAGGTTAATTTGCACGTTATTTACGTTTTATAAATATAATTTATTTATTTTTTGTACATGTGTGAAATGTTTTAACTATAATATAATACAATATTTTAACTATAATATAAATATATAATATAAATGTTTTATAACTATAATAAACTACAATATATATATATATATATATATATATATATAAATTATAACTATCATGTTTTATACAATATTATGTTATTATAATGTTATTATTATATTTTATGCTTATTATATTTTGTGTTTTAACAATATTTTATATTATATAACTCTATGGCCCTGCGCACACAATAGAGAAGATATTAGGAATAGTAATAAATATTAAATATTAGGAATTTTATTTCAAAAGAAGGAAACAAAATGGACTAACGCACAATGTATTGAGAATTAAGAATAAGGAATAAAATGGATTGTGCGTTAGTCCATTTCATTTTCTTGTTTTGAAATAAAATAATTCCTAATATTTAATATGTATTCCTATTCCTAATATTTTCTCTATTGTGCGCGCAGGGCCTAATATTTAACAATATTAAAATATTTTATATATTATATAATTATCCTTTAAAATTAATATACTTGACGATTGTGTAGGAAAATGTTCAATAATAGGTCTGTTCTTTAACTGAACTGGCTGCACTAATTCAGGTTTATCTTTTTTACTCCACATTGGAAGGAAAAATATAAACTCTGAACTAGTGCAGCCAGTTCAGCCTAATTCAGCTATAAAGAACAGACCTATATTGTTTTCAAAAAAACGTTGCACGGTTGTTATTCGAAGTTGTACTCGCACAGCAATATCTGAATGCCAGTCTTGATGCAGAAGCCATGCAGCAGCGAAATCTTTTGCAAATGGAAGTGCTCTATTGTGGTGTCCAGGGACTCCGGACTCCCAATCATAATAGGTCTTCAAATCATCTTTAATTTGCTGCCACAATGATTTAGATGTCCATCGACGCCCACTCTACCTCTGACTGCGGAATTGTTTCTACTCTTGCGTTTGTTGCGATGTATCGCAGTTTTGCTTTGAGGCTGAATCATAAAATTACATTAATTAATTCAATGATATAGTAAATATCTCTTCTACAATAATTGTTTACTTTTCACTCTTTATCGTTAACTTGTAAGTAATAAAATTTTAACCCCATCGACGTACGCGATTATTGTATTGTGAGAGAATAAAATCTTAGCGTTAATTATAAGTGTGCAATAATTTGATCGCGACTAATCATGACTTAACTATGACTAACCTCTTTCAGATTTTGCTGCGAGTGTATTATTTGTGCCAAGGACAATAAATACTTCAGGAAATGGTTGACAGCCGCGGATAGGCCTACCATCAGTTCCGTACCCTATAAAGTGGATATGTTTATACAGTTCTATTCTATGATATCTATTGAGAAGATACTGTAATTTTATATTTGAACAATTTAATGTTGTATAGATACGCACACACACACACCTGCATGTAAGAGATAAAAATGTGTTTCGCCCATCGAAGAATCAGTTCGGATAACAGCGATGCGATTAAGATACTGTAGCGGCACTGAGGCTAATAAAGCCGCCAATTTACCGAGATAACGAACGTTGATGCTTCTACTGTGGAGAGCCTCTATTAACGTGCTGCCATCCATCGCGGCCGCTGTGGTCCAGACACTCTCAGATTTAGAAAAAGAAATTAATTAAGAGAAAAGAATACAATTATAATTATATACATATATGGCAATGAAGACAATAATCGCGATATCCCCTTCCGTTCCGAATGGAAATGTAAATGTGTATATATACACCTATGTGTATATTGTGTATATATATACTGTATGTGTGTGTATGTGTCCCACTAGCTAGGTGCGCAGAGAGCAGATCTTCATTTTTATGTAAAAAGAAGCAGTTCACTTTCCATCCAAATGTCACCAACATTAACACTTTACTGCTACAGAAGCCCAAAAACAACAAAGCAGTAATTGTCTAAAATTAACATTAATATATACATTACATTTCAAATCATTTGAATAAAAGTCGGGCTTTAACTTATACCCGAAATCAATTGTTCCGTTATTTTCCCTATGTCTAGCAATCTATCTTATATTAGTTCGACTTAGCTGTGTCTGCTGTGAGAATCTCTCCTCGAGCCGGTGAAACTCGTCGTCCCGTTAGCGTAATAACGCTTCGAATTCGGCTCGCTGTCGCCGCCCTTCCTCCTGCAGCTGCTGGATTTCGCGGATCACTGCATGGAGAGTCACAGCCTCTGCTGTCGATTCCGGTGCCATATTCCACTGCTAGGTGTGTGCACAGAGAGCAGATCTGTTCTTATCTGCAGAATGCAGATATTAAAGGTTGGTGCGAGTCTTCTTTTGTGGCAACGCTACAATATAACAAGAATCTCACATAAGGATAATACTTCTAAAAGATTGAGCATCAAGATTTAATATGTATATACATATATTAAGTTGTATAATAAATGCCATATTTTTATAGATATGATATATACGCAATACGCAAGAGAAGTTTCTTTTGTGGTAATGCAACATAACAAGAGTTTTATAATAATTATTTAAGAATAAATATTTTTTATCTACATATCAAATATAATTTCACGATAAAATAGACAAGTTTAAAATATCCGATTTTGAGGTTAATTTGCAATAATAACGCATTTTATCGTAAACTATTAAGTATGAATAAAAAATATGACAAATATCTTTCATGCGGAAATATATTTTATGTTTGATATATTTTAAAAGAAATAAAAAGGATTACCTGCGATTAATCACATCTATGAAAAAATCACGTATTACTCGTCACCAGTCACTAGTCACTAGCAAGCACAACTTGTGCTGCACAAGGAAGAGACAGCGCTGACAATCGGCAGTATCGGAAATTATGTATCCAAATTACATATCCTCTGCGTAACTCAAAAGTATATTCTGAGAATATACGAGAATATACGAGAAATAATATACTGTAAGAGATATTAAAAGTATATTCTGAGAATATACGAGAAATAATATACTACAAGAGATGTTATAAGAATGTTCTGAGTATATTACGTATATTACGTATATTCATAGTATGAGTATAGAATATTCGAATGATATCATGTGCTGTTAGGGTTAGCTTGAAATATTTCCTTTAATTTTTAACTAACCAAAAAGTACATTTATTTACATCTTTAATCATTTTGTGTGCACATGCGATTAGAATTTACTTCATGCTAAATACATCCGACAATTCTTTAAAATTACGTTAATGTTTTTATCGCTGTCTTATGTCGCTCGGATTTTATATTTACATAATATTCTAATATAAAATGAGGATGTTATTTTTAACATATGTTTATAATAATAAATATATATAATTTTAATATAATAAATAATATTTTTAAAACGTAAATAGTGAACCTATTAATTTTAATTCTAACCTAACCTAACCAATAAGCGTGGTATACCAATAACATACTGGCAACATTTTGTGGATATACTATAGGATATTTCCAGTATATATTACGAACTATAGTAAGTGGTACCAATAACATACAGGCAACATTCTGTGGATATACTACAGGATATTCCCAGTATGTACTACGAACTATAGTAAGTGATACCAATAACATACTAGTAACATTCTGTAGATATATACAGGATATTTCCAGTATATACTACGAACTATAGGACCTGGGGACATAGGAACTTTCTCAGTATGTGGTCAGTATGTCTCATTACGTATGTCATATGTTCTGAGAATGTACGCAATATACTTTTGTGATATCCTCCGAACATTCTCAGAATCTACATGTGCTGTTAGGGATATGACATCGATCCCGACAACGACAACGACAACGACGACAATGCGAATCATAGAAGACGGACAACGAGGAAGAGGAGGAGAAAGTGTTTGTACGAATGCCGCAAATCGATAACGCCCATAACGAATCGTTTCTTTCGGAATTGCAAGCTGAGTCTCGACGTGCTACTGCTACTGATATTTCTCTGGGTGTCGAGGTCCACGCGACAATACACCGAGGCGCAATGCCACGTGTCGCCTCGCATGATCTCTAATAGGCTGGTTCTACAATAAGTGTCGTAAAGGCCATCACACATAAAAAAACTTAAGCAGTAAGACGTAAGCAGTAAGAGAATCAACGTGTTTGATTTGCTACTGCTTAAAGCCTTCACACATAAAAAAACTTAAGCAGTAAGACGTAAGCAGTAAGAGAATCAACGTGTTTGATTTGCTACTGCTTACGGTACTAGCCTTACGTCTCGACTGTGATTGGTCGATTCGCTTACGGTTACGTCTTACGTCGCTACGGAATTCTATGTGTGAAGGCCTTTACTGGCCTTACGTCTCGACTGTGATTGGTCGATTCGCTTACGATTACGTCTTACGTCGCTACGGAATTCTATGTGTGAAGGCCTTAAGTCGTGTCGTATGTCGTAACGTAGTCGAGATCCAATAAGGAGAGCTCGTTTTCGAAAAAGAATTTCTCCGAGCTCTCCTCATTGGATCTCGACTTACGACACGACTTACGACACTTATTGTAGAACCAGCCTTAAATGGTTTCGTTCCTTGCGCATGATGGCCCGACGACGCATCGAATCAGACCGTGAGTAAATAGGCAGCGCGAACGAGTCGACCGACGCTCGCTACACCGTGGAAATCGACGAGGAAATCGATCTTTCTTTTCAAGCGTAAATTCTGGCGTCTGGGTCGCAAACCGAGAACAGTAATATAAGATAAGTAATATACCCAGACTGCACATATTTCTAAAAAATGACTTAAAGATGTCTTATCGATATCTTTTAGATATCTTTAAGATTTGGTCTTTTGGACTTATTGTGCTGTTTGGGATAAGAACAGTTTATGCGAGTGTTGAAAACCTAGAAATGGCTCTGCATCATCAATTCCTTGATGTCCCGAATTCATATTCGAATGCATCTTGGTATTACAAATACCAAGTGTACAAAAATATATCGGAAAAAGAAGGGGGTTCGAAAGCTGGAATGGAGAAAATCATACGATTAAAAAATTATTTACACTGATATTTCGGACAAACACTAGTAGTACTTGTAACGCCGTTACAATTACCGTCACAATTACATTTTTTCTGTTTTAATGCCGCAAAGCGGCATTAAAACTCCTGCTGAGCCGGTCGGTGTGACTAGTAAAATATATTCAATCGATATTCGCAACCAATTTCGCAACCTCGGAAGTGCTTTGCTCGGAAAGTCAGTGGTTCTCGTCGTATGAGTTTTCCATACTTGCAGAAAGTGTTCTTATATATTACTTATCTTATATTACTGTTCTCGGTTTGCGACCCAGACGCCAGAATTTACGCTTGAAAAGAAGGTCTCGTCGATTTCCACGGTGTAGCGAGTGTCGGTCGACTATAGCGTTGTTCTATATCCTCTGTATCACATACCTAGAGAAGGTTACGTATGTAAGATGAATTATTTTATTGCTATGATAATAGAAAACGACGATAATGATAATAAAAGACAACAAAAATATCAAAATATTATAAGGAGGAAATTAAGAGATACTTTAGATCCGTTTGATATACCAGAGAATACATTTGTTAAACTATACAGGAATAAATAAATTTTTATTATAAATTTGTAGTATATACTATTTGTATTTATACTTGTAGTATATACGTTAAATTATAATTTGCATATACATGTACATGTACATTGAATATTCATCTATATTTTAAATTATAATCTTTTTATTTGTTATGATATAATCCCATATATCTTTATGGTAATTTTTATATATTTCAGGTTAAATAAAGCTGCAATTATGGAGCTAATAGAAGAATTGATACCTTTTATGGCAATTAAAAGGAGAAAGACAGCAATTTCGCCACAATTACAGGTTATTAATTTTTTTTCATATTTTCCTTTATCTTTCCTATTTTATTTAAGTATTCTTATAGTGTTTTTTACTTGATATAAACTGGACACTCAATGCTTAACGAGTACAAAATGTTACTTGTATTGTACCTTATATGTACCTTATATTATATTTAGTGAGACTTTCTCAGTTTTTATTGCTTTACGCATTCGAATTATTTATGCATTTAAGTTTTTATTGTTGTAATAATGAGTGCAACTTTTTAACATTATTCTTTCTGAAATGGAGAAACTAGAGAAGTTTTGCTAAATAAAATATAAAAATTGTACTCATTTTGCACTGACAAGGGTCGGAAGTGTCCCTCATCGATTTTAATGAGCCTTGAATATGTTGTAGAGCATTGAAAAATATTAGACCCGTATTTTTTTTAGCGGCGTAACTCGACGTTTAGGGGGTAAAACACCCCCTTGAAAAAAAACGGTTTTTTAATTTCTGAGCTAATACCATCAAAACGGTAAAAAATATTAAAAAATGTTTCAAGTAAAAGTTTTATGGTTTTTAATGTTCTTTAAAACAGTGCAAAGAAATTTTTCAAAAATTTCAAATTTTTCGGTTTCTCCCACTCCCCTTAAAAAATTTTTGAAAATTTTAAAATTTAATTTATAAAAATTCTGAAAGCTTATTTAATTCCAAATCCAACCGTATATAAGAAAGTTGTATTCCGACAACGCATTTTTGAGAAATAAGCTAGAAATACCAGTATACACGCTCCATTCCTATCTGCCAGACGCTCGCTACTCGTGATGACCGTCTTTCCTTCGTAATCTCATAGAAAGAATGAAATATCGGTACAAAATTTATATATATTGTATTTAATAATTAAATTTATAACAATTTATTTATTTATAAATATAAAAATTTATAAAAAGTTATTAAAATTAATATATTAAAATCTTTTATATATTAAAATATTATAGAACAATTGTGTGACAATAAATAATTTACATATATATAAATTGAGAATGAGAAAATGTATTTCAAGTAAAATAAAAGTAGAGCCAATCGAGGAAAATCAACAGAAAACACTTCTTTAACTCGATGTTTAAAGTTGAGAGGTTTAAGGTCAGAGAATGAATAAACAGTTTATACGCAGCTGCACTATCTATGATTTATCTATGATTTTTATGGTATTGACGCATTAACATTAGTTTACTTATAATTACGTTAAACTTTAAATAATATATTAATCTATTTAAACTTTAAATAATATATTAATCTATTTAAATAATATAATAATAAATATATTTTTATATCTTTTTAAGATTATGTTACACTCGATAAGATACCTGTATCTGAAAATTGTTCTTTTTTCATTACAATAATCAAAAATATATTTTAACAATTAAGGATTGATTCTGCTTTATATATAAATATAATATTTATTTTTAATAGATTAATATATTATTTAAAGTTTAAACAGATTAATATATTATTTAAAGTTTAATGTAATTATAAATAAACTAATGTTAATGCGCCAATACCATAAAAATCATAGATAAATCATAGATAGTGCAGCTGCGTATAAACTGTTTATTTATTCTCTGACCTTAAACCTCTCAACTGTAAACATCGAGTTAAAAAAGTGTTTTCTGTTGATTTGCTCTACTTATATTTTACTTGAAATACATTTTCTCATTCTCAATTTATATATATGTAAATTATTTATTGTCACACAATTGTTCTATAATATTTTAATATATAAAAGATTTTAATATATTAATTTTAATAACTTTTTATAAATTTTTATATTTATAAATAAATAAATTGTTATAAATTTAATTATTAAATACAATATATATAAATTTTGTATCGATATTTCATTCTTTCTATGAGATTATGAAGGAAAGACGGTCATCACGAGTAGCGAGCGTTTGGCAGATAGGAATGGAGCGTGTATAGTGGTATTTCTAGCTTATTTCTCAAAAATGCGTTGTCAGAATACAACTTTCTTATATACGGTTGGATTCGGAATTAAATAAGCTTTCAGAATTTTTATAAAATAAATTTTAAAATTTTCAAAAATTTTTTGGGGGGAAGAAAAATTTGAAATTTTTGAAAAATTTCTTTGCACCGTTTTGAAGAACATTAAAAACCATAAAACTTTTACTTGAAACATTTTTTAATATTTTTTACCGTTTCGACGGTATTAGCTCAGAAATTAAAAAACCGTTTTTTTTCAAGAGGGTGTTTTACCCCCTAAACGTCGAGATACGCCGCTGAAAAAAATACGGGTCTAATATTTTTCAATGCTCTACAACATATTCAAGGCTCATTAAAATCGGTGAGGGACACTTCCGACCGTTCCCTTGTGAGTGCGCAGTTTTTATCAAGTAGAAAATGTTGCTTGTTTATATCCCTAAAAACTTTGTCTTTTTAAGAAAAGTAGAAAAAGGTGTCAAGTACACGCGCCAGTTAAGAATTACTGTTATATTTGTTTACAAAATAGGGTTATTTTATCCTACAAAATTAATGATATCAAAAGGAAATTGCGTTAATTGAAAATATTAACTTTTAAAAATATTAATTAAGAATAATATTAAATTAAATTAAAAATTAATAGAAAAATTAAAAATTAGAAATTAATACAAAAAATTAAAAATTTTTTCAAATATAAAAAATTCAAATAAAAAAAAATTTTTTTAATTAAAAAACTTGGCGTAAGTTTTTCGGGATAACATTCTTTTTTGTAGTATATATTAATTTAATTTAATATTATTTTTCAATTAATATATATAAATATTTAAGTAACTACAAGGTCGCCAGTATATTAAAACCACAGTATAGAAATTCCAAAGTCGACCAAACTGGCAAATTTATTCAAAAAATTTTTATTTACACCACAACGTTTCGACCGTTTATTCCGGTCCTTTTCAAGTGGATCTACTAAAAAACAAAAATCGCGCACAATTACAATTGATGTCAAAGTAAATAACCGCCAGGCTACAATCAAATTTTACATCGAAATAATGTCTTACCTAATCAAAAATCGCACACATTTAGACAATTAAATTACATAAGTATATTGAATATATGAGAATATTCTGAGAGTTGTTGACGTTACAAGAGTCTGACACATATTGAGAATATATCAAATTTTTCCACGGTCACCACATTGTCATACAATAACAAATCGCTATTATTAAATAAGAACATGAGAAACGTGTCAAAGGGAACAAACAAAAACATGTAAAATCTAAATAGCATTAATAACACTATCATAAAACGGACTAAAATGCTCAATATCTTTCTGTAAATTGATAGAATTATTCTGTCTCTTTATGTAAAACATCTCGGCAATCTCACGTTTTCTTGTATGTCTTTCTTTATGTAAAATAATAGGTTTTTTCCAACCAAAATCATGATTATGTACCGAACGGTGTCTACTAACCACAGATTGACAACTCTTATCTTTTTTAATATCTTTACAATGTTCATTTATTTTAGTACTAAGATGTCGTTTTGTCTGCCCTATATATACTGCATCGCAGTCAACGCATTCCAATTTATATACAATCTCTGTCTTCCTCATTTTATCTATCTTATCCTTCCCTTTGGAAATCAAAGTGTCTAGTTTTTTTGGTATGGTGTAGACCACCTTTAGATCCTTGTTATTTGCAATTCTACTTAACTTCTCACTTAAATCCTTAATATAAGGTAGCATTATGCAATTCCGAGCATCGAATTTATTACCGCTATTATGTTTTTGCGAATTGTGGTCATAGGTAATAGACCTGAGTCTTCTATTTATTGTTCTATTAATCAAATCTAACGGAAAACAATTGTTGATGAGAATATCTCTAACTATATTAATATTTTTATGATGAAATCGGGCATCGGATAGCAAGATAGTAGATCCACTTGAAAAGGACCGGAATAAACGGTCGAAACGTTGTGGTCTAAATAAAAATTTTTTGAATAAATTTGCCAGTTTGGTCGACTTTGGAATTTCTATACTGTGGTTTTAATATATATAAAGTTTATATTTTTTTATTTGGATAGAGAGGGGGGAAAGAGAGGGAGGGAGGGTGGGAGGGAAAGAGGGAAGAGGGAGGGAAAGGGAAAGAGAGAGAGAGGAAGGGAGGGGAGGAAAGAGGGAGGGAAGGAGGGAAAGAAGGAGGGAGGGAGAGAGAGGGGGAGAGAGGGGAGAGAAGAGAGAGAGGGGGAGAGATTGATTGATTGATTGATGGATCTCTATTAGCTTTCTCAGCTATTTGTAATACAATATCTAATTTACATGAATTATTACATACTCCTTTAACGCTCGCTTAAACGTTTCAAGTGTTTCATTCCGTCTCATTTCGGCTGGTAGGCATTATACATTTTGACTCCTTCATAAAACATACTCTTTTGCGCACTCGTAGTTCTAAATTCGAAATTGCATTACAATATCCCCGGCTTGTTGTGTCTGTCTTTCACTCTCATTTCCCACTATTGTAAACCTATTTCTTAATTGATCCGGTAACATACTCTTTAAAATCTTGAAAATAAATATTCACACATTATAATATAGCCTCTGTCTTATAGACATAAACTGCAGCGCTTGCAGCATACGCTCCACTTTGGTATGTCTATCACATTGTAATATGACCCTCATGGCCCGGTTTTGCGCTTTTTGCAATTCATTCAGCTGTGTTTCGCACATATCAATTAACAGCGTCGCACAATACTCAAAGTGAGGCGCTATGATTGTCTTGTATATAATACACCTAGTATATGCTGATATGTAATTACCTATTCTATTTAAAAAACTCACTTTTTTCCCTATTTTCTTTAGCATATAATCACAGTGGTCCTTAAATCTTAATCTATCGTCAATAATTATGCCTAGATATTTCATTCTTTCCACACGCTCTATTTCAGTTCCATCCAAACATTTCAATGTAATGTTACCTCTCTCAGTTCTTTTCTTATACTCCTAACTATCATATATTTTGTTTTTCCTGCATTCATTTTTAACTTATTTGTATTCATCCATTTTTCCACTGTAACAAATGCCATATTCATTTTTCTTTCTAATTCCGCACTACTCTCTCCAGTCACATACACCAGCGTATCATCCGCAAACATTTTTATGTTACATCCTTCCGGGAAGACTTTAATTATATCATTTATATATATTATAAATAACAAAGGTTCTAATACAGATCCCTGTGGTACTCCATATTCTGTGGTCAATAATGTAGACCATTCGTTATTAAATCGTATCTGTTGTGTTCTATTCTTTAAATATGATCTTAACCATTCTAAAGCTGTTCCTCTAATTCCGTATTGATATAATTTCTCTAACAATCTTTCTCTATCTATTGTTTCAAATGCCCGCTTGAGATCCATGAAAATTACCCCCACCATTTTTGTTTCACTAACTATCAATTTCCATTCGTCAATGACTGTTTGAATCGCTGTTTCACACGAATACTGTTTTCTAAAACCCGATTGATGCTCTGTTATGATACAATTATCTTCAAAAAACATCTCCATTTGTTTTTTAACTACTAATTCTAATACTTTCTCGAATATTGATAACATATTTATAGGCCTAAACTCACTTGCTTTCCTAGCTTTCTCTATTTTTGGAATCGGTATTATCGTAGACGTTTTCCAACCTTCTAGACAGCAACCTTCCCTCAAAGAGTTATTTATTATATCAGCATATTCCACTTTTATTACATAAAATACTGCTTTAAATATATCACTAGTTATTCTCTCTTCCGTACCTCTTCTTTTTGATAGTTCCATAACAATTTTTTGTAAATACTCTATTCTAATCATTTCAAAATTTTCCATAATTCCCTCACTTTCAATAACAAAACTAATTCTTTTATATATATATATATATATATATATATAGCTGATAAATTTAATTTATATTATATACAGAATATTGATAACATAGTAAAATCTATAAGTAGAGGTAACTTGGGAAGTCCAGGTAAAAGAATTAGTTTTGTTCTCTTTATATATATATATATATATATATATATATATATATATATAGAGAGAGAGAGAGAGAGAGAGAGAGAGAGAGAGAGAGAGAGGGAGAGAGAGAGAGAATATAGAAATAACAGTAAAAACTTACAATTTCTTCAATCAATTATCAATCCATAAGAATATCAGCGTTGGTCAAAATAATAAGAAATAATCTCCGCTTGCAGTCACAACAAACTAACAGCTATATCAATATATATAAAGATGGATAATGTATACATATTTAATGTATGCCGTACTATTTTATTATTATTATTATATTATATAGACATTACGTAGCATATTACCTTGTTAACCTTTTTCTTTATTATTTACTTACTTGTCACTTTGTTGTCAAATCTCAGAGCGCTGCTAGCGCGATCTTTCGTCAAACAAGTCAACCGTACAAGATGCATACATTTCTATTTATTGCATGTGTTGTGTACGTGTATATACGTGTAGCGCGATACTACTATATATCTATGCATGTGTTGTGTACGTGTAGTATACGTGTAGCGATGATGACGGTGACGGTGACGTTTCTTAAACGAAAATTTCCACATCTCGACTTTGCGTCGTAATATCTCTGCTTATATAATATATAGATCGAAAATAAAGACACTTTCCTTATATCAAGAGACACGGTAGTGTCTCGCGCCAAGTACCGCGCAGCAGCAGCAAGGCACTCCGTGTATCTTTACGCGAGCCGGCCAGTTGAGAGTACTCGAGATTATCAGACCTCAATAACCGCTGAACGGATTGGGTTCTTACTAGGTTTAATCGATAGCTTGGGTTGCAGAACTCAATCCATTCAGCGGTTATTGAGGTCTGATAATCTCGAGTACTCTCAACTGGCCGGCTCGCGTAAAAATACACGGAGTGCCTTGCTGCTGCTGCGCGGTACTTGGCGCGAGACACTACCGTCTCTTGATAATTTTTAAAATCTTAATTTTTATTATGTTTTAAATATTTGCAACGCTTAATTTTATCGCATCAGGTTCTTATCAAAGAAGAACTGGACAAGATTATTTATCAAGCATGTGTCAGACTTCTGTTGCTATTCATGCCACTGTAACTGCAATAAATAGAGTTATGGGACGTTGGATTAAATTTCCAGTATCAAACAGAAGAAAACAAGAGATTAAAGAAGAGTAAGTACTTGAATCGCATGTGTAAATTGAAGTTAATTTGTACAAAATATGCTTTGTAATATAATCTTGCCTGAACTTATTGTATAGATTTTTTGAGAAAACTGGATTTTCAGGAGTAATTGGAGCCATAGATGGAACTCACATTGCTATCTTTCCACCAAAAATCGAACGAGAACATTTATTTATTAATAGAAAACTATATCATTCCTTGAATGTTATGATCGTACGTATAAAAATAGTAAAGTAATATAAAAAATAATATAATAAAATAATTATATATGTACTTAAATAGTCAAGTCTATTAAAAAATAATTAGAAAATATAATAAATAATAAGTTATAATTAATAAGTTTGGTTGTGATTTCTGCTAGGTTTCTTCATATAACTATGAAATATTAGCAGTAAATGCTATGCATGGGGAAAGGACACATGATTCTAGAGTTTTCCGTTCCTCACAATTATTTAATTACTTACAAAGACAACAGGCAGCAGGTGAAGGAGGTTCGTGGCTTATAGGTATGATATCATTGTATTTCTTTATTATTTTGAATAATCATCTAATATTATATCCTTTAATAAACATTTTAGAAGATTCAGCGTATCCATTTCACTCTGACAGCTTGAAAGCAACACTTGATAAGGGCCCGTACCCAAGGGCCGAAACGTCGTGTAGAAATATTTGTATTGGCCAGTCAGGTCGTTTTTTAATAAATTTTATATTTTTAATCAAACTAAATTAAAAAATCAAAATATTAATAAAAATAAACTAAATAAATATAAATGTGTTCATCATAGAATATCTTTGGTACTGTGTGCGTATATCTTCGATAATTTTTTTAGTAATTCGTTAGACAGTATATGGTAAATCTTTTAAGGATTTATTAAATACTGTCCACCAATTTCTTCTCGCATACATAATATATTATTATTTAAATTCTACAGTTTTTGCAGAATACCTTTATCAACTGCTAGTTTTTTTTTGTTTGTTTAATTGTAATTTTTCTTGTTTTAGTTCCAACATTTTTGTTTTAAATTTTCCGATATAGAAGATTTCCATTCTAATAGGTTCATTGCAGTTGCCATAAGTTTTGGTTTCTTTATACCTAAATAAAGGGATGTTATTAAAAAAACTAATTATACGTGTAAATATTGATAAATTTGGTAAATCTTTACATTAGCGTCATCCCCTCCGATTTGCCTCAAAATGTACACAGAGCTTCCTTTTGGTCTACAATTAAGATTTATGATAGTTTTAAGCCGGGGAAACAATATGTTGTTGTTGGGAAAAATCGTGAAGTGGGCGCTTCAAGCGCTATACTTTACATATATTTTACAACGCGTAGCGAAGTCTACCCCACAATTTCTGATTTAAAACTAAAATTTGATTTGGGTTAGGTTATATCTTCCGGTAGTGGAGCCCCCCGTAGGGGGGGCGGAACCCACTGCGTCCACGCATATACTTTACAACGCGAAGCGAGGTACACCTCACAATTCTTGTGTGGATGGGAAAGTTTTATGGGATATTTTTAAGCTGGGGAACAATACATCATCCTTGGGGAACATCATGAAGCAGTATTTTATAATAAAAAATTGAACAAACCGTTCTTTTTTAGCACTTGAAGCGCCCACTTCACGATTTTTCCCAACAACAACATTTTGTTTCCCCGGCTTAAAACTATCATAAATCTTAATTGTAAACCAAAAGGAAGCTCTGTCTAAATTTTGAGGCAAATCGGAGGGGATGACGCTAATGTAAAGATTTACCGAAAAAATATATATTAACACACTATTAATCGATGGAAAAATTATGATAATATTATTACATAATATAAAAAATAAATAAATATAATAAATGTCAAATATAAAAAATAAATAAATATAAAAAATAAATAAATATAAAAATTAATAAATATAAAAAATAAATATAATAAATGTCAAATATATAAAATAAATGAAAAAATAAATAAATATAAAAATAAATAAATATAAAAAATAAATATAATAAATGTCAAATATAAAAAATAAATGTAAAAAATAAATAAATATAAAAAATAAATATAATAAATGTCAAATATAAAAAATGAATGTAAAAAATAAATAAATATAAAAATAAATAAATATAAAAAATAAATATAATAAATGTCAAATATAAAAAATAAATGTAAAAAATAAATATAAAAAATAAATATAATATAAATGTCAAATATAAAAATAAATAAATAAATAAATAAATAAATATAAATATAAATATAAATTTAAAATAATATTACATAATATTACATATTATCATATCTCTTCTTCATCGTCGTGTGAATGTAACGTTAAATTGCTTTGCTGATTACTTGAATGATTTTCTATATACATTTTCTGCCGTCATAAGTGCCAGATGCTCACGTGTTACTGCCATAGTGCGAGCAGTTTTGTTATGAGCTCTTAAAGCGTATTTTATGACACAAATTGAATTTAGTGTCTCAATGGACATATTATTTCTTTTTCTCGTTTTCGCATCTGGTATTATAGAAAATACGCGTTCAGCTTCAGCGTTGGAATGAGGAAGAGCTCTTACAACGCTTAAAAGCGATCCTAAATTTGGAAAACGAATTTTATTATCTACAGAATATAATCCGATTTGTACCCACATATCATCGAAGGATAATTTCGACCAGTCGACTTTTGTTGGTAGATCGACTTCATATAATGATTTCCATTCACTTCGCATTTCATTTACATCGACTAATTTTCCTAATCTATGGTTAACCTGCAGTACTTTAAGAACCGTGGACTCTCGATCACACTCAAACAATGCAATTTTGTTATTAAAAACAGCAACACAATACAAAAAGTTATCGTCGATTGGAAGACGGTCGCGAATTTGTTCACTTGCTTTTATGTAAAATTGCAAGCAATTTTCTCGAATGAGATCGACATCTATTTTAGATAAAATTTTCTGATTTATTTGCTCTTCCAAATATTCTTTGCATTCGAAACCAAAATCAGTTTCTTCTAAAGGAAGATGATTGACACGATCAGAGAAGTTCACGGTTCTTAAAATATGACCAAACACTTCGGGTTTTAATAAAGCAGGCTTCATAAATTTTTTAACGAACCAAAGTAACAATTCTATTGACGAAGGCTGTAACTCGTGAATAAGAGATTTGCTTGTTTGAAATTTTGCATTATATTTATTAAACATATCAAGTGCATATTCAAGAAAAAAGAGATAAGCTTTCGTCGAAGGATTTTGAAAAATGGAAAGCAAGTTATCTGCAGAACGAACGTTTTCAGATGCCTGTTCCATCAAAAATTTGCCTAATGTGTCCCACATTTCTAAAATTCTCTGAACGCACTTGTGACGCGTTAGCCAACGTGTTTCTGCATATTTCAAAATGCTCAAAGGTTTATCTTCGAAGCACATCTGGAAATCTCGGAAAATTGCTGTTCTTTTTGGACTACTGTTAATAAATGTGGAAATGCCTTTAATAAAATGCTCACAATCTTGAGGAATTATTTCGCAGGCCTCTCTTGCTGCTAATGCTGAAGAGTGGCACACACATGGAAGTGTTACAAGATTCGGACTCTTTTCCATCAATTTTGTTTTAAAAAAAGAAGTTTTACCTATCATTACAAAGGCATTATCGCAACTAAGACCAATGATCAATCGAAGAGAAATATTCTTTTTTAATAATTCGTTTTCAAAAGATTGAAAGATCTTATTGGCAGAACAATCCGTCGCATTCAAGTGAACCATTTGTAATAATTCACATCTGACATATAACGTTTTTGGTTCAACATAACGGACCATTAATGAGAGCCATTTATCGTTTGTTATATCAGATGTTTCATCTTCGTAAATTGAGAATTTATTTTCTCTCAATACTTCACTAATCCGATGTTTCTTGACGGCACACGACATTATTAACAATGTGTTTTAATTTTGTTCTTCCCAAAGACATTGCCTGTAGAATATCGGGTTCTTTCGCAATATCTTTCATGAGATTAAGTAAGTCGGATGATATTGAAAATGGCAAATTCTTCTCAACAAAGAAGGTCGCTAATCTTATTTCTGCAACCTTAACTCGTTCATTAAAATCAAAATTCTCTTCGAAAACGTGTTGAGTCTCAGATTGTCCTGGATTTATTTCTTTAACAGAGGAAGTTGCCAATTCCAAATCACTTTCAAACTCTGGATTTAATTTTTTCATATTATTTAAATGGTACGTGCTCAATGAATGTTTTTTTATTTCTGAAAGGCCACAAACTAATGATGTTTGACAGGCCAAACAGAAAAATTTATAAGGATCATCAGGAATATCCTTCACCCAAGTTCTCCACGAAGGATTATCATCAAACCATTGATATTGGAATCGTTTCCGTCTACCCATCAACTTGAGTCTCTTAGCAGCGGGTTCTTGATCACTCATTTTAAAAAAAAAAATTTTTAAATAAAAGATTTTAAAAACGTAAAAGAAAAAATAAAACGAGATATAAAAGCTTCACAGTATACAATAAATAAGAAATAAAAAATCAAGAACCACGCGCATCAAGCATCACGCGCAGTACTTTATGACGCAGAAAATTATTTATTAATTGAAACAATTATAAAAAAAATTAAATAGCTTACGGTCCTATATAATTAAAAACTAAACGATTATCGGATAAAGCATGTCAAACGAAAAAAGAAAAAAACATATAAATATTGAAAAAGCTGGTAAATAATATACAGGGTGTCCGGAGTCAACCGCATCACCCGTCGTGTGCAGATAGAGGCAGTTAAACTGAGTAGGAAAGTCCTGTACCGTTTTGCGATTTTCGCAATAATTAATAAGAAATTAAATAAAAAAGAGCGGCCAATCCGTGCGAGTAAAAGCGCGCGGCGAGAAGAGACCGCCTACTGTTTACGTGATTCTTGTCGCGCGGCGAAAATAAAAGCCTAATGTTTACGCGGTTGCTACGCACGCGGCAAAGCGGGGAGGAGCACTCTACAAAGGACAATGGATAAATACGAGCAATGCATAACGTTGGACCCCCGCGTGGGCTGGTCTCTTCTCGCCGCGCGCTTGAATTCGCGCGTATTGGCCGATCTTGTTTAATTTATTTCTCATTAATTATTGCAAAGATCGCAAAACGGTAGAGGACTTTCTTACTCGGTTTAACCTGCTCTATCAGCACACGACGGGTGATGCGGTTGACTCCGGACACCCTGTATATGGTTACGTTCGCAGTAGCGTCAACGGATAATAAATATACAGAGTGAAAGTCAAAGCCAAAAGTTCTGATAAATATGAATAATTATCTCTCACGTCAATTTCGACATAAATGTAATTTAAAAGCTTCTACGCATTCTTGCATCTCCAGGATGTTTATTCTCCCCAGTTGGACCAGAAAGTAACGGAGATAAAGTATAAATAAGACATGTCAGAAACTTCTTTTGCTTAAAGATATCTGTAATTAAAAAGGAAGGATAACGTGTGGTCATAATTGACGAGAGAGGTACACACGGAGATAGAATATAAGAGTAGTGTTGCTTACATATAGAATGCACTGAGTCGATATTGGTGATTTCGCGAATAGCCCATGCTTGATACACTCGATTATAAAATACGTAATTATAAATTTGATGCGTTAACGAACTGATCTCGTTGACATGTCACGAGACAATAACGTATCTTTCCAAAGTGACAAGGTGAGAAGTCAAAACATGGGCCATGAAAACGTAAATATATTGTCAAATATATTGTCAAATAAGCGCGTTTTTTAAAGTTTCGAAAGTTTATCAATTACTGTAATATAAGTGTCTGGTACATATGATGCATCGCAGTTATTGCAATTTATTTTATACTACGTTCCTGTGGGTAATTTTTGGCTTGATATCTTTATGTGCTTTAATATAATTACGCATTATATTGAGACTAAAATAAGAGATTTTGACATCCAGATCTAGAAAATTTTTGGCAGTGACACGTGAGCATCTGGCTCTTATGACGGCAGAAAATTCATATAGAAAATCACTATCTAATCAGAAAAGCAATTTAACATTATATTTACACGACGAGATGTCGTGTAAAGATGTCGTATAAAAGAGATGTAATGATATTATGTAATACATGTAATATTATGTAATAATATTATCATAATTTTTTTATCGATTAATAGTGTGTTAATATATATTTTTTCTAAAAACATTGCCTGTAAGAATAACAAAACCAACATTCCAATATGCTTCAAAAGATGTAATTCCCGTTTATTTAAAAATAGAATTGTTAATAAGTATTCTTAATTTCTTATATTTATTATTTATATCTTATATTTATATTATATTTATTATTATTTATTATTATTAAATTATTTCTCTCATATGGAAGAATAAAAATTATTTTATTATAATTATTCTCTTGTATCTATATTTTATTTTTATTTATTCTATTATAATAGATATAATTCTATTATATCTATTAATTCTATTATATCTATTATATATTGTGGGAATGGATATAAGCGATATTGCAAGCGAAAATTGGACACGAGCGACTAGCGTTTTCATGACCGCTTGCTTAAGGGTGCTCTACACGGCGCTGCTTTTGACGCTTGTCGCTGGCTTCTTTTATCGCCAACTTTTCGCTCTCCCAAAGCGAATTTCTGGCTGACAAAGTCGCTAGCGTCAAACCATTTACACGTTGCTGATAAACAAATAAAGTCGCAAGCGTTTAGGAGAGAATTTTGTGGGGACGGCCAGTCTCAAGAGTCATGGCATCACGGAATGATGTACTGCAAGCCGCTGTTGTGCTTTGTGCACGAGCTCTTCAAGCTGAAATTCGTGATTCTGCAATAAAAGCAATAAACCAGAAAAGAAAAAAAAGAATATGGGTACGAAAGTGGATAAATAGGAGACTAGTTCAGGGAGCATCAGATAATCTCTTCAAGGAACTAGCATTGGAGGATCCAATCGCATATCGTAAAATATTGCGATTACCGTGCGAGAAATTTGAGGAGCTATTAGAGAAAATACATCCACTTATCCAGAAAAAGGATACTCTAATGCGGCTTGCCATTCCATCTCGGACCAAACTGGAGATTACTCTACGATATTTGGCCACAGGGGACTCTTATCAGTCCCTAGAACTGCTCTTCAGAGTTGCAGCCTGCACTATTTGTAAATTTCTGCCAGAAGTTCTTGACGCAATCAAACAAGTGTTGTGGGACTACCTGAAGGTAAGTCTTAGAAAATTTATAAACTATTTAATTTTGAAGGAAATACAGTATCTCGGACTTGATTACAAAAATCATTATTCATATTGTCATTTTAAAATAAATATTAATTTTTTGAGGAAAAAAAATGACGATGGGAAAATATTTTTTTACATTTTTATTTTTAAATTGAGAGTGCAACTTTTCCATGCCTGAGGGAAATAATGTAGTTGTATTTTTAAATACGATGTACATTAAATTTTAAAAGGGAAATTATCTTGTATAGCACTATTCAATGGAATGTTCAAGAAATATATATATTTTTATGGTCAGGAAGAAAGAATATATTTTTCAGTTTCCTTAACGGTAAAAAACAATGTGAAAAAGAAATAAATTTTTAATTTTTTAAAATTCTTGTACCATTGAATAAAGAGAAGAAATTTTAATACTCAAAATTTGGTTGAAAAATACTATAATAATAAATAAAGGTAAGAAAGTTAAAACAACATACATGATTTTTGCAAAGAAAGAAGTATTTATTGTTTCAGTTCAGGCTTTTACAAAAGAAAAAAAACTCCCTTTCTAATTATTTAAACATCAACTATCATACTGTTATCTTCAATATTATCAGTAGCCTTATAGATTATCTGATTGGATAGAGAAGGATTTGGTAATATCGTGGTATATGGAGAATGGGAAGGATGTGATGGAGAAAGAGGAGAATGTAGTGATGGAGAGGGAGAAGGATGTAATGATGGAGAGGGAGGAGGATATAATGATGGAGAGGAAGGAGGATGTAGGGATGGAGAGGAAGGATATGGTGATGAAGAGGGAGGAGAATATGGTAATGGAGAAGAAGGATTTGGTGATGCACTCAGTTGGCTGACACTTGTGTGGGGAGTAGAAGGCCTGGAGTGATAACTGGAAACAGATAAAAGATAGTTTGATGCGTCTTGTGAAGGATGTCGATGGAAGGGCGGAAGAAATACTTTACTAGTTCCAGATTGTTGGCCAGACAGAGATTCCAAAACAACCTTTGTAATAGCATTTTGAATTTCACCTCTGAGCATGACAGACCAAATGGGAGACAAAGAACTGAGTTGAAAAGCTACATATCGGCCAAATTGATCATTTTCATCTTCTGTTTTTTCTATCTTTGAAACAATATTGTCAAGATGCTCTATGGCGTTTTGTACATTACTGCCGAGAGTTGGACTTGTCAGTTGCTTTCTCTTGAGATCCTTCGTAACTTTCCTATTTTTAGTGATCTTCTCCAATGTATCATCCGATATTTTGCGTCTTTTCTGATCGGCTTCATTATCTCTTTTCTGCTCCGGAATGATATTGCTTGTTGTCTCATTTATGATATTGTCTTTATTCTTTTTCTTGGGAATTTCCAAGTGCTGGGTCAGCTCAGTGTCATCATTTTCAAACTCCTCAGAAGACTCTTCTTGACTCTCTCTTACTCCACTCTATCACCACGATCTTCATTCTGCCAATAAATAAGATATTTTGTTACATATTTTACAAAATTTTAAAAACTCAATTTTTTAATCAATTTACATTGTTCTTTTCAGGCACCATCTACATCAGAAAAATGGAAGCGCATAATGAAAGGATACGAAACACGATGGAACTTTCCTAATTGCGCGGGCGCCATCGACGGAAAGCATATCGAGATAATACGCCCAGCTAATAGTGGCTCTGAATTCTTCAATTATAAGGGAACATATAGCATTATTTTATTTGCTATGGTAGATGATGACTACAACTTTACGTTCGTTGACATAGGAGCAAATGGTCGAGCAAGTGACAGTGCTGTTTTCAGAGATTCAAAGCTCAATCAGGGATTGGAGAATAAGTCAATTGGTCTCCCAGAAAATGCAGTGATTGTTGGAGATGATGCGTTCCCTCTGCGTTTCAATCTCTTGAAACCTTACAGCAGGAGATTACTCAGTGAAGAAGAACTTATCTTCAACTATCGATTATCTCGAGCAAGACGTGTTTCTGAAAACACCTTTGGTATTTTGGTATGGAGATTTGGTGTGTTCTTGCGTGCAATAAACCAGACGCCTGACAGGGTGGACAAAATTGTTTGGGCTGCATGTGCAATCCATAATTGGCTCAGGCAGACTTCGGCATCAACATACCTACCACCCAAATCTGTTGGTGTAGAAGACACAGCTACTAGAGATGTTATTCCAGGACAGTGGCGAGAACAAGTGGGAGAGTTAGCAGTTGTTAATCTAAGAAGTTCTAACAATTATAGATTTGATGCAGAAAAAATAAGAAAACGGTATGCTGAATACTTTGTTGGGGAAGGAGCACTTCCCTGGCAGTTGAAGAAGATTGGAAGGAAGATTTGACTATAATATACATGTATATTTCTGTATATGATAGAAAATTCGTAAAAAACCATCTAGCATACAATATGCTCTGATGATTTTATTTTCCTTTGCACTGTAGTAGACTACTGAATAATAGTTAAAGATTCCATTTATTCTATAGATTTAAAGATATTAAATGACTTTATTCATTTATCCAGATATTATATTTGTTTAAAAGCAATAAATCTTACCATATTCGATGATGAGTTCCTTGTACTGACGACTTCTCGTAGGAAAGAATCCGCTTGATCATACCAAATCAATCTTGGAATATACAAAAAATCTGGGTCTGTTCCACTTTTTTTGCTGTTATTCACCTTCTTAAGTTCCTTCCTGTATGTGTCTTTAATGCTCTTAAAGCGTGCTGTAAAAATAAAAACGAAGTTTTATGTCAATAATTTTCCAAGCATTACTAGTTATTTACAATAGAAAACCTTTATTTATTTTATTAAATTATTTTTATAATTTATAAGCAATTTTTAGCTTTTTAAATAGATTCCTTCATGAAAACAAAAATATTATTATTTTCAATAATAGAACATGTCCAAAAAAAGTATAAAAAAGAAATAAATAATAAAAATAAAAAAAACATTATATACACTGTAGGCTATGCTTACAGCATAACTGTCATGTCTAGTTGTGAAAGTGAAAGTTATTTTATTTGCTATAAATAGCCCTATATTAATTGAGTTAAATTATGTGCAACCTTTACAAATCAGTATAGACAGAAATGCACTAGCACAATACACAAGTCAGAAAATAAATGCCTCCATGATCTTTTATTTAGGCCATAGTTAAGAGTTATTGAACTGTAAATTAGAATTGAACTGTAAATTAGAATTTTGTTTGCAGCCTTCAAAAATCTGTAAAACAAATATGCATATATAGAGGTTAGATTTTTATATTTTAAGTTTATTCCTAAAAAATCATAACTGTTTCTCTAAGATCTACTATATTTAGACCATAGTTTTAATTTATTTAACTGTAAATAAATTAAAAACAAATTTTGTTACGTTTTCTTCATTTTTAACGAAAAGCTATTATTTTACTTTAGAGAATAATGTTTCCTTCCTAATCAAAATTATGATATAAGAGAATGAACTTACCTCGGAATTCTTCTTCGCACATCTTCAAATTCTTTTTTTCAAGGTCGATTAACATCATTGCTACCTGTCCATCTCGCATGGGTTTGTTTGAATAGTCCTTCAGTTTAATATTCCAAATAATTGGATAATTTTCCAAAACCTCGAGAAATATACATATTTCACTGTTCTTCAGTCTTGCTAATTTTGGCGCCATTCTGGACGCAAAAATGAAAGAGAAGAAAATTCCACAAGTAGGAAAACAATATTATAGCACCAAACACACACACGTGCGTCTCCTGGACTCCTGGATGATGAAACGTTGTCAGCTGGCCATCTCGCGCATGCGCAGAATGCCGAACTATTCGCCAGTCGCCCGTTGATTCATTCGCTACCGTCTTGACACGGAGCTTCTTTTGACGCTGCTGCTAAAGTCGCCCAGCTATTCGCTTGACGAGAGCGTTAAAGTTGGACATGTTCAACTTTGTCGCAGCGACCACTAGACGCCACGACTTCAAAATTTTAGACGCTAGCGAATAAAAAACAAGCGTCTAGAAGAAGTTTTTACCAGCGAATTCGCTGACGAATTAAGAAGCTTGCTCAAAGCGAATAAAAGCAGCACCGTGTAAAGCACCCTTTACCGACGCCGCTGAACGCTACAGTCACGTGACTTCGGCTACACGTACATGCTACATCTGTGTGTTAGTAAAATTCTGCGCCGAGTGGTGGGAGTTCCCATTTCCCACGATCTGGCAGCTCTGACCGACGGAGTACTCGATTGCGCCGTGGTCCCCCTCCCCTCATCTAACGTGCGTTTCGCGGACCCTAACCTCGCGGTTTCTCTTCCCGCGGACCTTTCGGACACATCGCGGATCCTAACTCCGCGGTTCCTTTCACCGCGGACTCCGCGCGGACCGTCACCTCGCGATCCGCGCGTGACATCATTCCCCGCGGACCATAAGCTCGCGCCGCGTACCGTCTTCCCCCGCACCCGCGGATCCTCCCTGCCCCTCACACCCCTCTCAGGGGACCAGGGTATAGAATCGGTATAGTATCACTACTGTCTCCGTACAACGGTAACATGTACTCATAGTGAAAGTCGTATAAACGGATCTTGGATATGTCGAGGATACTCATACCGATGTAGATCGGTTTGTCGAGCTTCACCGAAAGTTTGCGCAATTCCACAGCGACGAGATCTCCGGAAAAATGCTTCTATTGTGGAAGTTCGGCGTCGCGATCATCGCCGTATCGCCCATCCTATTGAATCACGAGTCCACGTTATTACGCACGTTTTCCGTGGCTTTACCAAACACCGCGTTGTTCATCAATTTGTACAAATTTTTCTCAAATTCGTTTCTCGAGTTTGTAATCGCGTTTTAAGTTCGATGTATCCGCGTAACCACGGAGATTGCGCGAATCGCAGTATTCGATGAATCTTCGTCACGCGTAAACCGTGTCGAACGCATTGCTGAAGGTTACGATAGTTCGTGACGTAGCGGTGCTTATCGTAAATCATCGCGAGGAGTTTAGGCGTTTAGGAGAACGCTCCGTTTTCCTTATCGGTTTCTCGCGCGTTGGATAGAACGGCGAGTCAGCGTCGGAATCGTGATGGCCTCGCGGATACGCAAGGTCGCGATGTCGTCGACCCATTGAAAATCCGCTTACGGTAACGGCTGACAAATCGCCCAACTGTACAAATTGTTCACGTCGAAGTACATCAGGTACGTCGGATCGTACTTTCCCGTGTATTTATTATTCGCGCGAGCGTACCTGTTCGAACACTGACTTAGACCGTCGCGTATTCCGCGTTCCACGAATAGCAACATATCGATATCGGTTAACAATTCGAATCGAATACTGGTGCTATAACATCGCGTCCCAAGTATACCCAGGTAACGTATAGTAATGCGTTGGATCCAACCCGTAACTCTCCATACAAGCGTCTCGAAAATTTTCGAAGATATCCACCAATAGAAGAACGCCCGTTTTCAAATACAGATCGCTATAGTTGCCCAGCGTTTCGATGCGAAATCGTTCCCAGATATTTATCGCGTGCTCGTAATCGCCAACGGATATTGTATCATCCGTTAGCGAACTATAGAATGACTCGCGCGGCGGTAAACATAACTTATACACGCTATCGATGTACTCGTACGGAAATACGCCTTTTCGCGTAAGGAGCTCGAAATCTTCCGAGCTGAGTTCGCGAAATTCGCAACGCGTGTTCTTCAGTTTGCTCTTATCGAGATACGATGCCAATTTTTCCAGATTGATAGCCAGAAAAATGAACGAATCAACGAAACGCACAATTTGACGCATCACTTCCATTTCTGTTCTCCTATCTCGCCCCCCACCGTGACGTTCTTCGTGACTGAGATGTATTTCTCCTTCGTTAGCGGTAGCAAGTCAACATTGCCGGAGAAGGCGTTAGCTATGTCTCTGATAATAAAATGCGCGTCGTAGCCCGATAGATTATGAAAAAATATGGGAAAACGTACGAATCGTTGTAATTTATATTGGAATTCGAATACGCGGGACCTCTGTAACGACCGGTGAGATGACAGTCATCGCGTACGCGAAAATCATTCGGTGTGAAAAATGAAATCGACATTTTTAACAGTCTCAGCATCGATTGAGTAGAAGTCTTTATTGGATACAGTATAGCAACCAAACCTACAACATTATGAAGCTAGATTTAACACTGTTACAAATGAGCATAGTCATCTATGATAAGATTATAAATTTAATACATATTTATTTGGAATTTATACATTAGGAGACATTTAAATGTTTAAATGTACTGCCATCTACAGGGTACAATTAATAGGTTACGGATTACCATTACTGGCCGGCGATCGTTGCAACGCAATTCGGCGATACGTTTCGGTCGCGGACGCTAGTGTGACCGTAACGTGGTTGTAGTCGTAATTTCGTCGTTGTATGATATACTCGGACACATCAATCTGTTGTAGTCCGAGGGGTCGCGACAATTTTTTCCCGATCCAATCGCTCCCCGTTCGGTTCCGCTCTAGGTATACGTATCCGTTGGTCGCGTGGAGGAAGGAGGGAACGATATTGCGGGAAGTGTACATCGACGTTTCACTCGTACCACGGATCCTTATCGTTCGACGAGATAAAGTAGAGCGGCGAAACGCTGTGTTCTATCATTTCGGTGTCCTCAAGGTCGATTCTGTATCTAAAATGTAGTGAAAATGCTAAAAGTGAACGGTTGGCGCGATTCTGTAACTTTCTTTATAGTGAAAATGTGAGCCATCTCACGAGAGTTCGTTCGACAAGAAATTTCTTGTCGAATGGTGATATCCGAGAGAGAAAGACTGAGAGATAGAGCGAGAGAAAAATCATAGACAGCGTCGTGACGCGTTTTTGTGACAGTTTATAAAAGGTTAAGTGTCGTTGCTTCATTTACAGTTCTCATCGTCGTGTCAACGTTAACATTTTGCCCATTAAAGAACATTAAAGAATTATAATAGTTAATCGAAAATTTGTGCTTCCGTTTATTTCATTTTTGCCATTGTTTCATGGACCGTAATCCTCACGCGCCGTTTACAGTTCGTTGCATAAATTATATACTTTTTGTGTGTGCTTTTATAAATAAAAGCTTTTATGAATATAAATATAATTATATTCTTTTTGGACTAAAAAGTATAATTATATTTTTACTTATTAAAAGCTTTACAAACTTTCCTTTCTCTCTTTTTTATTTTTGACGAAAATTATTTTGATCTCTCATTTTGTATATATAACTCTAAATACATATATCTAAAATGTGTGTATAAATGTCATCTATTTTAAGTCTAACAATATTGTTTATTAAATCTAATTGACATTGATAACGTCATAAGATTTTAATAAAAGTTTCTTTGTTTACTTATATAGAGTGCTTTTTTATTTAATTTATTTAAGTCCAAATTATATACAAAACATATTGATCCCGACAAATATATATTTACTAATAATACATAAATATTGTTTTCCAATGAATAATCATGTTTCTGTTATCTTATTCTTTTATTATGCAAATGTTTTATTTTGAAATGTATTTTTTAAATTAATGCTCGCGCCCAAGCATTATGAGAAAATCTGACCATGGCTAATTGATGTATTCTAAACTTGTGTTGTAACGCCGAAGAAAGGAATTTATTAGCAACAGTTGTAAAAGCTGTTTTTTAACGGTGAACCTTCAAACATTTATGATCATTATTTCAGGTACAGGGGGTCGATTCTTGAAATGTGTGAAATTTTGTCACTAGTGGGAAATGTCACTTTCTGCATCCCACTATTCAACGTGTTTTGGTATTCTCGAACTCATCCGAGATGACATTTAGCACAATCTCACGAAGAGTGCGATGTTGCCATCATTACAGCACAGATGTCTATACACTACTAGATCGCTAACCTCGGCAAAATAGGTGAGGCGCGCAGGATATCCGGTTTCGGCCATGACACATCGCAACAAAATGGCCGCTCGCGCTTTTTTCAAAACGTTAATACTACTAAAAGTACTGAAAAGTAATTTTTAGAACATAAAATATTTATAATATACAAAAAAGTATAACAGATTAGGATACAACAGATATTAAGATTGAGGAAATCTATTTTAGATTTAGACGGGAAGTAATAATAAAATATTAATGTCATTTTTATAATACTGAAACATATTTTATTAGATAAGATAAGAAATTAACACATAAAATAAAAGTAAACAAATATTACATATTATTAAAAAGTATTAATTTTGACAATTCTTGTCGCTTGCTGACGGGATTCAAATCTTTGTTTAACTTATTACAATATGAATACATCCGAATAGTTAAATATTTCTTACAAATAATGTTGATTAGTTGTAGGCGGTGCGGCATATCTGTACCTATTTCAAAGTGTTCGTAACAATCATTATTTATAGGAAATACATTATTATCTAATACATATTTACGTGTAACCTTAGAAATTATTTTAGCATATGTATCTTTACGAAGTATCTCATTTTTATCTTTTGCTATTAATTGCCGGAATTCCATTTCAGTGAAACAAAGAATTTTGTGCACATGTTTAGATGCATATACCAAACCGCCTTTATTTTTTACATCAATTAATATTGCGTATGGTGCAATATGTTCCTTATCGCTGACTTTACTAATAATATTAGCAATGCAGCCTTTACATGTCAATTCTAGAGTAATTTTTCTTACAATAAAACCTACGATGTAATATAAAATATTTTCTGTAAGGAAGCTGTCATTTATATTAATAATGCTATGTAATTCGTCGTTTTCGGTGTCGTGAAATAAATCATCATTCAGATCAGAATCATCAAGATCAGAATCTGCATAGTTAATGTCATCATGCCAGTTTTTAAAATTCTTTTTCTTTGTCCATTTTAATTTAAACCCCATGTCATTATCTAAATCAAAACCAATACAATTTCCTTTAGTTGACGCTGAAATAGAATTCTTTGTTAGTAAACTTTTCATCGCAGCTTTAAATTGCAATACATTTAAATTATTATTCCAACTATGTCGACGCCGTATTTGGGCAAAAAATAATTCAAGATGGTCTTGACTAAACCTATATGTCATTCAATATTTAAAATCTGGTTCCAGCAAAAGATTTTTGCTTATTTGTAATATTGACTTAACGGCAGTTGCGAAACCTATTACAAAAACTTTTCTACGACCAGCACATAACTTATTAGTATTGTTACCTTCCATGAGTGTATATAAATATTCAATTTTTTTTCTATTCTCTGTTGTAAATTGTCGATATCATTTAAGAAAATTGGTTTTTTAAACCCTTTTCCAAAAGGATTGCGAGAGTTAAGAAAATCAAAGATTTCCTCAATCTTAATATCTGTTGTATCGTAATCTGTTATACTTTTTTGTATATTATAAATATTTTATGTTCTAAAAATTACTTTTCAGTACTTTTAGTAGTATTAACGTTTTGAAAAAAGCGCGAGCGGCCATTTTGTTGCGATGTGTCATGGCCGAAACCGGATATCCTACGCGCCTCACCTTTTTTATTCGGCAAGCCCCAAGTTAGCGATCTAGTAGTGTATAGACATCTGTGCATTACAGCGAAAATTTTAACCAATAAGAAACGACCAAGAGGGAGCTTGGCGCGATTCTATATTAGAGTCCCTATATAAGAGTCTGGACATACAGGTCTTACTTTTTATTGGATGTGCAACAAAATGGCGGAACCAATCGCAAGCGATAGAATAGCGAGCGGTAGAATTGAAAATAAAGAATTACAAAACTAATAAAAAATCACATTGATGTCAAAATCTTTTTATTAAAAAAGTTTGAAAAAGATAATACATTATATTTAAATAAATTTTAAGAATATTTTATATATATTATAATATAACTATATACGTTACAATATATTTAATATAACTACTTAATGAGTGAATGCATAGTCATAGTCTTACTATTGTGAGCATTTAATTTTCCTTTCTTGCATTCAATTTTAACTCTAAATAAAATATAACGTTTCATAATTTTATCAAAAATATTATGGCAATTTAACAATGTATCACATTTAATGTGTTTCATTTTAGCTACATAAAATTTAATGAAATCAACTTTTGCATATTTTAAATAAGGTAAATGACGTCGTATTTCAATTTCCATACGATAAAAAAATGTAAAAATTTCATCATACACAAAAAATAACGTATTTGGTTTATAACATCTAAGGCGAAGTAATCTAGAATATCGTGAACTAGCATCATATGTTGTGGATCCCGCAGAATCTATACATTGTTTACAAACTTTTGTTAATTTTGAAACGCTAGTGATGATGTACCCACATATGCCATACAATGAATTTAATTCTTTTTTTGATATACCTATTATTTTATTTTTTATTCCAGGAGGAAGGACAGGAGAAATTTCTTCAAATTGATCAGGATTATTAGTTTTGGCTGGCCGTCGTAAAAAATCAGCAATAAAAGAACCTTCATCTTGTTCATAACTTGTATTTTGTAATGTTTGTAAGTACTGAGAAACCATGAGAATTTTTAAACTTTGTTTGAACTGTAAAGCGTTTGGAACTGGAAATTTTTTTCTAATATTTGAGAAAACATTTTCTACGCAATCTTGAGAAAGTCGACCAGCAAGAACGTAAAAGTATCCTCGTTCATTAATTAAATATTTAGTAAGTTCAATTACAGATTTTGTAGTTATCATAACGCCTCTTTGGACTGGTTTAAAATGCTGATCAGAACCTATTTTTATATCACGAAATAACTCAATTACCGAATTTAGGAACTCTATGCTTTCATTAAATTTATTTTGTGTTCTTTCATCGTTTTCTTTTTTACCTAAAGCCATCATAGGACTTCGTGCACTTATTAATCCAAACCATTTAGAGATTATTTCAATAAATTTTGCTGTTGTTTCATACTTTTTATTATTATTTTCTTGATCCAAATAATTTAATGCACCACTCACATTTCTATTTAACATATTCGTTGCCATGTTGACTTTCATTTTATTAAACGTTGTCGTTTTAACATTTTCATGTAATTTTGGTACAAGTTTAAAGTGATAATCTTTTTGTTCAGCTACTAATTCTTTAAGATGTTCAAATTGTACAATATCAGAAGATAATTCTAAAGTTTCTATAAATTTTTCTGGCAATAATATAATTTTATTATTAATTAGACAGACTCTGAGATTTTTTAATAGATGTGGACCGTCAGCAAAGAAAAATAATCTACGTGAATCGTCAACTGGATGAGATATTGAATTTATAATTTCACCATACCTACTAGCAGATATATTTCCAAAAGATCTCCACATTGCTTGGTTTACTTCACCCATATCTGATGTAATACTGTGCACATAAAGACCAATTGATTCTGCTTTTCTAATAATTTTTTCAATTATAGGTTTTAATTTAGCGCCATCAAATCCATTTGGAGTAAGATAATAGCCAACGAGTTGCTTCCATCTAGTAAAAATTAAATAGCCACCAAGCATTAAAACCAAACCATGCGTTGCCTCTACTTTGTTTCCTTTGAAATGTAAACGTGCAAATAAGTTAAAACAATGAAAATATGAAATATGAAAAATGAACATATATATTTATATTTAATTTCATGCACCATAAAATGTAAGAAAAAATAGAAAGAAAGAAAAAGAAAGGATTTTAACATAAATGAAAAAAATGTTAAGAAATAAATAAAACTTATTGTTTGAGAAAACATGCATTCAAGTTACCAGCAGTGTTAGAAATAGTAGCATCACCAAAGCGTGAATTTGTTGATAAATCAACTTGATTCCCACTCTTAATACCCATTTCGTCTAATGCAAGCATGCAATCTCTTTGTCTATCATCTTCAAACTGTTCAACTTTTTCTTTTAAGGCCTCAAAAATATCATCACAAATTCCAGGCTCGAATTTAATTGTTTCTAATCTTCTACGAAGTGTTCTGGAAGATGGCAAAGGAATATTCTGTTTCATGAGTTCTCTGTAACCGCTCTCAGAACATGATACTTTTATTCGAAGTGCTTTTTTAATGGTTTGTTCAGACCATTTATGTAAGCGTTTGGAACTAGAATCATGTTGAAGCCATTTGATTTGGTCATTATTGAATACTTTGTGCAAAATTTCTGAAGATTTTAATAAACTTTTTTCAACATGTATTCTGTTCTTACTTTTCAGCTGTCTAATACGTCTCAATAAAGTATTATTTGATTTTAATATTTTGCGAAAGTTTACATCTGCAGCTTGAAGCTTAGCATTTGCTTCTTTTAATTGTTTTTCTAAATTTTCAGTTTTTAGAACAGCAGTTTTCAATGCTTCATCTAATGTTGTTGATGTAATTCTAGAATTTGTTGTGTATGGATTTTCGTTATTCATAGAATTGGTTTCTTCACAAATCTCATTTTCAGTACCCGATAATTTATTACTAGTAAGAACTTCAATTGAATTTATTTGTTGATCATCATGTGTTGCATTAAGAACTTCAATTGAATTTATTTGTTGATCATCATGTGTTGCATTATTGGTATTATGTTCTGGTGATAATTGATGATAGTCTGACAGTGAAGGAACTGAAGAAACTACAGGTTTTATCTGACAAGAAAAACACAAAAATGTTAAAAAATTGTTAGTTATTTAGGGGCCTATTCTGTAACCTTTAATGATGTTCTTATGTGTCATTACGCAGCTCATGATACAAAAAATCTGCGCAGTGATGCATAATAACATCGTTAAAAGTTAATAATCCCTTATAATGTCGAATAATAATTTTATTTTTAATACATACTACCGGATCGCAGTTATTTTCATATGTGCTTCGACAATTTAATATAAATCTTTCTGGATTTTTTTTAAGAGAATAAAAAATAGTTGGCTCAGCATCATCTTTTAATTTACGTTTTCCATCCACGCGAGGTTTTTCCCACATCGTATCAGAAAAATGTGACTGTAAATATATTATACTGTATATTATAATGTATATTTATTATAAAAATACATTTTTTTATTTACATGACAAATAAGTCCATAGTGAGGAGGCTGCCAATTAGGCCACATTTGGTTAATATTTTTTATCCATTTTATTTTTCTTTTTAAATTTGTTGGAAATCTTCTCATAGAATATCCTTTTTTATTAGTATTAGCACATCCGGGTATGCAACAACCAGCCATTGTAAAATTATTACAATATTATATTTCAGATGTATATTTTACTCTGTCGCTGTCCAGACTCTATGGAGTAGAGTCCCTATATACGTGACATCCACGCTATATTGTTGCATTTTTAAAGTCTGTCCAGACTCTTATATAGGGACTCTATTCTATATGTTTCTTTAAATTGCCTGTTGTTTATAACTTTCATTTGGTTATAACGTTTCTTGCGAGGGCTGAAAAATTTTTATTCATTATAGTTAGTATTTTAAATATATTTTTTAAAATATATTTGTGAAAATGGAAAGTGCTGTCGAGCCTAATAATAATATTAATAAAATGAAAAAGCAATATGTTGATATTGATCAGAAAATGGCTCTCATAGAATTTGTAAAAGCTCATTCGGAATTAAATTCTGCAAAATTAAGCAATGGTTGTACAAACGAAAGAAAGAAACAATTGTGAAATGAAATTGCTGAAAAGTTAAATAGTATGCCCGGTTCAATAAAAACTGCAGATAAATGGAAGAAAGTAAGTCTTTTTTTATAATTTATAATTATCTTTTAGACAACTTTGTCCATAACAGTGTCATTTCTTCATAATATTATTGTATTTAAATTTATCAATTTTCCAGACATTCTATGATATCAAAGGCAATGTAAAAAATAAAGAGAGTAATAGAAGGAAAAACTTAACAAAGACTGGCGGAGGACCTCATGTAGAAGACAAACTTGATGATGCAGAGAGTTCAGTCATTGAGCTTATTGGAAATACTGCTATTCAAGGATTGAGTGTACCTGAAACCGTCATAAATTTTGTATGTTATTATATAAATTTTTTTTCTTATTTTATGTTTTTTGTATGTTTTTTTGTTATTGGTGTATTTGTTTATATCGGATTTTTTATATGGGCTTGTTACAGAATTTTCATGAAAATAATGTGGAAACACCATCACAAGAAGAAATTATATTTGACATTGAAGATGAAAAGCCTGACAGCAATGCAAGTGTAAACATCACACCAGTTTATATAACACCTGTCAAGTCCACTATATCAAAAATCGCAGCAAGAACAAACACACCAAATACAACCAACGCATCAACTACTTTCAGCACACTAAACACTGTCACTGCACCAACAAGTAAAGTTCCACCCTCAACGAGTTCTACGCCAAATCATATTACGTCAGCGTCCAGTGCAAATACTTTACTTTGTAAAAGGAAACTGGTTGACAATGTTGCTCCAGTAACCAAAGAAGATTCTTCAACGAACAAAAAAAGATATGTGGCAGCTGAAAAAAGAGATGATACCATTCGCATCAATGATACCATGGCAAAAATAGCGGCAAGTGACATGGAAGCTAGAAAGAGTTATATAGATAAAAAAATAGAGTTATACAAGAGGCAAGTAAATGCAACAATTACTTATCAGGAAAAGATGTTAGAACTACAGGAGCAAACGGTACAGATGCAACAAATACAAGTGGAATACCTTGGCAAACTCTTGGATAGTTTCCAGACTAAAATAACAAGCCCTCACAAATTCAATTTTAATGTAACTTAATACTTGATTGTATACTTGTGTAAACACATAGCTTTATTGTATACATGTAGAGTGCAAATTTACATTTCAGTCTGTGATTTTAAATATAATAAAATATATATATAATATATATAATTGATAAATCTATTTTTAATTATTTATGAAATTGCCCCTGACTTGTCTTCTTATCCATAATTGATTTATAATTTGTTGTTGAATCCTTTCTCCAGCAGCAAGTTCAGGATTTAATCTACCATCTCGAGCTTCAGGTTCAGGTACTATTGGATAAAGTTCAATTTCTGCTTCATTAAGTTGCATATCAGGTATAGGAACACCATCTTGAATACACATGTTGTGTAGAACACAGCAAGCCTTGACAATCTTTGCCACTTTTGTGGGAGCATATTGTAGTGCTCTATATTGGATTAAGCATCGAAATCGCATTTTTAGAACACCATTTACTCTTTCAATTATTGATCTAGTCGATGTTAATCTGTTAGTATAATATTCTTCTGGAGTATGTGGAGCAGCATTAGTTATAGGTGTCATCATCCAAGGACGAAGAGCATATCCTGAGTCTCCTGTAAAGAAAATCATTAAATAAAAAATATTCAATTTTCATTGAAAGGTGATGGGTTAAAATGTATATATAGTTTGCGTACCAATCAAAAAGAATCTTTGGTTTCTTTCATATAAAACTCTCATAAGTGGCTGTACGTTGCACTGGTTCCATATAAAACTATCATGAGTGCTTCCAGGCCATTTTGAATCCACATGAATAATTTTGTAATCAGCATCGCAGATCTGGAAATGATAATTATTAAATTGAGGCTATTAGCTGCATTCGGCAAAACAAATTTGAGACGTCAGAGTGCTCTATTACTTCCTCCTGTCTTTGTTCAATTTCCATAAAAAAACAAAGATAGAATGAAGTATATACAGAGCATGCCGACGCCTCAGATATGTTTTGCCAAAAGCCAAACGCTGCTACTATATTTTTTCAGTTCTTTGATAAAATTATTCTCACCAATTGTACATTTAAGGAATGATAACCTTTCCTATTGACAAATATGCGTTCTGGTTGGTCTAAATCATCAGTCTTAGGAGGAAATATTTTTATGTGTGTACAATCAATGCACCCAATGGCATTCGGAAAATTGAACTTTTGCCAAAATCTCAAAGCAACTTATATTAGTGTCGAGTTATTATATCTATCGAATCAATAAAATTATATATGTATATTACCGGTTCTTGTTATAGTTCATTTCATCTAAATTTTCTGGAAAATGTATCCATTCGCGTTGAATCTCCTCTTCATTTAAAATATTTGTTATTGTGTTTATACATCTACTTGTAGAGGGTTGACTTACACCATTAAAAATATTTAATCCTGCATCCACTTGATAGCTACCACCCGCATAAAATCTCAATGCTGTAAATAGCTGAAAAACATTTTATTTACCTCCATTAATAATAGCATTGTTTCAATTTAATATTATCAATTATATTCAATTATGTTTGCAATATCGTTACTATGGTCTGGGCATCCAAAGCAGATCTTCTTGTTGGTTCTGGGATATAATTTGTGACTACATCTAGTAAATTTGAGGCTTGTTGTTTATTCAAACGATAAAGTTTCATAAATAGAGGGTCTGGCAATTCGAATTGATCTTGTCTTCGATTTAACATTCTGTGAGGTACATCTCGTCGAATAGCATGTTCTTTTAAATCTTGAAGAGCAACTAAATTGAGCATATTTAATGCAGGATAATATTCGACATTTGCCATTGTAGTATAAGTGCACTGAAATAATAAAAGAATGTAATATTTTATAAAGCAATATTACTAGTGATAAATATAACGCTTTTACTTAACATTATTCGTTAATTTAATAACACTTTTTTATTCAAAATTATAAAATTCATATTAATTAGAGAGGTAGTTAAAATATCTTATTATTTGTAATGTAAATAAAAATTTACTTTAACATGCATTATCGATATTTATTCTAAATTTATTTTTTTCAATAATAATTCCAAATATACTTACGCAATATATCGATCGGTGTCATAAAACGAAGCAATTAACCTTCAAAATTGTTTTTCTTTTCTATCTCACGTGTGACTTTTCACATCTCACTGACACGAAAGCATCCGAAATGAATTTCACGAGAAATCTCGCATGTGACTTTGGAGAATAGTGCTCCGAGAGTCATTTGTGAAAATCTAGGGAATCTCGAAAATAAAATTTCTCACACATTTCGAAAATCGACCCCCAGTTTCTGTACGTACAAAACGTTTTTCCCCACACTAGCAAATCTAGTAATTTCGTATTTTCGCTTCGTATTTTCACTTACAGAATCGCGCGAACAAATTCACGTGAGATGAAAATGCGAAAAGTGAGTGATCTCACTTGAGTTACAGAATCGACCCCCTCGTATAAAATCCGTTCGTATTCCGGTCCGATAACGAAATACGTGTACAGTTTCGACTCGTGCGCGAAGATCTCGCCGGGGATCTCGCCGGGGATCCGATAATATTTAGTGGCTATTGCGTTCGAATAGTGCGTAGTATCTACGCTACATCATTCCGTTGCATCGGCATTCATTTCGTCGTCCATCTCGATAAATTTATCATGTCGTCTATATTTTTTACAATGTTTCAGAACGGTAGTACAACATGGGACGACTGTAGTAACGATACGTCGTCGAAGGCGTGCATCGCGGAGCGCGTCAAGTAATCTTGTTGAACGTTCTTTTCAAAATAGGAGCTGCGCCGGCGGAATAAAATATCGGGACGTAACATTGCGCGGCGTAATCAAACAACGTGCGTATGCGCACTCTCGTATCGCGTCGCCCAGATTACACATTGGGTGTTACGCATCGAAAAATCGCAAATCCATCAAAACACATTGAAACTGAATTCCGTTATCGCTTTTCGGGCATTCGTAATTTTAAATGTCGTAAGTAATTGTACAAATAGACGAATTGGTCGACGTATTCAGCGGCGAAATCGAATCGGTCATCTTCGCGTTCTGTCGTCGTCGTCGTCATCGTTTCTGTCGTTGCCGTCTTCGATGCGCTCCTCGTACTGTATCGTCTTGTACTTTTCACGTGGCGTCAATTCGCGCAATAATCTCTCGATATTATTGGTCGTGATTTGATATTTTTCGCATTTGTTTCGTTTCGCTTCTATACGAACAATTCATTTAGCATACGATGCGTACCGCTTCGTTTTTCCCATTCTGTAACGCGAACTTGAAGAAATCATTGACGCAAATAATATGTATGGCTCAAGAACCTAACAAAAAAATCATCTAATCAAAAATAGAGGGACGAGAAGGGGCGCGTGCGAGCGTACGTTGCGTGTGTGTCGCGTGCGAGCATGTGTGTACTGTGAGTTACGAGTGACCGCGATCGTTGATATTGTGTATCAATGTAGTATGGAAACGAGGATGTATATTCGTACATTGTACGGTTTGGTTTCAGTCGAGTGTCCGATTGGTCGACGCATGTTTTTTTCGCGCGCCTCGTTGTATACGCGTTCGAAATAAGAGTTTGCGCGTCGATTCGTCGAACTTCGACAGGCGAAAAGCGAGAGTCGAGAATTAAAGGTTATGGGAGAGAGGCGAGGTTTTAGTCGCGTAGTGGCAATGTAAAGAGAGATCGAGCGAGCGACACGTGCGACGAACGAATGTTTGTCACGTTCGTGGAACGGTGCGCGACGCGGAGTAACACTCGCCGCCTCGGAGTCTCGGTTTCGCATCGCAACGCGCGTAGTGCGACGAGTCGACGACGGATAACTGTTATCATACGGGCCGCCGCTTCGTCGTGATAATGCGCGAGCGATTTCCTCGTACTCGATGGTACGTCTCTAACAGCACAGGGAGAATCTGAGATTATCGCAAAAGTATATTGCGATAATATTAGAACAATCACATTACGTACTGCGATTGACGAAGTACTTTCTACGAACGTTCGATGTCCGTGGTACCTTCTCCCATAGAATTTCGCCAGAATTTTCTTCAGCTTGAGGGCAGTTTCAGGAAATGATGAAAACGGGAAGGTTTCAGTCGATCACTTATGCACACACACATATACGCAGCCAGGCGCACGCGCTCACATATATATTATGTTAGGTTATTAATTTGATAATTTTACTTTATTACAAATTGATGTTTTTATTAATATAAGAAAAAGTTTTTTTTTTTATAAATGAGTTTTACAACTTGCGTGCTCGCATTAGAGAAAGCATTACACAAATGTATAAATATGCAGGATTTTGGCAAAGAAAGGATTGGTCACACTTAGGATTACAGCAGGCAGTGCTGAAGAATCCGCGGTATATTCTTTGAATTCCGAATTGTGGATAGTGAAATACGGACGATGATCGGAACAGTATTTCAACGGCGCAATCATCCTGCAAAACGTTTTTCCATTATACATATATCGCAGCTTTATTTTCATAACGTAAATTTCGTTACTTACGCTATAAGCGCTTGGACCATCTCGGAACATGTAGTCGGCAAGCCAGCCATCACAAAAATTGGCTCTCTAAGAAGAACCAGCTCTCACAATAAATGTACATAACTAACAACACACACTCGCTAAACTTCGGAACATGTCGCCCTCGTAGGCTGACGTCAACATCAGTCTTCGCGTTGTGTGCACGTTTGGTGCATGTTCCATGGCAGCAATGGATAAAATAGTGGCTTTGTAATTTTGATTTGGGAATATGTCTGAAACAGTTACATATTTTAATGTGCACAAGAAAGCGAGAGTATTTTTTTATTAAATATTACAGCCTTGGTTTTAGTTTTTACCTGAAATAATGCACCGATAAGAGGTAAGTGAACTATCTGGCCTGGAACGGGAGCAGGCCATTGATCAATCTCACGCACCACAGCTTTTATAAGCGCCGTTCCAGTCTCGAAGAATTCCGGCGCGATTAAAGCACATAATTCATAGAACAAATTAACAAATAGCAGTTTTGTAGTAATTACAACACTCTGAAATAGAATTATATTAATTATTATTTATTAATTGTGGGTAATTATATACTATTTCGAAATAAGTTATATACCACTGGCTACGATTGATCGCGCATGATCGAGTTTTTGGGCAACGCGACACAGCGGGTCGATATCGGATCGACGACAGAGTCGTTACGGATCAACCGGCCGAGTAACTTGTTTATTATTTTTCCGCGACATTCCCGACCTACCGCACTGTAAATCCGACTTAGCACGAACATAATATATCGGCTTAAATTTAATAGAAGATATCGCACTCTTTATTTAAGCCTACATCCTGATCTATATAATTGGCCATCCAGATATCGATTATATTTTTCCTGACATATATTGACCATCCTATACGCCCTATTTGAGAACCTTTTCGTATATTAATCCGCCTACATCAATTTGTGAATTTTATATATATTCCTTGAGACAACATAATTGAATCACAGTTATCTAATAATTTACAATGATATAATACAATCCTTTGGAAAATATCCTCTTGGCAAAGACTTATCCTTCACATGTCGAAAATATACGTATCCCTAGTAATAATCTCTATCAGTTTGTAGAAAAGAAGGTGATTTCCTGTCATATTCTTTCAGAGCACTAATTTGCTGCACCATTATACCACTTCGACAGCAGGGGGTCGATTGTATCTAAAATCTAGTGAAAATGCTAAACGTGAGCGGTTGCTGCGATTCAGTAACTTTCATCATGGTGAAAATGTGAGCCATCTCACGGGAGTTCGTTCGACAAGAAATTTCTTGTCGAATGGTGAAATCCGAAAGTGAAAGACTGAGAGATAGAGCGAGAGTAAAATCATAGACAGCGTCGTGACGCGTTTTTGACAGTTTATAAAAGGTTAAGTGTCGTTGCTTTGTTTATAGTTCTCATCGTCGTGTTCATGTTAACATTTTGTCCATTTAAGAACATTAAAGAACGTTAAAGAATTATAATAGTTAATCGAAAATTTGTGCTTCCGTTTATTTCGTTTTTGTCATTGTTTTGTGGACCGTAATCCTCACGCGCCGTTTACAGTTCGTTGCATAAATTACTTTTTGTGTGTGCTTTTATAAATAAAAGTTTTTATGAATATAAATATAATTATATTTTTTTTGGACTAAAATGTATAATTATATTTTTACTTATTAAAAACTATACAAACTTTCCTTTCTCTCTTTTTTATTTTTGACGAAAATTATTTTTATCTCTTATTTTGTATATATGTATAACTCTAAATATATATATCTAAAATGTGTGTGTAAATGTCATCTATTTTAAGTTTAACAATATTGTTTATTAAATCTAATTGACATTAATAACGCCATAAAATTTTATTTTACTATATTGTTACATAAAAAAGTTTCTTTGTTTACTTATATATATACCCAAGGAGAACAAAAAGTCAAGATGATATCATTGTGACGTCAAGATGACGGGAAAATATCAGAGTTTGATCACTAAACTATCATGACCCCAAAATGACTGTACAGTGACTCGTCATAAAATCATTATATGACGATATTTTGACTTTCAGGATTTTAATTCGCATATTTTCGAAAACATAATTTTTTCTGCGAGGAGGTTGCCTGGCACTTATTGATTGAAATTATCATATATATATAAATATATTTATTTCACTTTATTAATTAAAAATTTTAGTTTTATGACGTCACAAAACCGTCCTTGCCAGGAACCATAATGACGTCATCATAACTTATAGAACTGACTTTTGAAAGATGTCATTTTGACATCATTTTGACTTATGTGTTCTCCTTGGAATATATATATATATGTATATATATATATAGTGCTTTTTTATTTAATTAATTCAAGTCCAAATTATATACAGAAAACATATTGAACCCAACAAATATATATTTACTAATAATACATAAATATTGTTTTTTAATAAATAATTATGTTTCTGTTATCTTATTTTTTTATTATGCGAATGTTTTATTTTGAAATGTATTTTTTAAATTAATGCTCGCGCACAAGCATTTTGAGAGAATCTGAACATGGTTAATTGATGTATTCTATACTTGTGTTGTAGCGCCGAAAAAAGAAATTTATTCGCAACAGTTGTAAAAGCTGTTTTTTAAATGGTAAACCTTCAAACATTTGTGATTATTATTTTAGATACAGTTTCTGTACGTACAAAACGTTTTTCCCCACACTAGCAAATCTAGTGATTTCGTATTTTCACTTCGTATTTTCACTACGCTACAGAATCGCGCGAACAAATTCACGTGAAATGAAAGTGCGAGAAGTGAGTGATCTCACTTGAGTTACAGAATCGACCCCCAGGGGGTTGATTATGTATCTAAAATGTAGTGAAAATGTCAAAAATGAGCGGTTGGCGCGATTCTGTAACTTTCATCATGGTGAAAATGTGAGCCATCTCACGGGAGTTCGTTCGACAAGAAATTTCTTGTCGAATGGTGAAATCCGAAAGTGAAAGACTGAGAGATAGAGCGAGAGTAAAATCATAGACAGCATCGTGACGCGTTTTTGACAGTTTATAAAAGGTTAAGTGTCGTTGCTTTGTTTATAGTTCTCATCGTCGTGTTCACTTTAACACTTTGTCCATTAAAGAACATTAAAGAACATTAAAGAATTATAATAGTTAATCGAAAATTTGTGCTTCCGTTTATTTCGTTTTTGTCATTGTTTTGTGGACCGTAATCCTCACGCGCCGTTTACAGTTCGTTGCATAAATTACTTTTTGTGTGTGCTTTTATAAATAAAAGTTTTTATGAATATAAATATAATTATATTTTTTTTGGACTAAAATGTATAATTATATTTTTACTTATTAAAAGCTATACAAACTTTCCTTTCTCTCTTCTTTATTTTTGACGAAAATTATTTTTATCTCTCATTTTGTATATATAACTCTAAATATATATATCTAAAATGTGTGTAAATGTCATCTATTTTAAGTTTAACAATATTGTTTATTAAATCTAATTGACATTAATAACGGCATAAAATTTTATTTTACTATATTATTACATAAAAATATTCTTTGTTTACTTATATATATTGTGACGTTGCCGTCCCGACGCGCGTCCATCCTACCATAATCGCGGGGCAAGGGTTGAGCGGCCGCGCCACGCGAGAGAGTACGAGAGCCAGACCGAACTTCCGGAGAGACGAATGCGATAAAAACAATTAGTCTTATTATTAATTCGCGTTTATTTTTATATTTTTTTTTTATATCGATTGCGGGAGCTTTGTCGAGAGGAATGCGATGACGAGGAGTAGAAAAAGTAGGCTACGGCCGGAGCGCTATATCGGACCCCGGCAAAAACGGACAAACAGAGGAGACAATATTTGTCGAGGCCGTCCGAACAAGGTCGCCGTTAACGGACGACACGCGTGGATCCTCACGAGCACCCAGGAACGCATAGAAGAGAGGCGAGAAAGTCGCCCGGAAAAATCGGAGGAGGAGATCTCCAAGACGCCGTCTTGCAAATCCCGACAGAGATACACCGGACGTTGAGAGATCACGCTGCCCGTAGGACGAATCGGCCTCAAAAAGGAGGCCGCCAGCAGTTAAAAATAAGGTTGTCGCGAATTCGCGATCCGGGCGCCGTAGGCCTACATACGGCCGTGCGTAAGCCGCGGGGCGGCGATATGACACGCGACGCCGTAATTGGGTCAAGGCGCGCATCCCCGTTCGCGCAGGATTGACTCGCGATATCGACCCGAAGGAATAGATCCTTCACTCTCGTACCGACTGTCTACCGCGCTGGCGCGTCCGTTCCTGAGCCCTAACCAAACGTAATACGTTGTCGAAGGTAGTGAAGGCCGAGAACGAGATAACGAAGGAGATCGAGTGACCGAGAGATAGAGTTTATATCGGTGAGGCTACCCGTGTAAGAATTTCGTGAGTAATTACGTTTGTGAATGTCCGAGTCTCGACCGCTCTGACGCTGTCGCGAGCTGTTTTAGTGAATTTGCGGCGTTTTTGGCGTGGGTTTCGCCCGTCTTATATTTCGCGATTTAGGTTAGTGAGCGACCGACGTCAAGCGGCGAGAGCTTCGAGACTGTAGTCCGGTAATTGATCCGCGAAAATTAATCGTCTCTCCGGGATTCGGTCGGGTATTGCGTCGGGTATTTTCGTTGTCGCGTATGTATAATTACGTAGGTCGTGTGATAATTCGTCCGTCGTTGTATCGTGAGTCTTGTGAACGCGTACATTAATAATCCGAAGGGTGTTGTATGAGCGTAAGGCGTGCGTAACGTGCGAGAATAATATCGCGTGCGAGAGAGCATGCGTCGCACGCGACCACCTGTGAGTGCGAGAGCGAGAGAGAGAGAGCTAGGCGCGCGAGAGAGAGAGAGTAAGTCGTCGTTTAGCCGGCCGACGGATATCGATTCCGCCGCCGTAGATTGCGCGTTATTTTATCTTTAAGCTTTTGTCGTGAGATTCTCTCTCTTTCTTCAAGAAGGACGTGCTCGTGCCCATCTCTCTCGCCCGAAAAGTCGTGTTAATTATCCAACGGGTCGTAAAACGATCGGAATTGGGTCGATCTCGTATGAATTAACCTCGCGCTAACGTTATCGAATCAAGCCGCCTCATCCCGATCTTTGTATTGAATTCTTTAATGTCGCCGTCGTATAATGGATGTCGTGTAATTTCTCATCGCCGAAACGTTAAGTTAGTTAGTGACTCGCGAAAAATCAGTGGAATGTTTATGATTTTTCAAGTCGTATCTCTTATTAAGGTCTGATCGTAGCTATTTACCATTATTGCTTTCTGTTCTTATTTTCGAATGCGTGATAACCGCGTAGTTTTCAATGGTAAATTAATTTCGACGGTGTCGCGTATTGTCGTATTACTCAAGTATTTCGTGGCAACACCCCCCTGCCCCTCTACCGTTAGGAGAGCTAACCGGCCCGTGGCGAGCTGGATGGCCAGAAATTCGCGTAAAATATCGAGTTTCGCGAACTGACGCGTGGAAGACCGCGTCTGGCGCCCAACTTTTAGTTTCTTTCGTGTTTCGCGTAAAGTAAGGCCTTTAGTCCGCTGCGGTACGCGCGGAACGCCTTAAAACCGAGTTCCCCCGCGTAATCAATACAACCTTTTAATTGATACTCAAGTAATTCGCTTTTTGGTTTTTGACGACATTCGACTTCTCACCCCGTTTGAGCTCCGAACGGGAGGAAAAGACGTCGCAATATATAGAGTGCTTTTTTTATTTAATTTATTCAAGACCAAATTATATACAAAAAACATATTAATCCCAACAAATATATATTTACTAATAATACATAAATATTGTTTTCTAATGAATAATCATGTTTCTGTTATCTTATTCTTTTATTATGCAAATGTTTTATTTTGATATGTATTTTTTAAATTAATGCTTGCGTACAAGCATTTTGAAGAAATCTGAACATGGTTAATTGATGTATTCTATAATTGTGTTTTAGCGCCGAAAATTTATTCGCAACAGTTGTAAAAGCTGTTTTTTAAATGGTGAACTTTCAAACATTTGTGATTATTATTTTAGGTACAGTTTCTGTACGTACAAAACGTTTTTCCCCACACTAGCAAATCTAGTGATTTCGTATTTTCACTTCGTATTTTCACTACGTTATAGAATCGCGCAAACTAATTCACGTGAGATGAAAGTGCGAGAAGTGAGTGATCTCACTTGAGTTACAGAATCGACCCCCAGATCCGCTCTCGATCCGGCCTCACGCTCACGAGCAAAGAGACCGAGCAACCGAGTATCCGAAACCGATCCTAAAAACACCTCGTAGCACGAGCTGAGGGGTTGACTCGTTCGCAGCCTCTGCCGGGTGTTCTCGGCCGCCGCTCCGACGGTGCCTCTCCTATCGAATTCAACGACCGACGGCACAAGGGTAGCGCGTTCGTTGCCTTCTCTGATGAGTGTTCTCAGGCTCCGGTCATCCACCGCCTAATCTGCCGTCCACGAAAGCGGGACAGTGTGTTTGCTATCTCCGTCGAGTGTTCTCGACGCCGACCAGACAAAGCCATTTCCGCTGTCGGTATCGAAACGGGGAGTTACCCGTTCCGGTTGAGCGTTCTCGGCTACTGACCGGCGTGCTTACGCGCTACCGCCGATCCGACATCTTGTCGGCACCCAGTTCGTACCGCCTAATCAGATTAGCCTACGAATCCGCGCACCAAACACCGGCCTTAGGTCCGTGCCGAAAACTTACGCACAAACCGCGCTAAGCGAGGACTCCGCCCTGCGGCCATACCACTTGATAGACCACCCGAGAGCCGGCGGCCTCTACCGACCGCCGGGAAATCTAGCGACAAGACAAGCGTTCGCGCTCTCATTGTGTGCTACGACCGCACGCCCGAAATCCGACTATGAACCACGCTGTCAACGCGAATTTGTACCGACTGACTGTTGCATGAAGTGACTGAATAAACTTTCTTTTATTTAACAACAGAAAAACTGTGTCGTTATGTCCCACCCTCCGCGGCCCCTGATCCCGACGCGCTATCCGCGCACCGCCTCGCGAAGGGCTCGTTACAATATGATTGTTCTTATTACATAGATTGTAGACAGAAAGAGCTATATGACTAAACTGCAAGAACTTGGTTTAGTCACAAAAGCAGGAAACTTTTTGATGTATCAAGGCTTGTTTGAATATTCTGTAAAAGAAGGCATGCCAGAAAAACTGACTGTTTTGTTTGAAGAAGTTAGTGGTTCCAACGTATACAAAGCAAATTACCAGAGGTACACTTTTATTTTAATAAATTATACAAATTCTGTTATAAAATTTAATAAATTTACTACATTCTAATGTTATGACAGATTACAATCAAAACTATCGAAAGTAAAAAATGAAATACGTTTGACTAGTCAAACAAGAAGAAACAAATTAAGAGAAAGAAAATCTGCTATGACAAAAATGAAAGAAGCAGAAAGCAATTTGCAAAAGCAATATGTATGTCCCACATCTATTTAATCCAATCTATATAATGATCCTTTCAAAGTTATTGATTATATCTTTTCTTACAATGTACGTTTGTATTAGATATAATTGTAAGAATCAGTTTCACATATGAATTTGATAATGCACAGGCTTGTGAAAAGGTTGATTTGATAGCGCAGCAAATAAAAGAGATAGATAAGAAATTTCAAGAGTTGCGCACGATATCTAACGATATGAACAGAAAATTGAAAATAATTAAAGCAAAAAGATATAAACTGTTTACAGATTGTCTAAAATGCGTTACTGTAAAAATAGATTCTATATACAAAGTCAGTATTTATAATTACGCTTCTTAGGATTCTATTTTTTAAATTAACTATTTTTATATAAAAATAACATAACAAATATTATATTATTCATTTACTGTGCAGAAGTTGATTAATAATACGTCGGCTCAAATATTAATCACACTAGAGAATCCCGAGAAGCTGTACATAGGCGGTATAAATTACAACTGCGTATTGCCGACTAGATACGAAGAGTCATTTACGATGTCTATCTCTGGGGAAAAATTATTCGCTCACTTGGCGCTACTATTTGCAATTTTATGCGATATATATCTTAACTTTATATTTTATATTAACGCAATGTGTTTCATATACATATGTACACGTTTTCTCAACGATGCGGATAACGAAAGTCAAGAGCTATTCCGAAGAAAGTAATTGCAAATACTTTTTCATTTACATTTATAAACCAACACTCTTTTTATTATGTATAAAACTGATGCGATAATAGATGCTGTATATATTAACGAGATTGCTCGTTTCATTCGAACTCGAATGAATTATATGCGAGTTATGCTCGTTTCTAACTTTTCCTTAACCTGCAGTTTAGAGAAACTTCGATTAAATTTAAACCTCAGTTTAATCCATGGATAATGCCAATTGATTTCTACGAACATTACATCGACATTGTTTAACTAAACTTATACCTTACGTAATATAACTCTAAAGTAACTAGAAAATATTTGAAGATAGAACGCTGATTGGTCAAACACGTTGGCTTTAACAGTGTTGACAATAAATACAAAAATTATACTGTTCATATCAGTTATACTATACCCATATCAGTTTTTCAATGGATGCAATAAATAATAAAAGATATGACGAGTAAACGTAAACGTGCCCCAAATTATTCAGAAGCGGAAAAAAATACATTAATTTTAGTATTACAATATAAAAATATAATTGAAAATAAATCAGACATATTAACCTCAAAAGATAAAGATATGCTGAAAGGTAATAGAGAAATTATTTAATAGTACTCTACTACTTTAGTCTACCGGTGAATTTAGAAATGCTGAGGGTTAAAACTTGTCGACAGGATTGCCAACATGAAGAATGAAATATTGTAATTGGAGAAAATTTCTCTTATAATCTACTTGTATTTAAGATGTACCCAGTTGTACTTACTCAAGCTGTTAACATTAGTTAAAATGGATATCTTAAATGACAATTTGTTTTTTAAAGAATACGATAAACATTATAAAAGTGATGAAAGTGATGAATGTAAAGTTGGCTATTCTGAAAAGTTAACAGTCAGTTAGAGTTAACAGACGTTGGAAATAGTGGCCCTGAATGTTTGAAAACTTGTTGGGACAATTTAAAGAAAAAGACTAGAAAATATTTTGCTGATGAAAGAATGTATTTATATAAAACAGGTAAATATTTTCACATACACACACATTACATGCTTTTATGTAGAATTATTTGCTATCAATTTACTACACAGGATTAAAACAAAAATTATTATATTAATAAGAGGTTACATCTAATAATAAATATGTTAGATTTATATTTGAAAATGGAGGATATTCCAGTTACATTTCTTAACTACGGTTTAACTATTTCTAAGCGATCAAAATCGACCGTTTAATTAAAAGTTTACGTACGTAAACGCCATCAAATAGTTAGTAGAAACCAATATTCAAATTAAGTTAAATTAACTGAGTGTTACTAGGGATTAACTTTTTAAACCATGTTGGTAGAAACGGGCATTATCGCGATAACATCAAACGATCAGCTGGCTTCTTGTGCCGACAAAGTTATAGAAGTTACCACTCGAGTAAGTTGACAATGTTATACATGTTATTTTAATTTTCTACGATTTTCTATTTTATTGTTCGATCAACCTCCATCTTCCTACGAACGATCCTACGATTCATAATAATTACGATTTATAATAATCAAGGATAGTAATAGATCTTTATGAAAATGCTATTAAAGAGATAAGATTTTATATTAATTGAAAAATCAGATGTAATCAAGATAAACGCACTCGCGGTATCTCTCAGTTATTATCTTAAATAAGTACTAGTAAGATAAAATTGTCACTTCTTTATTATTGACTATTTATTACTTAACAATTTAAAATCATTTCTTTTTTATTTGATTGTAAGCCAATTTTTCCTAAAGTTTAAATAATATATACGTAATATAATATTATGTAATAACATATAAAGAGCATTTTATAAGCATTTTATATTACGAATAGATAGATATAAATATCCCTACAGCACCGAAGCTTCCAGTAACATTTCAGAAACGTTGCAACATTGCAAGTTGCAATGTAATATTGCAGAGACGTTTTAGAGACGTACAATATAAATATTTCGCCGAAATGTTCCAGCAATATTTTATAAATATTATAAACTTCTCAGGATATACTTGTATTAAAATATTTCTTACACTATTTGCTATGACATTATAATCACATTATATTTTTCATCACATGTTAAAATTTGATAATAGCGCGTTCAATTGGATGTATCAGTATACTGGTGTAAATTATATGAAGCCTGTATAATATAAAAGCTTCATAATAACTTATATTCACTTGGCAACAAAATTAGAGGATCACTTAAAATCAGTGTTGAAAAGGATCAAATTCAAATTCACGTATCTTTGCAAAAAATGGTCGTAAAGCGATAAAAAAGCATTTTAAAGCTTGAAACCTCAACTTTCCAATGGTCTGACGGAGATTTCCATACAAACACTTTACTACAAGTGACGCTACTTTAAAGCGAGCATTGCAAAATTGTAGAAAAAACTTCAACTTTGATGGCTTGCACGGGGAGAACAAATTTTTTCTACCAACTTTATTAATTGTATCTTAAAATTAAACATTTCCTCTTTAAAATTCATTTTTAATCATTGCGCTACGATTTTTTTCACTGAGTTATGATGATTTGAAATGAATAGTGCATTTCAGTGCTTTTTTCTGCAAAAAGTTGTATTGGTCAATTTTTTGACCATTTCACTTTTTGATCGAAATTTCTTTTTTCCATCGCACAGAACTTGTGTTCTACCACCACCAGGGCTTAATTCTGCGCGTTATGTTGATGAAGTTTTTTGTCCTCCCTATGTATTGCTATTGCGATACGATATGGGAGAAAACTTTTTAAGACTTGCGTAAACACGCACACGCACGCATGTACACACACACACACACACACACACACACACACAAAGCAGAGAAGGTTTGGAATCATAAAATACTGCGAGAGTGACGAACCGTGGGGTCCTTATCTTTGCTCTCTCTCACACACACACACACACACACACACGCACGCACGCACGCACGCACGCACGCATGTACACCCACACATGAGTTGTAAGTCCGACCGTGTAACTTCCTCGTGGGTATGTACACCTTGGGTAATGCCTATACCGGCGGCAGAATACAACTTTTTGCAGAAAAAAGCACTGAAAATACACTATTTATTTCAAATCATCATAACTCAGTGAAAAAAAATTGTAGCGCAATGATTAAAAATTCATTTTATAGAGAAAATGTTTAGTTTTAAGATGCAATTAATAAAGTTGGTAGAAAAAATTTTGTTCTCCCCGTGCAAGCCATCAAAGTTGAAGTTTTTTCTACAATTTTGCAATGCTCGCTTTAAAGTAGCGTCACTTGTAGTAAAGTGTTAGGAAATCTCCGTCAGACCATTGGAAAGTTGTTTCAAGCTTTAAAATGCTTTTTTAAATATCGCTCTACGACCATTCTTTGCAAAAATACGTGAATTTGAATTTGATTTTTTTCAACACTAATTTTAAGTGATCCTCTAATTTTGTTGCGAAGTGTATATAAGTATTAAAACATAATTTAAAAGCTAAATGATTCTTTTAATATTTAATATACACATAATATTAATATTTAATATTTAATATTTAATATTAATATATAATATTTAAAAATTAATATTAATATTTAATATTTAATATTTAAAAAATACATACCTACCTCTCTGTGTCCTTATTCTCTCTCTCCCTCTCTCTGTCTTTCCCTCTCCCTCTCTCTCCCTCCCTCTCCCCTCCCCCTCCCCCTCTCCATCCCTCTCCCTCCCTCTCCCTCCCTCCCTCTCCCCCTCCTTCCCTCTCTCTCTCCCTCGCTCTCTCTTCATCTTCTTTAATAATATAACAAAAAAGGACTCCGTAATACAAGACTCGTCTTCAAAATCAAATGAAGGTTAACCACAAACTGTCAAACTGTCACATGATCTTGGTTGTGATTCAAGCCGCGACGCGGCAACGAGACAACTAATCAGCATTGCGGAAAAGAGGCCTCGATACAAATGAAATTCACTCAGTTAATATGCCTTTTTTAGAAAAGAGAAAATGTAAAACTAAAAAATTTTATTCTTTATTGTTCCATCATCGGAATTATAAGATAAACATCAAACAAAATTGATTTTTTATTGATCACGCGAAAGTTAATGTTTAATTCATAATGAAAAACTAAATGTTTATTCGCAAATTGGTATATAATTTTGTTTTTTTTATTTCAGATTTGGATTAAGCGGGTAAAATTACATTGAAAATGACTTTTGTACTTCATTTGCAAGAAATAGTAGAGATTTGAATAAAAAAATACTTCCATTTTTTATTTGACTGACAAAATCAAGGTCATTACTTGAAATTTTTCAAAATTGCCGGACGGCATCGAAAACTAGAAGCTTTAAACTAAATTTTGATACCTCACAAGTTAGATTTACTTCAATACAATTTTGGACATAGGTGGCCGATTTGACATGGAATGACCCGTATACACATATATGTATGTATATATAGATCTGTAATATCGTCCAATAAATCAAATCTTTAATTAATCACCAGTAATTATTTGAATATCTAAATGAAATCCTTGTATACCGACGAGGAAGTTGAAGCTATAAATCTTATTTTATCTTTAATAATTAGATTGATTTCTGATATCTTTGATGAACAATTAGACATGAATTAATTTCCTTTCTAGAAAACATCGAGCAACCTTAAAACATATAACTTAAATATATACTTAAGACATACACTCAAAATTTATACTCGAATACATTCTTAAAACCATACATAAAATACTTTCGTAAATCTAGTAAGTTACCAATATTACTATTTTGTACCATTCATCTCACTTCCCCTAGATCCATAAGTCGTCTTAACTCTCGGCGTCCCTAGGGTATAACCGGTGTAAACAGATTGTCCTATAAAAAATAGAGTTCTCTTTCCTTTACCAACCTAGGTATAGTAGAAGAAAGAAGGAGACCCAGACGCATGGACCAAAGAATACATGGACGAAGCATTTTCGCGAGGGGAAGCCGAATTATCGGTAAGGGGATATGTGGCGATGTGGCGCACTTCGGCTACCTTCGGCTACATTCGCTCGTACGCTTGAGTGTATACTGCCCGACATTAATTCGTGCCATATCCCTAGCAAATTTCTATAGGATATGTCACATATCTTATAGAAATTTGCTAGGGAGATGGAACGAATTAATGTCGGGCAGTGTACATACATATAGAGTGTTTTGTTACTGTATCACTTTTGTGAGTGTATTCACCGACGTGCGCCTGATGTCCCCTTACCGCTAAACTTGTACTCCTCTTGTCCGAATCAGTAGCGTATGCTCCATCCATGTATTCTTTGGTCCATGCCCAGACGTGATACCTATTATGCCCGCCACAATCACTTCGAAATGTCTTAAGTCCAACTGTAAGTTACTAAAATTCCCTATATGGATGCTTAGAACGAATATTATTGGTGAATCATTTTGCTTCTTAGATTCATTCGGCAGCCAATGAGAGTACGTGTAGACAAAATGTCATTGTTTTCCGCTTTTTATTAACAGAATATATAACGATAATTATACGCTTTAAACCTTTCTTGATTAATAAGAAACTTATGAGCAAAAGATGATATCAAACTATGCTGTGATTATCGAGAACTAGGGTAACAACCGATCCAAGCTCGGTGAAACGCATACTCCCTCCGTTTTTTGCCAACCTGCGGTTGGCAGCAGTCGGGAATAAAAACTGCGAAAGAATATTGATTATGCGTGTATTACTGTCTTTAATACAATCGAATGTACTATACGCATTACTTTGCTTTAGTTTAATCGAGGAAAGTACACCAATTACATATTTATCAACAATTTTATAATTTTATTGTAAAATATTTTTTTAATTGATTATGAGAAACCCTGGCGGGCCAACTAGACAAGGTTTCGACGTACTTGACAAATACTAGACGTATTCCGGACAAATTCTTGATTGAATAGACATAACTAGATAGATTTTTGACGTGTAGACGTCCAGATATAGTCCGGAACCAACATAAAACGTCCAGCTCTTGAATAGGCAGTCCGTTTAGATTTTGTCAGAAGTTGTCGAAAAGCACAGTGTGTCCAGATTATAGCCACATTCAGTCCAGGTTATCCAGCACTGGGCAGAATCCGTCTAGATTTTATTTTTATTAGACAAGAAAGTCTAAAAATGAGAGTAGTGAACGTGTTCGACGTCCAGGACGCATCTAAAACAAGTCAAGATTATGTCTAATTTCTGTCTATAGTTAGTCTAGTTGCCCGCCAGGGAAGAGTTTATATAACACATTCAAAGATAAATACTCCTAATTTATTCACACACACGCACGCACACGAACACGACGTGTTACAAAGAATCTGTCGAGAGACATGAAGGAACATCGATTCAATTAGTGTATCATTGGAAGATCGCGGAACAAGCTGTTGGTCACTCGTCAAAAATCGCGTAAAAGTTGTTTGATTGAGTACAAACATCTACAGCAGAAGAAAATTATTATGATAAAAACGTTAAAAGCATTATGTGTTTTACTAAAAATGTTAATGCTGTTAGCATTAACGGCCATCGCGTTCTCGTCGGAGGATCTGGAGGATCTGGAAAATCTTGAAGCTCCAGTTAGTTTTTTCAAGAAAAGTATTTTCATGTATTCTGATCTACACTTCACGCAGATAAGAGACTTTTGTATGAAGAAAATTTAATATTATATATTACAGATAATACATTACTTGTTTAATTAAAACTGTATAATACGTATAAAATAAAAATCGATGTTATGTAATACAAAATTAAAACTTAAAATTAAATTGACGGTGTATTAAAACTTAAACGTGTTGTGATAATTGTTGTATTTAAAACTAAAAATTTTTAACATTAATGATTCCGTTGATTTCGTTTATTCTCTGCTACATTGATAAACACATAGGTAATACTTTAACTTATTTGCATAATTTTTCTGTAATTTCTAAAACAACTTTATTTCTTTATCTATTTATATTTATTAATTTTTGTATAAAACTTACAGTAAATTATTATTTATTTAACGAAATCAATATAGAAAATATAGAATTTTTGAGTTGTCTCATGTTATAACAAAGCAGCTACTACATATCGAAGTAGAAGATTGATACAGTGGAATTTCGAGAAGTGCCCTCAATCAATTAATATTAAGACTAATACTTAAATCAACAATATGCACAATAGCTGTCACTCGCTATATATAGAATTGCGAATTTAAATGCCATTTATCACTCAATGTATATACATATGTAAAATATTTTCATCGGGATACAAGTCGGAAGTTTATGCCATCGTGCTCTCCAGAATTCATTTGCATTAAAAAAGTTAACAATAAAAAAATTTAACAAGATTATTTAATACAGAAATACATAAAATTTCGATGACCACGAAGAAAATGATAATAAAAATATATTTATTGTTGAAATATAAACAATGTTAAAACTGTCAGTGATAGCAAACGCATTTGTGAAAAAGAAAGTTGAGTTAAACTAAAAAATCACTTACTAAAAGAAATTGAGGAGGTTTCGTCTGTCTACATTTCCGATTGCTAACAGCTTCGTTTGCGCACAACATTTTGCCGACAGCTTCGTTTGCGTTATTCTCGATTGCCTACAAAGCGATTGCCTACAAGCATTATTGCACACATGTAATAATTAAAACACATTGCACACATAACATCTTTGCGCACATACACATTGCACACATAACATTATTGCGCACATACACATTGCACATATGACATTATTGTACACATACACATTGCACACATGACATTATTGCGCACATACACATTGCATACATGGCCATATTGCACACATTAAACCAAAAAATCATATTAACACTTTACACACACGATTTTGTTGCGCACATACACATTGAACACATAACGTTATTGCGCACATACACATTGCACACATGACTTTATTGCGCACATACACATTGCACACATTAAATAAGAAAAGATACAATCCTAATTTTTATTTTTTTTATTTATTTTTATTTTTAAACTTATGTGAGATTGTATAACTATCGACCTCCTCAATGACTGAGAGCATCGGTCGATATGGATAAACCTCGCTTCGCGCAGAAAATTGCAAACCCATGTGGAACTGTGTCCAATTAGGATTGTGTCTTTTCTTATTTAATGTATGCAATGTGTATGTGCGCAATAAAGTCATGTGTGCAATGTGTATGTGCGCAAAAATGTCATATGTGCAATGTGAATGAGCGCAATAAAGTTGTGTGTGCAAAGTGTTAATATGATTTTCTTATTTTATGTGTGCAATATTGCCATGTATGCAATGTGTATGTGCCCAAAGATGTCGTGTGTGCAATGTGTATGTGCGCAATAATGTTATGTGTGCAATGTGTATGTGCGCAATAATGTCATGTGTGCAATGTGTATGTGCGCAAAAATGTCATGTGTGCAACGTGTTTTAATTATTACATGTGTGCAATAATGCAATAATGCTTGTAGGCAATCGGGAATGTCGGCAAACGAAGCTGTCGGCAAAATGTTGTCCGCAAACAAAGCTGTTGGCAATTGGGAATGTAGGCAAACGGGACCCCATCAAATAAATTAACTAATTAAACTGAAACTAATATAAAGTCTGAATTATTAGACGAAATTGCTCCAACAATCGAAGAGAACCAAGCTTCCCATGACTTATTTATTAAGGGAGACAGTTATAAACTTTCATTAGCTCCTATTAATTTATTCTTGCATTATTCATTCTGCGTTCAACGTTCTCTTTGTCACAAGAGAAATGTTTGATATGTAAGAAGATATTTTACGATCAGAAACATATTAAAAAAAAGCTTTTAGAAAAGTGGTTTGCACAGCATTTAATACATAATACAATAGGCTACATGTTTCTAGTTATGAATTATAAATGTAAAATATAAATTAGAATATCGAATAGATACTAAAGAAACAAGAAATTTTATAATAATTTTATTTATCTCTATATGTTTGAACAAATCTCTAAATCAATTAATAATTCGCGCATTTCAATTGACGTAAAATTTATAGAAAAACCTAAATGTTCTTACATATTTCGAACTATCACTAATATCGCTCTTTAAATCGCTTTCGATAGAATATACATATATATGTTCGCGTTAGTTTTTCTGTTGTATTCCAGCTAAAGTCGCTCACCTAGATATACATATACATTGTACTTATACAGACACACTTTGTACATATACGCGCTCACACACATTAACGATAATACTTTTAAAAATCTCTGTAATCAGTCAGTCTTTTCGAGACCGTCACAATAAAGCAAGTTCAGAAAATTATCTTAATCTCGCGCTCTATAATTATCTTCTCCATTTTCCGGAATCTCGAGAAATTTCAACGTCATTGTGTCGATCAATTAAACGCGTAGAAATAGCGATTCGAAAAATCATCTAACATACATGTCATTTAGTTATAACTAAAAGTATCAAAAACAGCTATATATTTAAACAACTGATAGTTCTTCGATTTTTCTCAGTGTCAGGAAGTGAAACATGTGGCGCTAAAATATTGTAATTATCTATTCTGAAATGTCTTTTCTGTTGCATATATGTTAATAGTAATAGAACATTGTATATAGTCATAAAGTATATGGAAAGCTAGTTATTGACTTTAAAAAATTATTTCTTATTTCTTCACATTCAAGATAATGCAAAATATTACATATAATATTTCTTTTGAAACATTTTGAAATAATTTGTTAAATACACAATGTGTTGAATACATAGTAACGTGAATGCGAGTAATGGACAGATCGACGTAAGTGAAGCAAAACAATCCGTGGGTTTAGCTCGATTATTTACAAATTTAATCGATCCATTTTTAAGAAAGCTGAATGTTGCTTTGAAACGACAAGAATAGATATCTATTGCATATTTATTAATTTCACTATTTAGAACTCTACTTTCATTATTTAAACGACTTATATTCACCAGATATAATCTGCAAAAGTAAGTTTCTATCGTCTGCAAAATAAGTATCTAATCGTACATGTATTTATCACCAAGCGATTCGACGGGATACACTTACAAGCAATGTATATTTTTAATCAACAGGTTATCCCATCCTTTAAGATCATCGATGTCCGTGACTACATGTCATCAAATATTGAATCTGTCCAGGATCATTTTGACAGCGAGACTGTGAGAAATGAAGTCGGTAAGAGTTCATTTGCAAACATTTCAACAATCCCAGAATCTAGTGATAAGTTGCAAGAGAATACATATATGCAGAAACATTTTTAAAATAAAATTGAATCACAAAATATTATGTAGAGAATAATTTTACTTTTCAAATTCAAGAAAATAAAAATGAAATCTAAAGAAATATCACTCAACAACAAGAAGAATATAAATATAAATTCCATTGTCGAAAAGAGAGAGAGAGAGAGAGAGAGAGAGAGAGAGAGAGAGAGAGAGAGAGATATGCAGGCACTGTACGCGAAATAGTTTAAGATAAAATCAATCTCATTATATATTTTGCTAGCTACATCGATTCTAAGCTGTCGCAAATCTTATATTTTTAATCCTTATTCAAATAGAAAATTTCCAGAAGTGAATTCCTTGATAAACTTTCGGTAACCGTTCAAAGATTTTTATTCATTATAAGATATTCATTTTTGCTCAAAATCGCTAAAAGATTTCTATTCATTATAAGATATTCGTTTTTGCTTAGTAATAGTAATTATGTTTTTAAATCTCAAAAACACAAAGACACTATTTTGTATTATTCGATCATTTTAAAAATCAATACTGCCTACGTTAATTTTCATACTTTGCAATATTTATGTTTAATTTTTTAATTTTTTTTGTTTAAAAATGCCTGTTATCTGAACTTATTTATCATATACTATTTTTGTTATTAACAATTCAAAAATGTGTCTTATTTTATCTTTTCTCAATTACTAAAATCAGAATTCTAATATATAATTATATATGTTAATATATACAATTTTAAAATTTCTAGAAAGATTTACTTATGTATACTCGATCTTTGTATGTAATTATATGTATATATTTTGAAAGCACTGCAGGAAGGCATCACACTATCTCCAGAAAACATTCCAAGCGAGCCAACATTTCCTAGGGCATTCGTAGAATTCGGCAATAGACTAAACCAGAAAGAAATTTTTGTAACATTCAGGTAAAAAGTCTAACTTCTTAGCTCGTAGTCTTTCATTCTTTTAAGTTTAACGACATATACAGGGTGGTTCAAAAGTCCGAAAACGGTCGAATATCTCATAAACAACGCATTTTAGAAAAAATGTTTTAGACAAAAGTTGTAGGGTTAAAAAAGGATCTATTTAATAATCTTATCAGTTTGACCTTGGGTGGCGTTGCCAAGGTCAGGGCAAGATCATCTTGAATTTCTTAAATGGAACCACCCTATTTTTGTTATATAAATCAATTTTTTGAAATATTCTGCATAAAAAGTTATAAGAGTAGGATGAGCCAAAAGTGAATAGTTTACGAGGTATTTTATACTTTAATTTGACATAATCTTACATAAACTATAAAATATCTCGTAAACTATTTTTTCTCGATGATCTTACCTCAATACTTTTATGCACAAAATAATGAGAGGAATCAATTAGTGTAAAGAAAACATAGTTATTTTTAAGAAAAAGTGTAATGTGTAACTAGCAGCTAAATATTTTTTTCTTAAAAACAACTATGTGTTTTTCTTACACCAATTGATTCCTCTCATTATTTTGTGCATAAAAGTATTGAGGTAAGATCATCGAAAAATAAATATTTTACAAGATATTCATAGTTTATGTAAGATTATGTCAAATTAAAGTATAAAATATCTCTTAAACTATTCACTTTTGGACCATCCTACCCTTATAACTTTTTATGCAGAATATTGCAAGAAATCGATTTTTATAACAAAAATAGGGTAATTCCATTTAAGAAATTCAAGATGATCGTTCCCTGACCTTGGCAACGCCATCCAAGGTCAATAAGATAATATTAATAAATAGCTTAACTGATAAGATTCATAAATAGAACTTTTTAAACCCTACAATTTTTGTCTGAAAAATGTTTTTCTAAAATGCACTGTTTATTAGATATTCGACCGTTTCCGGACTTTTGAACCACCCTTATACATATATATAAAAGCTCAAATTCTGTGAGAAATTCGCTAAAATAAACAGACTAAAATATCTTATTGCTTTACAGATGGAAACAACCTAAATTAACAAATGGAATAATACAAAAATACAGGGTCCATTATTGGTTGATCGAGAACCTAAAGAAGATTCAAACCAGTGTAGATATTATCCCAGCTAAGATATTGCAACACAAGGTGTACGATTTAAAACCTGATACAATGTACTACTTCAAAGTACAAGCGCATAATGAAGTTGGTGCTGGTCCTTACACTAAGTTCATCAACGTGTCGACCACGCACGAGAATCCGGTACCTCTATTACTCGTCAATAGGATGAGATATATTCACGTATTGGATGTAGATTTGCAAATCGGCTTTAAAATTAATGAATACAATGACTATAGAAAAATCATTTATTCGGCATTGGAACATAAGGTTTATGGGATCACTATGACGTCGAAGCTAATGACATTGGACTTAAATCTAAGCGCAATCCAAACAAAGTCGAATTACACAGAAATAGCTAGCCTCGACGGTATTGTGTACGATCTCTGCATCGATTGGGTAGCAAGAAATCTTTATTGGGTGCAAATTAGCAACATGAAAGCCAAAATTATGAAGCTAGACTTAACATTGTGGCAAATGGGCATAGTTAAATACGATCATATCCTAGGGCCAAAAGTGAGACAAGAGTTAAATCATTTGAATGTACTGCCATCTACAAGGTACGTTAAATTTCATACATCTAAAAAAATTATCAACTTTGTCTCTTTTAATTAAAGATTTGTGTTGTTTTATAAATTTCCAATCAAATTTAATATGTAGATATTTTATTAAAGATTATAAGTTATGGAATCATAAATTGACACAGAATTGAAAAAAATTTGAACAATCACATATTATAATAAATCAGAAAGGCTCTGAAAATCAATCCAAATACAAAATCAGTACAAAAAGAAAGCTAATAAGAGCCGGCACGCGGATATTGTGCGCAACAATTTTATTACTAAATTATTCTTTAAACATTTCGTTCCTTTCTTTGGACCATCCTCAGTATAATAATTAATATTAAAATTCACGTGTCAGTGCCCGCATCCTCATTGTACATCCCCGATAAGTCCTCCCAGCAAGCGAGGACGAAATGCAGAACGAGGCGCGAACGTTCTGACCTCCGCAAATAAACAAACGATACTGACCGTTGTCCCCTAGACAGGCCTTATATAAAGGACATGTCAGTACATAAGGGGGGGGGTGGCAGAGAAGGGCGTCTCGAGTCACTTACAAGGGCTTACAGATCTTGTTTAAGCGCTTTACAAGTTGTGTACGTATTGTATAGACATTCTATGTCCGTTTGTCGGTTGAGGCTATTTTTCTTGGCGCTTGATAAACAGCATTTCCGATAATAATCTTTTATTTAAATTAATTTCTTCATCCAAGACCTCAACTTTCTACCAATCAAATTCATAATTTAACAATCTATGATTTGTGATCACAGACTGTTACGAGGTGTTTCTACAGATATGACTGCGATGCTCCGCGATACGTGTTTTTAATAGTCTACCCGTTTGGCCAACATAAGACGCATCGCAGTCTTTACAAATTATTTTATAAACCACGTTTTTTCGTGAGTTGTTCGGAGGGGGGTTTTTGTGTACTTTAATATACGAGCGTAATTTATTTATGCCAGTGTATGACATCATTACACTTTGATTGCGGATTACCTGCCTAAATTATTTCGAAATTCCCGAAACGTACAGAATATTAAAGAACGTGGGGTGATCCGTGGTGTTATCGGCAGCGACACCCCGCTCACCCTCCACTTTGTCTTTTTATTATTAGTATTTTTAGTCTAGAGTGGAGGGTTTGAAATATAAGCGGTAATGGATATCCGTTGTCCAGTAAAGTTTTAATCACAAATTCAAGATTTTCTTGTTGAGGATGGTCCAAAGAAAGGACCGAAACGTTTAAACAATTTAGAAATAAAATTGTTGCGCACAATATCCGCGCGCCGGCTCTTATTAGCCCCTTTTTGTACTGATTTCGTAATCACATATTAATTTCTGACATACAATTACAATATTAATATAAATATTAGGCTCTGTTATAAAATAAATTGAAAATAACGGGCTAAATAAAAGCCAAGGCGCTGTTAGAGGTGCGCAAATAATTCTTTTTTCTTTTGGTTATTGTAAAAAAAAAAAACCTTTTATTCAGAACGTACGTTTTGGTCCTCCTATCGGACCATCATCAGCGGTGTCAATAATTAACTGTCAATAAACAAAGAAATGATATGAAATAATATTACAAAAAATATAGTTATACAAAATACGTCTTTGACGGTTAAAATCTAGTGGAGCGTGGATAATTAGTTTTTTTTCGGCGTTTGTGTTGCGGATTATAATTTTGCCGTGAAAATTGAATTACGTACATGAAATGTTCGTGCGTTTGTTTCTCCGTGGTCATCACGGGCCTCACCATCTGTTAAACGAAATAATTCCTCTCCCGGTTCCAGTCGTGAAGGAAAAATTACCGTGGTTCTTAAGGGTTGTCGCCATTTTGACTGTAACTATATGTGAGAATTAATTGCTCGAATTTTGATTGTTGGTTAAATCGATGTAAAGATGGAGAGGTGTCTTACTTCGTCGAGCGGTGACAGGACCGTGAGCCGTGGGAGACGATACACAACTGTCGGTTAACATATGTCAAAATTTAGACGTCGCGTGACATTGTGCGTGCGTGTATAAACAATATGGATATCGGGGTGATTGTTTTATCGATCGAATGACGTAATCTGGCGCGCGATAGTTTTAAATTTTTGGCATTCTTTCTACTGTCGTGAGATAAATTATAATCCGCAACACAAACGCCGAAAAAAACTAATTATCCACGCTCCACTAGATTTTAACCGTCAAAGACTATTTTGTATAACTATATTTTTTGTAATATTATTTCATATCATTTCTTTGTTTATTGACAGTTAATTATTGACACCGCTGATGATGGTCCGATAGGAGGACCGAAACGTACGTTCTGAATAAAAGGTTTTTTTTTACAATAACCAAAAAAAAAAAGAATTATTTGCGCACCCCTAACAGCGCCTTGGCTCTTATTTAGCCCGTTATTTTCAATTTAAATTACAATATTGTTTCATAAATAGAAAATAATACTCATATTTTACAGATATTTTTATTGGTTGAATAGTACATCGGATAATCAATGTATAATAATGCAATCGAATATCGATGGAAAAAACATAACTCCATTTTTGAAAAACGGAGACAATGAATGCTTCTGCACATACAAACAATTTTTCTTAGTACAGACTCACATGCGAATTGACAATACGAATATTGATAAACCGCTGATATACTGGATATCGAATGATAGCTTATTCGCAGCAGACATTAACGGTTCTAGGTGTAACCTGATTTTAAGCGCTGGAAATAAAACATATTTCGATGATTTAACGATCGATAAGATAAACATTTACTTGTACAGTTCATCCAAAGAACTAATCTATGTTTTAAAAAAAAAGTATGCTCTTCTCGAAAGCAAAGAAAACGCATTTCAACATGTCAAAAAAATACATATCTTTTCAACATACAAAATATTTAAAGGTTTATCTCTTGATAAATCTTTACAACCATATCCCCCGACGATATGTCTGACACCTAACATAAAAGATTATCATGTTGAAAAAGATAAAATAACCGCGAACAGTATCAATGTGAGCCTTCCGGAGCCGATTCCCAGTGACGGATGTGACGGAGAAGTACAACTTAGCTACCACTATATATACCATCTCCGTCAGCTATTTGACATGTTTGGACAATGACCTTAAGAAGATCAAGGAATTTAAGGTGCAGACGTACGAACGGTATTACGAATTACAGAATTTAACGCCGTTCACAGAGTACACGCTGAAACTGGCACTGAGCAATTTCTACGTCGACAAATTATCGATGGGCTTGCAATTTGGTACAGATGTAAAACTGTCAACTACAGGCAAGCTCAACGCACCGGAAAACGTGACGGTTCAAGTTCTAACGCCTACTCTGGCGGCAGTCTATTGGATGCCACCCACGAAACTAAACTGCGTGGCAGTGAACTACGAGGTGCATTGGGAGTTAGTATTGAATGTTCTTCTTCCAAATAGCACGCGAAAAATAACTTCTCAATACGACAAAATCAATCAGCCCGAACGTATGGTAGATGGCAAGTTTTTCACGACAATCCAGCCGCTGCTGCCAGGACAGAAATACTTGATATATGTACGTGTGTATCCAACTAACTTCAGCAATTCCTTTACTGACAGTTTAAGCAATACCATCCACATGTACTCGGAACCGAATAATTTAATTTTGAGCGGAGTCAGTACAAACGGTATAAATATCTCGTGGATTCCTAGCGCCAATGTGACGATCAATTACACATTGGAATACAAAAATGATGCAATGCGGAAATGGCAAATCGCGAATAATACTGATAATGAGATCAATAATGACAAAGTAACATATTATATAGAAAATTTACTGCCGCGAACTCTATACAAATTTCGTTTGATTCTGAGATATCCCGAATACATCAGAGACTTTATATGGCCGCCTGATGAAAGATTTACTTTTGAAACGCTTGGTAAGTAAATGAATCATGATATGAATTATGATATCACGTGTTTACTTTAAAAATGTTTAACAAAATTTTTAAATTAGAAATTAAATAATAAAGTTTTAAGTAAAAATATGTACTAGAATATAACTAAGAATTTTAAATTGTACTGTTGTGTCTAACGAAGGTGACGTTCGGAGCGCTTCTGGGATATCTACGGTAACAGAATCCATCGAAATATCAGCTATGCAATATTACCTACCAGTAATATTAAGCCTTATCGTTACCCTTGTAATCTGTAACGGTTACTACTTTTGTAAGTATTATTTTACTGTTGTAAGTATATTTGATATAAATATCGGATTGTGATTGCGAATTATTTTAGATTTGATTATGTATGTTCGGTACCGACTCGGTATTTTCCTTTCTCATCGTGCAATGCGAAATACGAGATATTTGGCAATCGACAACATCGCGCCGGGCATCGTGCGGTAGGTCAGGTTCGATATTTCGGGCCTAATCGTGGTCGTTCGACCGAATTCGGCGATTAAGTATGCGGTGATAACCGGGGGAAGTAGCGATCGGGGAAGCCGAGCGACGGCATTACGACAAAACTACTCGTGCCTGTAACACACATTTTTCTATTTCTCGCATCGATAAGCTGTATAATTTCTTGACGAGATCTTCCGTGACTCCGCGGTTGATTGTGGATTGGTCTAGGACCGCTTGACAAAATAAATCTTTCACTTGAGAGAACGGAGTTGTGTATTATTAATTTATTCGTCGTGTGGAAGACCCGCGACAATTCCACGCCGTTCTTGCCGGCGTATGATCGAGCGCTCGGCGACGAGCTCGCCATTTTGGCTCGCGCACAAGCGGCGATCATCTAATAACGTTCAATGTATATAGAGAGTTTTTGAAAAGTTAGTTTATACTTGTTGAAAATAATTTAAAGTTTGCAATGCATAGTATTGGGATAAGTGTATTATAATGTTTCTTTATCTAATAGTATACCGACGACGCAAAGAAATTAATGAAGTAGTTTTGCCTCCAATAATGACGGATATCGAATTGGCAACTCTAAATGAAATACCTTTCGGTAATGTTCAACTCAATTTGCTGTACGCTCCCAGGTTGCAATATAATCCGAACGAATTTGCATTGACCATAATCGAAAAAAAGCAAATTACCTGTGGAAAGCTTCTAGGCAGTGGCCAATTCGGAAAAGTAAAAACTAATTTTTTATTACTTAAATATATCCTCGAACACTTCTTAACATTTCTTAATTTTTTAATCAGAAAATTTTAAGATAAAGGCACATATTTAACCCTTCTGTCAATGCATAATTTTTTACCTTTCCATCAAATGTATGGGTACTAACTGCGTGTTTTTGACACATCGCACTGCGACAATTTCTTTATAGCAGATGCTGGGCATCGAACATTCTTTCTCGTCATATTTTAGGATATTTACGAAGTCTTGTATTTTGTTTTGGGCGGAGAAAAGTTCTAACATATTTTTAACATTTAAAGTTGTTTTGGATATCCGGCTACTCGTTCATTGACAGAAAGGTTAATAAAAGTATAAATTTAGACAAAACGAGCTAATAAGAACCGAACGCGGATGGTCGTGCGTCAGTCTCAAGGAAAATTAATTTTTGAAACTGATTCGTTGTGCACAGGGCACATATTTCGCTTGGTTCGATACCAAAACTTATAAATTAATCTCAATTCGAGATTTTTAAGACCCCTCTGACCCCCCTGTAGAATTGTAGGCAAGTATAATATCGAGCCGAAGTCGCTGAATCAGGAATCGAACCAAATCTTGGTATCGAATCAAGTCTTGGTATCGAACCAAGCAAAATATGTGCCCTGTGCACAACGAATCAATTTCAAAAATTAATTTTCTTTGAAACTGACGCATGACCATCCGCGTTCGGCTCTTATTAGCTCGTTTTGTTTAAATTTTTATTTCATATTGAAGAGCCTTAAATATTCTTAATTGTTAGTAAAAGTAATTGTAAAAGTTAAAATTTTTCGTGAAAAGTTAAATAGTATATACATTTTTAGCATGCATTTTATTCATTTGTGTAAATTATGAAATATTTCGCAGGTATTTCAAGGAACTATTGAAGATTTAGAAGGTTCGGTCAGAACGCCTGTCGCCATAAAAATGCTACAAAAAAATGCTTCCACGCAAGAAAAAAAGAAATTCTTACAAGAAGCCAAGCTTATGAGCCAGCTTCGCCACAAACATGTGCTAAGATTGTTGGGCATCTGTTTGGACGCTGATTCACCATTGCTCATATTGGAATTATTGGAAGCTGGTGACTTATTGAAATATTTGAGAGAGAGTCGGACCTTGCAACCATCAGATTCGCACGCTCTGCGTCTGCACGACTTGCTCGCCATGTGCGAAGATGTTGCTCGGGGTTGTTGCTACTTAGAAAAACAGCACTTTGTGCATAGAGATCTCGCATGTCGAAATTGCTTAATATCCGCTAGAAATCGCGAGAACCGTATTGTGAAAATCGGCGATTTTGGACTAGCTAGAGATATTTACAAGGATGACTATTACCGCACGGTAAATGTTATTATTTGAAAGAAATAAAACTATTTTTAATTTTTGAATTTTAATAACATTATAAAATTTTAAGCCGATTAGAATGTAAAAATCAAATTATTTTTATCTTTATATGCATAAAGAAAGAGATAGATGAATTAACTTAATCTGCACATAACGCTTGCTTGAAAAATGGATGACTTCGTCATAAACTTAACTGCGCTAAAATTATGTTTCAGAAAGGAGAAGACCCGCTTCCTGTTCGCTGGATGGCACCGGAATCTTTGATGGACGGAACATTTACTTCACAAAGCGATGTTTGGGCATTCGGGGTACTAATGTGGGAAATTACGTCATTGGGTCAACAGCCCTATCCTGCCAAAAATAATTCCGAAATATTGCAGTACGTGTGTGCTGGAGGCAAGCTGTCGAAACCTCTCAACTGTCCATTGATGTTGTACCAGTTGATGCTACGTTGCTGGAATGCGGTGAACAATAGACCAAATTTTATACTTTGTCTGGAAAATATCATAAGCCTGAGAGACAACATAGAAGACGCGATACTGAGTTTGGTGGATTTTATCAGACTTACAGAGGTGAATCGATTGTAATTCTTTTTATATGCATATCATTGGATGAAGCAATGAATTTTTGCAAATTGATATAATATCGATTAAAAAATATTGCAATAATATTACTTTTGCTTTTGCTTATATTTTGTAATACATTTAATATTATCTTAAACCATTTGTTTTACTAATATTACAACGTTAGTGAGATTAGAGTATGATGTTAATATACAATGTAGAGATTGCTATACATTTATTTAATACATGAGAAAGACTGCAGCAGGTGGCAATCATAAACAATTTATATTTATTATAAGTATGTAACTTACGATAAAAAATTTTTTCTCTAATTAAATGTCAGAGATGCAAACTGATAACATAAACATTTTATTCTCAACTCAAATTCCCTGTATTGCAAACGCCGCAACTAACATTTGCGAAAAAAAGCACAAGAATTCGTGTGTTGCAAGACTCGTGTGTGTTCGAGCTACATATATGTCTGATCTTCGTCGAGTTTCGTAGATTTAGATGGAATACGATCGTCGTATATGGTCGAAAATTGACTTATTGTCAGCCAATATATGTAATTTTAAGCTCGAGATTGTCGCTTCACGAGTATATTTTTGCTATAGCGCGCATATTTATCTCCCCCTCTCTCTCTCTCTCCCTCTCGCCCCCTCTCTCTCTCTCTCTCCCCCTCTCTCTCTCTCCCCCTCTCTCCCTCTCTTTCTCTCTCCCTATCTCCCAACCCTCTCACCCCTTCCAATTCTTAGTAAAATGTATTTTTTCTGTCTTAGCTTCCGCCTTCAAAACAGATAGAAGATCTTGTCGCACAAGCACAGTTATTTCCGAACCTTTAACCGCCAATTATGTTTCAAATGATGTTTCAAATGATGTCATAGAACCTTTGACACAATCGCTTACTTTACCGAGCGATTTTTGAAATCTTCTATCGACACTTATAATTGATTATACCGTTTGTCGAGCTATCGATAAAAAATTATTAAATAGCTAAATACGGTAGTGTGATAATCTCCTTATTCATTTTTTTAATACAATCAATAATCTTCTTCTAATTTCTTCGCCTAATTGAAAAAACAAATATGAATTATAAAAAGGCTAATAAAATCGCAAGATAAACATGCAAATAAAAAAACACCCGGATAACCTTAGGTGATGTTTATTGAATTACATTAGAATTACTGTTCAGAGGCGATTCTGATGTGATTGTGCGGGGGAATGTCGAAGCCACAAGTTCATTATACCGCCTAAATTTGTTCTATTCCCAATTTACTGAAGATAGCCCGAAGAGGGACCGAAACGTGCGCGCGTTTAGACGTTAATTTTTAAATCAATGAACATCACCTAAGGTTATCCGGGTGTTTTTTTATTTGCATGTTTATCTTGTGATCGTTTCTTATTAATTCATATTTGACATTATCGGATCCTTTTTATTATTTTGAAAAAGAAAAATTAAACTTCCTAGTACTTAGAATAAAAAAATATTTATATTTACAGTCTGTATACGGAAAATATAAAAAAAGTGTAAAGAAGGTATATTTAAAATTATATTACTGCTTCATATCATAGACAATTCTTTAAAAGGAGACAATAATTTATTAATTAACTTTATGATGCGTGTGCAACTCTAAATTGTAAAATGTTTAAACCAAAGGAAGCAAAAATATTATCCCGATGTAGTTAATGCAACAAATAACTTATAATTTGTCTAGATAACAACATTCAAGATTTATCCATGTAAACACGACTGTAAATGTATCGTAATAAGATAAATAGGTGAATCTTCTGTTCAGGGGAGACCCCTCCAATGATCTTGATCTTGACATATATTATAAATATCATCCTTCTGAGTAACAATCAAAAGATTTTAGCCGTCGCTTATTGTTTATTAAAAAATTATTAACAAAAAACTTTACTTAATAAAACGTAATTTTTCTAACACCATGTACATTTAATAGAGTGTACCTTACCAGATTTATTTATTTACGTGTAGCGCAAATTGAAAGCGTAGGCGGAGAAGGGGTGAAGCCCTTCCCCCTGCACCCCTCCCGAAAAAACTAACCTAACCCAACCCATGTCCGAGGAATAAATCTTTATTTTAAGCAATAATTTACCCTTCAGCATATGTAAAAGGGGTTCCTTCCCTCTCATTACTTCTCAAAATAATTGTTTTAACAACGTATATGCACGATATATTTTCTTAAATATTAAATGGTAAAATTCTTGAAAAACTATTTACTCTGAATAATGCTCCACCTCTAGGAAATGGATTGGGTTAGGTTAGTATTTCAGGATGGTGGTGCAGGGGGAGGGGCTCCACTCCTTCCCCACCCACGCATTTGATTTACTACACATAAATAAATGAATCTGCTAAAAATAAATTTTATACAACGTACATGGTGTCTGAAAATTACATATAATTTGTGGAAATTCTTTTGTTAATAACTTTTTAATAAACAACGAGCGACGCTTAAAACTTTTTGAAGGATAGTGACCTTGACAACATATCTCAAGGTCAAGATCATTGGAGGGGTTTCCCTTAAACAGGAGTTTTATCTTTGATTCTTTACCTGAATGTCACAAAACCCAAGGAGAACAAAAGGTCAAGATGATGTCATTGTGACGTCAAGATAACAGGAAAATATCAGAGTTTGATCACTAAACTATCATGATTCCAAAATGACTGTACAGTGACTCGTCATAAAATCATTATATGACGATATTTTGACTTTCAGGATTTTAATTCGCATATTTTCGAAAACATAATTTTTTCTGCGAGGAGATTGCCTGGCACTTATTGATTGAAATTATCATATATATATAAATATATTTATTTCACTTTATTCATTGAAAATTTTAGTTTTATGACGTCACAAAACCGTCCTTGCCAGGAACCATAATGATGTCATCATGACTTATAGAACTGACTTTTGAAAGATGTCATTTTGACATCATTTTGACTTATGTGTTCTCCTTGGGAAAGTGTCTTTCTCGTTTAGTCTATTGCCGAATTCCTCGAATGCCCTGGGAAATGTTGGCTCGCTTGAAATGTTTTCTGCACATGATGTGGTGCCTTCCTGGAATGCTTTCAAAATCATACATATTTATGTCCAAAGGGATCGAGTATATATGTATAAGTAAATCTAGCCAAAATTTTAAAATTGTATATATTGACATATTTAATTATATATAAGAATTCTGATTCTCCAGTAATTGAAAATAGATAAAATGGGACAAATTTTTGAATTGTTGATAACAAGAACAGTATGTAATAAATAAGTTCAAATGACAGATATTTCTAAATAAAAAAAGAAATAAAAGAGATAATATATGTATATATATAAAAAAGGAAAAAACGGCGTGAGGAGCCACGCGCGGTAATTAGGGCGCAAAAATTATTTTTTAATTGAAATTATACTACATTTAGATCTTTGTGGAAATAATTTATTGATCGAAATTGCAATATAATAGCGTACATTTCCACCCTTTCTTTGGGTCATCTTCAGCGCTACGGCGGTCAGATACAGTATGTCACGCAAACAAGGTATATATCGGTGATGTCGTGAAGAGCCCCCGCTTGGCACATTCAATTATGAGATACATAATTATAATTTGACGTGTGTTACCGAACTGGACTCCTCGACGGTTCGCGAGACACTAATGTGTCTTTATGACTGTGACAAGGTGAAGCATTGCAACATAGGCTTTGAGAACAATTTAGAATATTGTACAATTAAGAGACCGCACAAGTACTAGCGCTCCACTAAGCGTGTTATTTAAGTTTTGAAAGCTTATCAATTAATGTAATATATGTGTCTGGTAAACATTCGGTGTCCGTTTGCAAATTCAAGCTGTTTTTTTGCTTTTTGATGAAAAGCATTTCTGAAATTAATCGTTTCTTCAAATAAGATTCGTTATTCAGAATTTCAACCTCATTCCAATTAAATTCATGATTGAAATCTAATCTGTAATCCGTTATTACTGAGCGGCTTGTTGTGTTCCTTCTAATGTGGTTCTTATGTTCCGATATTCTAGTATGTAATTGTCTGCTTGTTTGGCCCACATACGATGCATCGCAATTATTGCAATTTACTTTGTATACTACATTACTGTGGGTGATTTTTGGCTTGACATCCTTATGTGTTTTGATATAATTACGCATTTTATTTAGACTGAAGTAAGAGATTTTAACGTCTAAATCTTTGGTTAGATTTTTGAAAGATTCTGAAATATGAGGAACGTATGTAAGGGATCGTGGAGTAAGAAGGAGCCTCCTCAGTCGAATTCACAGACTTATTAGGCGTTCGGTTGTAGAATAAAAATTTGAGGCGTGTATGGAATGTTTGGAAAATGAACACCTTAGCGGATATCCGTTGTCTAATAAAATTTTAACAATTTTGAAATTCTTGGCATGGAACTTTAGGTGTAATAAAAGAAAGGCCCTGTCGATCAAGCCGATGACAGTGCCTCTCTTCTGGCAAAGAGGATCTTGAGACAGAAAGTACAAATATTTCCCCGAGAATGTTGGTTTATGATATTAATCACATATGATGTGGTTATCATGTAATATTAAAGCGTCTTCTAGAAAACTCAATTTGTTGTTTACACCGATTTCTATCGTAAATTGAACTCTAGGATGGAATGAGTTAAATCCAGGGTGTGGTTTAAATTTGTTGAAGGAGCCGCGAGTATAATATCATCAACATATCTAAAGTAGAAGGGGGAGTGAATCTATTGAGACATTGGTCTCAACTGCCATCGTCTCAAGATCCTGCAGTACTATGTCCGCGATTATGGGTGAAAGCGAAGAGCCTATGGGGGTCTCAAATGTCTGTTGATATACATATAATGTTGTTAAATTGGAAAAACGTTGAATTTAATACTAATTTGATGGCTAAAAGGAATTCAGATTTAGGGATCCTGCAATTGACAGAAATATGATTCCATCTAGAGGAAACGCTATCAATTGCCATTTCCGTTGGTATATTAGTGAATAATGAAATTGTATTCAGAGAGATGAGAATTAAGATTATCGGGGATGTGTATATTTTTGAGTTTATTTACTTGTTCGAAGCTATTTAAATGTGACTGTTGGTTGTCGGAAAACACTTGAGCATTGTTCGATGGAGGAAGGCGGCTACATGGTACAACGGACTAATTAGAGAGGAAACTATTAATCTGAAGGGACAGTTGTGTTTATGAATTTTAGGGAGATTATAGGCCCTCGGCAATATCCCATCACTACAATAAATTGATCTGTATGTGACTATCGAGATAAATTCTGAGTTCTTCCATCTAGTGAGTAATTCGCGTAAGCACGTTGTGAATTTCCTTGTAGGATCTTTTCTAATTATTTTATAAATTTCATTGTCTCCCAGTAAATCTTTCACTTTTTTAATGTAAGTGTCCCTGTCAAGAGCGACAGTGACATTGCCCTTATCGGCACGTGTGAGAATCGGATTCTGGTTTTCATAAAGGAATTTTTTCGTGGTAGAAATTAGCTGTTTGATATTGGTATTAAAGGAACAATTTGGTGCTGAATACGTAGGTAGATTATTAAAAATATAAGCTGAGCGGTTACGAATGGCTACTTGTTTGTTATGAGAAAATTTCTTCAGGTTATTCTTAAAATTTTTTATAAATTCAACCGTCAATTTATCGTTATTTATGACGAGGAGACTAAAATTTTCGCCTAGTTGGAGAAGACTTTGAATATCTCTCGGAATAGTAATCGATGATAGGTTCACAAATCATTAGTCAATAATGCTTGACGCGGAATATTGATTTACATTGAAAGAACTTCAATCTATTCTGATCTTGATATCATCGTTCTGTTTGTTCAATGGATAGTTAATAAACAGTTTTAACGAAAATCTCGGTGCCCTATGATCCGCAGGATTCGCATGTGCAAGAGGCAACCTACAGAAATAATACACCGGTCTAATACCAACAATCTCTCTCTGTTGTTTAACTTTTAATTGATTGAATTTCTTGTCGAGTCTGTCATGTTAATGAACGAAGTAAGAATGTAACGGATCGTTTTGTCTAACGAAGAAAGAATTACAAACGGACAACGGTACGTGTCGATACAAATCATGAGACAATTTAAAAATCTGAGTATGCGCGAAATTGCAGTAAGAATAAGCGTCTCTCAATTCGATGTGTAATAGCTTTTTTGCAAAAAGGCATTTACAATGCGTAAATTTGTTGATTGACTTGTAATGTGACAGATTGTTCTCAAAGCCTATTAAAAAATTCTTAGCGTGTGGCGGTATAATGTTGCAATTGTTGCATTTACACAAGAACTTGATTTTGAGTCTACTCGCAATTACCGCTTGCGATACTTAATCTATAATTTAAACATATGAACGGCATTATGTCCGTAATAAGTTTTAATATATTATTATATATATGTTGTGATGCTTCACCTTGTTACAGTCGTAAAGACACATTAGTGCCTCGCGAACCGTTGAGGAGTCCAGTTCGATAACACACGTCAAATTACAATTATGTATCTCATAATTGAGTGTGCCAAGCGTGGGCTCTTCACGACATCACCGATATACAGGGTGTTTCATAAATGGTGGGCAAAACTTTAGTAATGGATTACTAATGCTTAGAGAAGAAAAAAAAGTTATATCAACATACGATGGGTTTGGAAATGATTAGTTTCTGAGTTATTAAAGTTTGTGTGACATAATTCTCGTCACATCGTGTTAGAGGAAATGTTCAATATCATGTTCACTTCCTGTCTCAATACAAGCCTCATCTCGACTCATCGAGCCCCGAGCCCGCTCCCAAATTCTTGGCGTGGCGCCAAGATATCGTCTGAAAAGCTGCCATAATTCGGTCGTGGAGAGTTTCTGCATCATCCACTGCAGACGAATACACCAAAGATTTTGCAAAACCCACAGAAAGAAGTCCAATGGGTTTAAATCTGGTGAGCATGGAGGCCAAGCAATTGGTCCACCTCTACCTATCCACTTACCAGGAAAAAAACTAATAACTCAGAAACTAATCATTTCCGGACCTATGTTGATATAACTTTTTTCTTCTCTAAGCATTAGGAATCCATTACTGAAGTTTTGCCCATCATTTATGAAACACCCTGTATACCCTGTTTGCGTGACATACTGTATCCGACCGCCGTTTAATATTTAATTATATATTATTGTAAATTTGCGCTAAAGAAGACCTAAAGAAAGGGGTCAAAACGTACGCTATTATATTGCAATTTCGATCAATAAATGATTTCACAAAGATGTAACAATACGTGTAGTATAATTTCAATTAAAAAAATTAATTTCTGCGCCCTAATTACCGCGCGTGGCTTCTGAAACCGTTTTTTCCTTTCTTATTTAAGGTAATATGAAGCCGTTATATCTCGTTATATATTTCGTTATAAAATGCAATGTATGAAAATTAACATATCGATTTTTAAAATAATCGAATAATATAAAATAGTATCTTTGTGTTTTTGTGTGAGACTTAGAAACATAATTACTATTTACCAAAACGAATATCTTATAATAAAATGGAAATCTTTCACCAATTTTGAAAAAAAAAATCTTATAATGAATAGAAATCTCTTTTAACGATTACAATGCATTTTCCCACTTCTCGCAATTTTTCTATTATTGATTAAAATTTTAAAAATGTAAGCATTGCGATTGGTTAAAAATAACGTAGCTAGCAAAATAACAAAATTGATTTTACCTCTAACTGTTTCACGTAGAGTGCCTGCATCTCTCTCTCTCTCTCTCTCTCTACTCTC